>KV424471.1:0-119163 GCA_001632445.1 Peniophora sp. CONT
AAATTCATGAATATACATATATACATTTGCGGTATATGGTTACGGGGTCACCGAGATACGCGTGCTCATCGCGGGACACAGCGAGCGCAACGCGGCGGGTTCGGCGCCCCGCGGCGGCAACGACGAACCCACGTGTAGAACGCGCGGCGCCGCCCGGCACGCTTCCCGCCGAGAAGCGCCTCCGCGACTTGCGCACCTTCAGCCTCCCGTGCCTCGAAACTGGCGAATAACTCGCGAGTCGCAGCCTGGCGCGACTTTCATTCAAATGAGAATACTGGATCAGGGTGATCCAGCTTTCTCATGGGAATGATCAACTGAGATAATCAGGTGGCTGCAACTCAACTGCAACCTCGACCACTGCAACAAGTTGTGATTCCCACACGCTGTCGCTTGCCTCGCGACGGTCACCACCAGGGCTTTGATCCTCCCTAGCTAGGGCCCTAATCCCACTCGTATCTACAACTTCACGCCTTTCATCAGACTGGGTTCACTTGGCAAATGCGAAGTGCAGCTTGGTTCGGCCTCGCAAGCAGAGCAGTCGAACGGATGACCTGTCAATGTCGGCGGCGAGTCCGCTGTTGTCCTCCGGCTGTTCCGTTCCGTCCGTCACAGCCTCTACGATCTCCTCCTCGACCGCGCCTTCGTCTCTAACTTGACGCTGCCCTTGCTGCACGGCATGCATGTGGTTCAGAGACGCCCCGACGTGTAAGATCCGTCTCAACTACGGTCCGAGGTAGCCAGTGTTTGCTGTGCGCGGTCGTTTCCCCGACGAGGTCAGCGGTCTGAATAGCCCGCATCCCATGCCCGTAAGCAACTCGGGACCTTGACTTCGCATATGGATACATGCCGCGGCTTGTACCGGGTACATAAGCCCAGTCTCAGTGACTACACGTACCCAGGATCCTCCTCCAGACTTTCCTTTACTATCATCTACCTTCTACCCACTTCCTCGTCAGCCATGAAGTTCACTTCTGCGATCACTGCCCTCGCTGCCGTTCTTGCTGTCGATGCCGCTACCCTCGAGCAGCGTCAGTCATCCCAGTGCGCAGGTGCCGCGAAGTCCATGGCAGCTTACGATCGCCCTTTCGTCTACCCTCTCTTCACCGCGTGCAAGAACGCGCTCGGAGACTCGGTTGCGGCCAAGGAGAACCCGTGGGTGAACAAGCACTGTGTTGCCGCCGCCATTGCTGCCAGCGTAAGTATCCCGAGCTCTATACCATTCCACTCTTTCGCTAATTGAACACCCAGATCCCGACTTTCCATGACGGTCTGACCTGCGGCGTCAGCTCGCAAAACTCTGTCGTGCTCACTGAGATCTCAACCTGGCCGAGCCTCGACTACAACGTCTACGCGTCCATTGTTGGCGATTGCGCCTGGGCCGAGGGCGGCTGCCCCATCACCAAGCAGAACTTCATCGACCTCGTCTACGGTGCTATCTCGGAGACCACCCAGGGCCCTTACCCCAAGTACGCCTCCTTTATACATGCTCTACAAAGGATTTTTATGCTTACGATGCCATAGGTCGTCTGAGGTTCTCATCGACTACTACATCAAGCCTATCTTTGACTGGACGGCCTTCGATATGTCCACGGGCGTTCCCTACGTTAACTTCAACGACTGTAAGTCAATCACCCGCTATGCTCGCAATGAGCTTGTGCTAAGGCTTTACAGGGCTTCACTGGTCGCCGAACGTCAACCACTGCACATCCACGTTCCAGTGCGATTAGACGTCAATGCATCCACTGTACCTGGGAGGGGCTCAGGCTCATCCCGATGCTGCTTTTTTGGACAAACTCATGGACTTCTGTTATCATCAATCTACTCATAGTATCACTTGGTCTATTTCGTCGTTCTTTCGTGTTTCTAAGATGTCGGACTTACTGAATACCTGTGACTCTGATTGATACCTCTTGTCGCAATGGCCGCATGTGGCCGTGATGAGAGTCGTACTGTACTGGTCGCGACGACGGCATACCTACCATTGCAACAACTTGTTAGCGTAGTTACCCAATGTCATTATCATCGATATCTACTGTACTGGAGGTGATATCATCACCGAGATCAACAAGGAAGGTGATGGACTGAATATGTCCTGCCGGATGGGCGCGCTCGTCAACTACGAAGTAGGATATCTGTGAGACGATTCAGTTGTTCTATGACTCACCGTACCTTCAGGTAGGTTAAGTGAAGGCACGTTGTGACTGTCATATGGCTGTTGGTGGTGTGATTCTTACCTTTTTTAAATGTTCAACTTGAACCACCATCACCCGTGCTTGCATGATCTTACTAGTTCGTAACAATCACCACCGAACTCTTGCTTCCTCTCTTTCAGACACGCAGTACCTTCTAGTGGACCTACTTCCATTGAGTCTCGTATGTAAAATATGTTTGGATGAAGATCGGAGACCTTGCCTCAAGTCCTTGGCCCGGGGTGTGGCCCCCGATATGCGCGTTCCGCTCCCATTGGCTGTTCCGTCTGTCCGCCACCCGTCGGGTATCCCTCCTTCTCGGGCGCTACCATTGCGGTTTACGGTCAACGACCAGAGGTATCCTGGTGCAAGAGGTCGGCCTCAATCCAATCAGCGACTACTGTCTGCTGTGTAAGGTTCTAGCGGGCGTGGTCCGCGGGCCAAGCAGTCCGTATCCCATGTGCAGAGACCAGCTCGGAATAACGATTTCCGGGCCTCAACTGCATATGCATGCTACAGTACGTATATAAAGGCAGCCTCATCAGACCCCAAAACACAGGATCCTCATCCAGACATTCCTTTACCAGTCTCTATCTCTCTTTATCTTCCTAGTCGGCCATGAAGTTCACTTCTACGATCACTGCTCTCGCTGCCGTACTTGCCGTTGAGGGTACCAGCCGCCTCGACACGCGCCAGTCCTCTGAGTGTGCGGGCGCGGCAAAGACGATGGCAGCGTACGACCGCCCTTTCGTCTACCCTCTCTTCGAGGCGTGCGCCAAACAGCTCGGGACCTCGGCGCCGCGCAGGGAGAACCCGTGGTTGGAGAAGATGTGTGTCGCCGCTGCTGTGTCTGCCAGCGTGAGCGCCTCTTGTCGTCGCCATCGAATCGGGCCTTTCGCTGATCGAGCAAATCATATAGCTTCCCGTCTTCCATGACGGCCTGACCTGCAACCTCAACACGTCGGAGCCCGTCGAGCTCACGGATGCATCTACGTGGCCGAGCCTCGACTCTAACGTTTACGCGTCCATCGTGGGCAGCTCCGACGGCAAGATTACCCAGCAGAACTTCATCGACCTCGTCTATAGTACCATCTCGGAGACGACGGGTGGTCCTTACCCTGAGTGCGTACACCTTGTTCGCTGTGTTACGGATTGTTGTAACCATTGCATTTGTAGCTCTGCCGAGACTCTCGTCGACTACTACATCAAGCCAATCTTTGACTGGGCTGCCTTCGACCTCTCCGAGGGCATTCCCTACACCAACTTCAATGATTGTGAGTCATCTATCTGCGCTAATCAGTCTGACCCGTACTTAGACTTAATAGGGCTTCACTACTCTCCGACCATCACCCACTGTGACCCTACCCAGTGCGCCTAAGCGGTACCTGCAGTTCATCCCGGGACTTGGTGTGGGATGAATCCTCTCTTGGACATCTACGAGTAGCGAGGCTGCAATTATACCCTCTTCACCTCTTCACCTCTTGCCTTGGACTTCTCACGTCGGGCATACTACTTATTTCCTTGTAATTGATATCTATCTTTGAGCTATATTCACATGTGGTTAAGCGATGTGACAATCCAGTCCCACTGCTCGCGAAGTAAACGTACGTACTGCTCATTGACTGCTCAAGTACTGCCTGACTAGTAGAGTAGAAAAGTTCACGGTGACTGGTCCTTTTCTATCATCTCTCCTGCCCGATGATGTCGACAGGTTTTACTCGGAACAGTTCATAGACAATGAACACCGCAGCGTGTAGTACAGCGTTAAAGTGATTCAGGTCAACGAAGAAGCCAAGCCGAGCGCGGCCGATTTCAGATCAATTGTAGTAACGCCTTGGGTTAGGGTTCACGTTCGGGCCGAGTCGCCGACGCGAGCTGAACGACGACCACGAGCACAGCAGGTTCATGATGATGCCCTCTCTTCTCTGTTGCGCTGACGTCCGACTTCATCGACTTCATCGGTCATCGGACACTTCAATGTGCGGTTGCTTGTCTGCCCTGTGCTCGAGGAGCCTTCTAGTAACCAACAATGCAATGCTTTACAAGTCCCGGGCCAGACGTTGGCTGGGCCAATCGCAGACTACCTTGCCATGGGAGTTCAAGCGGGTAACGATTCAACGGCCACAGCCCACAGTTGCGGCGGTGTAACTTTCTCAGGAACGCACACTCGTTTGTGCCGCCTTGCGAAGATCGTCACTAGATCGTCGCTACCGTCCTTATTGACACAACGTCGCAAACATGCCTGCTTGGTGCACTCTGTAACAAGTTTTCTTGATCTCACGCTCGTTGCCTCAGGTATATCGGACCGTCTTGGTCGGGGCACTGTAATGCAGTTTTATTCGGGCTCATGCGGTGAGCAGTTGTACGGCGACCGCCCTCCGATGTATTGCGAGCGGGAACAGGCAGGAGCCGCCTCGGTCTATGATAATGTAGTTGGGACATTGCCGTCTCTTCTCCGCGTCCTGCTCCGTCTCGACCGGAGCGTTGGCCGTCGGCAGCTATGCACGCTCAGGTCGACGGCTTGGATAACCCGAATGCACTGCGCTCCGGCCAGCTCGAGCTCTGAGTCTGCGGGTCTTCAATTCAATATCCCTGCCTGTACGCTGGGTATATAAGCATCTGCTACGACTCAGCATCCCCAGCATCATCGCCTCGATCATCTTTTCACGTACTCCTGATTCACTCGCCAGCCATGAAGCTCTTGGCCACTCTCACCGCTCTCGCCGCTGCCATTGCTGCCAGGGCCCAGAACGAATGCTACGGCGCTTCCAAGTCCATTGCCGCGTATGACCGCCCTTTCGTCGGTCCCCTGTTCTATGCCTGCAAGGTCGAGCTTGGGAACTCCGTCGAGGCGAAGCAAAACCCGTGGATTAACAAGCACTGCGTGGCTGCTGCCATCGCTGCAAGTGTAAGTATTTCACCAGTTGGACAGTTTCAGACTCTTGTCTTGTCGCTGAGTACTTGCGCAGCCGCCGATCTTTCATGATGCGCTGACCTGTCTGATTGACAATTCCAATGCCGTTGAGCTTACACCCCTCTCGACGTGGCCAAGCCTCGACTACAACGTCTACGCGTCCATCGTCGGCGATTGCGCCTGGGCTCCAGGTGGCTGCCCCATCACACAGCAAAACTTCATCGATCTTGTCTACGGTGCTATCGCGGAGACAGAGACGTCGGGCGCTACATGGCCGAAGTACGTGTATATTCTACCATCCAGCACGAGGCTATAACTGAACCGCCGCAGGTCTGCCGACATACTCATCGACTACTACCTCCACCCAATCTTCAACTGGACTGCATTCGATGTCTCCGAAGGCATACCCTACGTCAACTTCAACGACTGTGCGTAGTTTGTTCGTTCTGTCCGCACTGAACTCGCACTGAGGATATACAGGGCTTCACTGGGGTCCCACCGTCAACCACTGCACCCCCACGTACCAATGCACCTAAGCGCAGGCTTTGTCCTGGAGGCTCATCCCGTCCCAAACCTCTCTACTTTTCCCATTGGACAAGTTACTCTATCAGCAGTATAATCCATGGGCGCCTGCCCGTAATGGCTGTCTACGTTCTTCGCTTGCTTGAATCTTAGGATGTGATGTTGTCTTTTGGTATCTTACTGTGCACGACCTCCGAATCAATCCTACTTAGTATCTCGCTGCGATGTTGTTATGAGGGGCAAAGGCTAGTCTCCTAAAGCAGACGGCCAGACACGAGTGTTTCCCGTAGTAGTTGAAAGCCTCGGTTTTAGCAAAGGCCTGCCCAGAACGTGCTACACTTTATCATCGCGCGTTGACTAGCATCGATGTCTAGACGTCTATTCACCATTTATCAAGACATGGCATGCTAGATCAGATACGTGTACCGCCGCACGACTCAGAAAGGCATCGATGCACTTTGGTTCGTTCCAGAACACATGTGACGAACACGCCGTTGACACGCTCATACCCCGCAGACGATGAACCCAAGATTGCAGTGGCCCTTTCATCTGAATGCGCTCCTAGCGCCAGCACAATGGACTGCATTCGCAAGAAGTCTAGCACTACAAAAAACACGATAACATATGCGGACAGAAGCACGATCCGAAGTCCCAGAATCACATAAAGACAGAATCCTCGTTCGTGTACATCTCAGCGAACAAACGAGCCGCGTCCTGCGAGATCTCATCCTCAATCTTCACGACAGTCACCGGCTCCAGCGGCGACGGCAGGACATCGTCCTCGTACCCATCGGCAGCGTCGAACAGTGACGAGCCGGGTCCGGGCGTGGAAAGAATGGACGACGCAGGCGATGAAAGCCGCGACGATCCGGCCGGCGACAGCTGTGGCGTCGCGGCGAGTGCGTCCGAGCGCTTCTGTGGTGTCCTCGGCATCGTCACCAGCGCTAACGTCGGCTCGGACCACTCCGTTTTGATTTTGAGTGCGCCTAATTGCGCAGATCGGTCGGCGAGGTAAAGCTCGCCCGCCCTGTCCAGCTCGTCCTCCTCCTCGACGATGCGCGCAGCCTCGGCGAGCGCCTCGACTTTGATCTGCGTGCTGGCGTTTTGATTGTAGATCGTCCGTCCCACGCGCCCGCCAGCGGACGCTTCGCGCAGAAGCTCGCTTTGCTGCATACGATGCAAGGCGTGTTGGGAGGACTCGGGGCGGTCGTACGGCTTGGGCTTGGACTTGCAAGCCCGTTCGGGGTGGGTGAGGGTGTGGTGGGTGCGTTTGTAGCCGAGGCTAGCGTAGGCAGCCATGAAGGCGATGTTGGCGTCGGACGTCTCAGGGATTGGGGCCATAGTGGTAGTGGATGGGATATGCGGGTGGGTGGCGGGCAGGTGTAAAGGAGGTCTGAATGCAATCTTTTGGCGGGCGGGCTATATACGCATTCCTTTGGACACGGGCAAAATCAGATGGGGTATGCTTTATGGTGGCGGGCAGGCAGCTACAGTAAGGTACCGACACACAAAGAAGCATTAGCCGAGACGTCGGCGCGTGGCGCGTGGCTTTGACTTGAAAGGGCGGGCGCTTCCTGTCCACAGCGTTTCCTCATTGTCCACTCCAACGTGTGGTCTTATCAAGGGGGATTCGCGCACAACGACTCCTTCTTTCGGTGTGGACTGGCGGGTATGGGAGAAATGCTGGGTGCAAGAGGGAACTGGATGTACATATTCAACACAGCCGTGACGCTGACATGCCAAACCCAAGTAGGTTAAGCTCCCCTCACATTCAGTTCAAAAACTATATGCGCGCGAGATCGCCGTGAGCAACAGATCGAGTAGAAGCACGGGTAAATCAAATGGAAGCGCCACTCACTGTCCTTTCGGTCGTAATGACCAACCACATCATGGTCGAATTTGCCTCGGATTATGTCGTCCTTCAATTATATTCGTTAGAAGTGCACTAGGATAAAAGGACATTAGACGTACGAGCTCGAGGTCTGCACTCAGGACCCCTTCCCCGTCTAACAGCGGACCCGCGAGTACATCGCCAAGGGGGCCGATGATGACGCTTCCGCCGGCAATCATCACATTCTCCCCGTTTCGCGCACTGGCGTCTCTCACGGCGTGCTCAGCCGGGTAATCCTTCTCCTGCGCGTACTGGCAAGCTGCGAGCACGAAGCAACGGCCCTCAAGAGCGATATGGGTCATGGTACTTTGCCAGACGGGGCGCGCGTCGACGGTTGGGGCGCAGTAGATCTGGGTGCCCTTCGAATAGTAGAACATGCGCACTAACAACGGGTGTATATGAGCGCTGTTGTCAAACCGCTAAAGTGGAAACGCACACAGGGGCATATAATTCTCCCTGAACGCCTCCGGTTAGCGAATCGCGCGTATATGTTGAACTCTATCCGGCGCACCAGCAGATGGTTGCTGTCAACTTGGTCTTGACGGAGGGACTGAACTCCTTCTCGACCACAGCCAGAGTATCTGCGCCTCCTTGGCCCCATATGAGACGTTCAGCCGCAGTGGGCATGAGCTTCCTATGCTTTGCGACGAAGCCCTCGACAGGATCAACGAAGATAGCCGTGCAATACAATGTTCCGCCATCGCGCTCGATAACGCCCACAACGAGAAAGATGTCAACTTCTCGCGCTATGGTTTCGATCTGTGTGAGCTCCGGCGAGGGCAGGTCGATGGCTGCCTGGTGATACCTCAAGAACTCGTCGCGTCCTGCGGGCGAGCGCTCACCAACGACCACGCCGAATGTTGCCATCTTGGGATATCCTCCGATACTGGACGCTGTATATTGAGCATCAGGACTTTCCAAGAGCTTCCCTAACGCACAAGGCCTCAGGAAAGACAGCCAGTTGTGAGTGATCCCGTTCCTTCGCCACCTTGGCGAGTCGGCGTAGCTTGTCAAGCGTGTCTGGCATTGAGTACGCCGCGGTGCATGCTTGCACGACGGATGCACGGACGACAGTCATGATGGTGGTCAGAGTCAAAGCGTCGTGAGCGCGGAACGGCAGGCAAACGTCGGCGTTCCGCAAAGATAATCCGAAAGCTTCACAAGCCAGGTGCCACGTGAACGGAAAGAACACGAAGAGGAAGAGGCGTGGAAGAGCGAAAGCGAAAGCAGAATGCATGCATTGCAATGAACTATGGAAGTGTATAATAGTGATGGAGATAGATGGATCAATCATGCAGGTGTAGGTGCAGACCGCGGGTTTGCGGGCAGCCATTCACGAGGGAAGTCCCGTAATGAAGGCGGCTCCGCAGTGCGGTTCCGCCCACCAGCGAAGTCGCCATTCTTAATGCCAATTCCGCGCTTAGCACGCTTCCAGTCTATATGGCGCGTATCGACCGGGACATCCGTCATAGGGTCAGACGTGTTCTGCACAATGGTCATCAGTCACTTCCGCTCGAGGTATATAATATAGCACACGCACGTTCGCCTCTGCGACCAGCCTGTCCAACGCGTCGCTTGCCCATTTGAGGTTCATGGACGGCTCCGGGAAGTCCTCGCACGATATTTTGATGTATCCGTGCTCACCACCCGTCTCCTTATACCGGAAACCGCCGTCCCTTGGCGGCTCCTGGCTCCAGCGCACACCCGCAAGCACCTTGCATTTATGTATCGCGTTCTCGTCGCGCAAGGGTAGGTATGCAACCGGCACGCTGATTACGCGCTTGTTCGTTACCGGGTGCGACTCGCCGCCGTAACTTATTGAGCGCACCGTCACGGGTCGGTCGGAAGTGGGAGGGATGAAGGGTTTCCGGAAAGCTGTATTTCCACAAATTAGCAACATTCAAAACTTTACTACCAATGAACGCACCGACGAGCTTAGGCATCTCGTGCTCAATGAGGCGGAAATAATACAGCACTTGACGCTGCTGGTCCAGCAACCTGTGGCCATCAGAAGAAGTATCGTCGTACTGGAACTCCTCCACGTCATCTGCACTGAATGTATTCGCCTGCTCGCCCTTCACTGGGAAGGACTTGTAGTCCTCCTTCGACTTGAGGCCCTCAGCCTCCGCCTTTTTGCTCGGCTGCCAGTCCTCTATCTCATCCAGCGAGAGCTCGCGCGCCCGGACGCGTCGCGGAAATTGTGCGCGTGTAGAGGTCGAGAAGGAGCGTGTGGCGCGCGCGGCGGCGAGAGCGGTGCGCCAGGTCATGACCGTCGGTGCGAAAGACGCGCTTTAGTCTTTCGACGCGGTCACTTGAGCGCGCGCGACGCGTCCCATCAAAGCATTGCCACTTGCCTCCCACCAGCATCTACCATCATGGTCGTGAGTATCTCTCCAGCCTCTTCGCGCATGTCTTCATCCCAAACGGATCTCAGCGCCTACTCCTCTCGATCAAAGCTGAGCTCGAGAATGTCACAGACTTGCTACCCGAATCAGACAATTTCGAGTTCTTCTTCCAGGTATGTCTCCCTTCCATGCCACCATGTCCTCGACTGTAACTCAGTTGTATATAGGTCAAGTGCTCTAGCTGCAATGAAACACACTCCAAGCTCGTGGGCATGAACCGCGTTGTAAGTCAAATCGTGGTGTCAAAGTGTGTGTGGCACTGACTTATACCTCCAACAAAAGGAAGAGCATATAGCTAGCGTAGGCAAAGGTACTGCCATCCTGAAATCATAGTAAACAGGGTCTAATCATAATTAGGTACCTCTGCAAACTTCGTCTGGAAATGCTCCTTCTGCAAGCGCGAGTCGACCGCCAAGTTCGAGGAGAAGAACCCACCGAAGGCGTATAGCGCCGACGCAAACGGGCAGTTCGCCCCGTTCGTGACCCTCGATTGCCGCGGTCTTGAGTTTGTTGGATTCGACCCCAGGGTGAGCTTCATGAGGAGTACAACGTGGATCGTGTGATGGCTGATACTCTGTCGAAGGGGACATGGACTGTAAAGGGTGCCGAATCTGGCACACCATTTACCGAAGTCGACCTGTCGGAAGGCGAATGGGTTGACTATGACGAGAAGGTGTGTCGCTAACGTGCATCATCCTTCACGTACCGCTGTATGCTCACACTTGCCGTCAAAGGCCGCTCTCCCCGTCGGTGTATCCCAGATCGAGAGCAAGTGGACTAGGGCATGACCGGTGTGCTCTCTGCAATCACAGTAACAAATTCAAAGCATATTTGTGAATGTATCGATATCTGTATTAACATGCTTGCAACTTACTGCTGTCCCTACGTCATACTCGATGCCACCCAAGCGCTCATGTAGACGGAGAGCTCGCTGGCTCTCGAACCGAACGTTGGTCAACCACAGATCGCAGAGCCTTCCACTGCATTCCTCACTTATTCCGTGTGTCGTTGTCACGTTCTTAACTGTCTTCGTTGTGGCTAAACGCTCTCCTCCTTCCCAGTTCTATGGATCTTCACGTAGCAAACCTCTTGCGCTGCATGTCATGCACTAACCCCGGACATAACAGTGGCGTAAGGGCCTTCTCAAACGAGTACGACTTTCAGCGTTTCTATACGTATGAGCGTCTGGCGGGAGAGGTCAACGGCCTGAACAGCCCTTTGTTCATGTGCCCAAACTGTAAGTGGGAGTTCATTGGATATCCGAGGACTTTGACGCAATATGCAAGTGTCATGCCTGAATGGTGGGCTGACTATATAAACCCTGCTACAACGGTATTCATCTCCAGGCCTACAAGCTATCCTTCTCAGTCCTTCATTGTCATCTTTTCTCATCAGCTATGGAGTTCTTCTCCATACTCATCGCTCTTGTGGCCGTCCTCACCGTCGACGCTACCGTACTCAACAGTCGCCAGACCTCTGGCTCCGAATGCGCTGGTGCTGTGAGCTCAATGGCGGTGTATGACCGCCCATTCGTGTACCCTCTCTTCTTGTCGTGCAAGAATGCGCTTGGGAATTCGGCCGCGGCCAAGGAGGACCCATGGGTGAATAGAAACTGCGTCGCCGCTGCCGTGGCCGCTAGCGTAAGCACTCATCTTCTCACCGGTGACTTTTATGCCTCTTTACTGAATAGTCCTGCAGATCCCAATCTTCCATGACGGCTTGACCTGCGGTGTCAGCACGGGCACCGTCGACCTCACACCTATCTCGACGTGGCCTAGCCTTGACACCAATGTCTACGCATCAATTGTGGGTAGCACCGACGGCAGAATCACCCAACAGAACTTCATCGACCTCATCTATGGTGCAATCTCGGAGGAGGGCGGTGCATACCCTGAGTGAGTATGATCTATGTACCTCCAATTCCCTGATTGAACATATATTAGCTCGGCCGCCACGCTCATTGAGTACTACATCCAGCCTGTCTTCAACTGGACGGCGTTGAGCATTGCCGACGGGATCCCTTACACCAACTTCAACGATTGTGAGGTGTCTGTCTGCGCTTCGGTCGAGCTTGTACTCAACGGCTACAGGGCTTCACTACTCTCCCACTGTGAATCATTGCTACCCGTTTGCATGCGCTTAGGGAGTTGCTTTCCAAACGCTGTATTAGCGTATACTGGACCCTGAGCGTCCGCCGTAGGGCCAATGTCGATGGTGGTGGAAAGTTTTGAGTTTTCCGTCATCGCTTGTTTGCACACTGGTGTTCAATAATTGAACGCTGACGTCGGAATATTGTACCTTTTGGACCTATTGTTTTGCTGTATAGTTCGTGTGCGTCGATTAAGCTTCATCCGGTCCAAAGAGTCTATATATAATGCACATGAAATCAGAGGGGTGATACAAGTGCCAAGTGAAGGCAATGATCGGCCGTTGCCGACAATCAGACGAGCCACGACCGCCGACTTTTGGTCTTCATCCGACCACCATCTGTCTACAACACATGCTAATGGAAACGATGCCCATGGATCTTGAACTGTTAGCTTTCAAACTTAAGTTGCGTTGCTCTACACGTCGCTGATGCTGATTCAAATAGGGCATGCATCGCGCAGCGTTTGAATCAAGACTGCCTTGCTCTCATCTTTCATGAAAACGTGCTCGTGAAAGATCTACTTTGCCTATATGACACAAATTGGACCTGGCCTGAGACTCGCGACAATTCACTGCGGTACACCATTGAAGAAGCTCTATTGTACAGGGGTAGAGCCCTCATCCGACTCAGTCACGTTTGCAGGAGGTGGAGAGAGGTTGCGCTGGGCATGTCGTCTCTATGGGCGAGCCTGGTAGCGCAATCCGAAGACTTGTATCCTAAAGGCGGCTACGAATCGATTTTGAAGCAATCCCGAGACAGCCCTCTATCCTTCGTACGACCGGATGACCTACTTGATTCCTATATGGAGATCCAACTCGTCGAGAAGCTCGACCGGTACGAGACCATCATGTTCAGCAACGAATCTCTGGAGTGGTCACAGTTCTTCTCAGGAAAGACCGCCGCACGGCTTCGGACAGTTGTTTTCATTACGGAGAGTCACGAAGACCTACCCCAAAACTTACTGGAGCTCGCACCCTTACAAATTCCGATCGCAACCCATCTCGCACTGGACGGATTTTACATCCCATTCATCGCCCCGCAGCTCACATGTCTAGTGATCACCCTTCGGGACGCATATCTGTCTTCCAATGACCTCTGCGATATTCTGCTCCAAACTCCTCTCCTCGAAAGCTTGAACTTCATTCAATACAATCCTGCGCCGGGAGGACACTGGCCCTCGGACGACATCGATAGGCGTCGCATATCACTTCCCCATCTGGTGTTGCTCAAAGTCTGGGGATCTGTACTGGATCTATCCTCTCTTCTGCTCCGCCTTGACACGCCGAAAGATATCACAATCGACCTCACCACATACATGGTTCAGAACCTCGACGGCTTCACACAGTTTGTCAGTACTCTCCTTCCATACGCAGTTAACCCCTCATACGACCACCTTACCGTCTGTGACTGCCATGAGGCTGCCGAAGGAATCGATGACCCACCCTTGTTCTCGCTGCGCCAAGGTCTGGACGGGCCGAGGAAACTGTCCATCCGCGTTAACGCAAGCTACGAAGACGTAGTCCCTCTCTACCGACTTGCATTTGAGCGCCTCACACCAGGGCAAGTCCGCATGATGTCCATCGAACAACCCATACTTGATATCGCATCGCTGTTCCTTCCCGACGACGTCAACCAAGTCTTCCACCATGATGTTTTCAACAAGCACGTCGAAGAGCTGCGATACGACACGCACATGACAATGGTTGGTTCATACGAGTTCAACAACGGCAGGAGGTGGGGCAACGGCCTCATACCGGACTTCCTGCTCCATCATCCTGAGATGTATCCAACGCTGCGGCGCATAACTGTGAGCGGTGCATCCAGAGATAGCCCGTGGCCCCTTGAGCCTCAACTCCTGGGCATGAGAGCCTGGTTGGATTCACGCGCTCAGGTGGGAATATCGCTGGACAGTCTGCAACTCGAGGGACACGTTCCCGAGACTGCAACAAGGTCTCTTGTGGGTTTGGGAGATGGAGTGCCAATTGTCGACAATCGCCAAAACATACCCGCGGCTCCTTTACGGACCCGGAAGATCACCAGTTCTTCATCGTCCGACAGCGACGAGTTCTACGCTCTCTTCGCACGGCACAACACCTTCATGTAGGAGACAGCGAATGGAGAGTTGGATGACCGCCTTGGGGTGCAGCGCGGCTGAGTTGCACCTGGATCTTCGACCACTGCACGGCGGCCCCTTCCCGCGTCCCCAATGAGTTCTTACTCACTTTCCCACTCTCCATCGCAGATCAGTACCCCCAATTCCCTACGATTTAGAGATGGTTTGCTTGCACTACTCTTCCCAGTCTATGCCTTGAATACCTGAATAACCGTGACGCAAATGAACCATCATGCCATCATGCCATTTGTCGCATGCTCGCCATCATCGAGCATTCAGCTCGTGTTGTTGTATTTCTTGTGACTTAGGATACGCAACGCAAAGGCAAGAATCGCGACAGCCTCAGCCGGCTCAAGATATCGCCACGATGTTGTTGGAAAGGTTTGCGGATATGAATTCGGCCGTTGCCGAAGGACCAAGCCACGTCGGTGCCAACCTTCGGTCTGATGTCAACCACCACCGAGGACTTATAGACCCTATCAGCGGGTCTTATGTCAACAGATCCTCAGTCGTCAGTGTCTCGAAGTACCTGTGATTTAGCTTATCAAGTACTGACACCGCAATATATCGAACAGGGCATGCTTGGTGCAGCGCTTGAATCTGGACTGCCTTAGCCTCATCTTCTACGAAGACGTGCTGGCAGAGGTTCCACCTGACTTGTATGACTCGAATTTAGAGTGGTCCGAGCCTCGCGAGAATCTCTTGCGCGAAGCGATTGGAGTAGCCCAGGAATACAAAGGCTGGGCCCTGATCAGACTCAGTCATGTTTGTAGAAGATGGAGGACGGTCGCTCTAAGCCTCTCATCTATATGGGCGAGCTTGGTAGCTCAGTTCAGGATTTGGTACCCCAATGACGGATACGAAACAATACTCAAGCGATCACACGGCCACCCTCTATCCTTCGTGCTACCGGATTATCCACTTGACTCGTACATGCAGACCCAACTCGCCGAGAATATCACCCGTTATAACGCCATCATATTCAGCACCCAGTCCTCGAAATGGTCACCGTTATTCTCCGGCAACACTGCCAGTCTGCTTCAGAGAGCCGTGTTTATCACGGACGAATACTGGTTCTACGCGGACGATTTGGACTCCCTACCTTCAACTAATCCGTTGGAGCTTGCACCCATACAGATGCCGGTCGCGACCCATCTCGCGTTTGACGGACTGTACATGCCATTCATCGCCCCGCAGCTCACTTGCCTTGTGATCACTATTCAAAACGCCTGTCTATCTTCTTCTCGCATATACGACATACTGCAGGGTACGCCGCTTATCGAGAGCTTGACTCTGCTCCAGTACCATTATGCGCGGGGAGGTGGCTGGCGATTAGACGCTGTTGTCGAGGAGCGAGTTATGTTGCTTCCTCATTTGGCATATCTCAATATCTGGGGATCCGTAGGCGACGTATCCTCTTTCTTACTTCGCCTCGACTCGCCTCAAGACATCACTCTCAAGATCAGCACATACACGATGCAGAATTCAGCGATTTTCAGCCAGCTTGCGGACGCTCTTCGACCGTATATGAAACATCCTTCCCATAACCACTTGACGGTCTCCAACTGTTACCGGTGCCAGAGAGGGTACAACGACCCGCCCATCTTCTCGCTGAGCCAAGGCCCAGACGGACCGAGGCGACTGGCAGTACACATCGATATCGACAGTTGGTCACAGATGATGCCGATCCACCCAATGGCAATCGAGCGTCTGGTTCCAGGCCAAATCCGCAGCTTAACTATCGAGGATTGGGATTTCGAGGTGTACCCGTCATTCCCATCCAGGGAGGCGAACGGGGCTTTTCACCTCGATGGTTTGAGCCAACACGTCGAAGAGCTGTGTTACCAGGCGTGCGAACTCACAGCAAGCATGCATTACAGTCTCAATAATAAGAGATGGGGCAACGGCCTTGTGCCGGATTTCCTCATTCGATATCCGGAGAAGTATCCCGCCCTAAGGCGTATCTATACGCGCGGCGGGTCCAGCCATTCAGAAATACCGTGGCCTTCCGCTCCCCAGCTGTCCGACATGAAAGGCTGGTACAACTTGCGCACTCGGAAAGGCATCTCCCTGGAGTTTCTGCATCTGGAGGGACAACTTCCAGAGGGCACGTCGACCAGCCTCGAATTCCTGGGAGATGATGTGCCCGTTGTCGACAATCGCCACATAAAACGTCCTTCTCCGAGCCCTCCATCCACACCGACTGTCCTCTCCAGCCCCACGTCATCTAATAGCAGCGACGAGCTATCCGACAACAGCGACGAGTTCTATACTCACTATGCGCAACACGATGCATCCCCTTATTAGATCAACGAGCGGGGAGTGTCTGACTTATAGCAGTCGAGCAACGGGGTCATACATGCATGGGGAGCCTAAATAATGCGGGGTGTATGTATATGTACGGCAAAGCTTCCAAGAGTCTAGCTACTACGTAGATTCAAAAATTACCGATTGCGAGTCCACCGGCGTCGGCGCGCCCGCGCGCGGCCAAGCAACCACGCTATGACATGTCCGTCAAGTCAAGCAACCTCCTGCCTCCTCATCCTCTTCGGTATAGTATATATTATCAGACATACAGACATACACGCCCTGAGCGCAAGGCTCAACGAAGCAGCATGGTCCGGCGAAGGTCGGTAGTCTGTCTACCAGTCGAGCCACTCGCCATACATGTTCGGACGCTCGCCGCGGATGTATGCCTCGAACGTGCGCTTGAGCACCGTTGCCCAGTCCAAGTCGCGCTTGTCGTCCTTGACGAAGTCCTCCGGGAGCTCCGTGGTCGAGTTCATGCCCTCTGCACCGAGTCGTGCGCGACGCTCGCCTTCCAGGAACTTAGGTCCCAGGTCTGGCCAGTTACGCGTGCGGTCGAAGGGTTCCCACCTGTACAGAATATAGATCAGTACGCGAAGATATGAAATTTATAGTAATAAATCACGTACCAAAAGTTGTGGAAGTGGTATGAGTACGCGCCACGGTAGAAGCCCTCAAATCCGAGAGCCTGCGGCTGCGAGCTAACCTGCGTAGGCGTATTGAAAAAGTCCGCAAATCTTCACACGGGGCGTCAGTCGCACGCCCACACATATAGCTGCGCAATGGGCCACTCACTCAAGCAGGTACGGCTGCGGTGGCCTGTTGCGCTGGAAGTCCTCCGTGTTCAGCCACGCCGAGTCGAACAGCGCGTCGGGCAGTCGAAGGAGCAATCCCTCAATTGCCGCGTCCTTGGTATATTTGCTGACGGACATGGGGTGGAAGTCGAGTCCGTTCTTGAGCGCGGTGCGGAAGAGGAAGGTGCCGAGGGCAGAGTTGCGGTTCATGCGGAGTACAGCAGTGTTGTACTTCTCCATGCGCGACCAGCGGTACGCGAACGCGCCCTTCCAGCCCCAGAGCTCCTCCCAATCGCGCAAGAAGATCGTGTCGGCGTCGAGATAGATGCCGCCGAAGCGATGGCAGAGCACGAACCGCGCCATGTCCGAAAGCGTGACGGACAAGCGGTCGTACGTGCTGGCAGAAGTAGAGCCCAACCGGTTCAGCATATCGTCCTCCTTCTTCTCGACAACCTCGCTCTCCGTAGACTCTGGCGCCTTCTCCGGTACGGGCACATGCACGACGTGTCCACCCGAGTTGAAGAGCGGCAAATCGCGCCACTCGTCCTTGAGCTCAGGAATGCCGTCGAGCTGCTCCGTCGTATTCCACAAACGGAACTTAATCACGTCCTTGAAACGAGGATGCAAGAACGGCGATGCCCACGGGCTGACCTTCAAACCCTCGAAAAGGTCGTGAACGGCGCTCGGATTGGGGACGGAAGCAGCGGGTCCGGGGTTAATCCACATCCAGAATTGCGGGCGGCAGACAGAGGCGTCGGGAGCGTCCTCGTGTACATGCAGCCGCAAGTTTTGTGTAAACAAGAACGAGAGCAGCGCAAGATACGGCTTGTCTGTGAACGGTCCGGCCCAGAACATGTGGAATATGCGCGGGTTTTCAGGGTCGCATGTCGACTGGAGGGCGTGGTAAGGCGTGTGGGTGATTGGAGCTGGCAGTGTTAGATGCGGCTCGTAGTCTACGCGAGGCTTCTTGGGTAGCGCATAGTTCGGGTCGTTGGACACAATTCCGGTAGCGGCGCCGTCGTTATCCCGTAGCGCGGCAGCGGCGACAGCAGTCACGTCTTGCACGTCACCGACCTCAGAGAAGATGTACTTCCACTCGTTCATCTTTCCTCTCCGTACACGATTTCCGTTGTCAAGCCCAGCCCCGAGGCGAAGCACCTCTAGGCAATCACGTACATACTGCAATCAAAGTGTCACCCCAAATTCATTGATACGCGATGTAGGACTGCGACGCACCTTCTGCTGTGAGAAATCACAGTGGTCCATGACGATGTCCAGGTCTGCCACGCTACCTGGGACTGGTCGCGGGGGATATGCGACGTTTGGGGGTTTGGCCTGTATGTCGAGATAGACGCGTTTGGGTCCATGGCCCGCTGTCCGTACGCCGGTCTCGCTGGGGATCTTTGGCTGGAGGATGATGGGCGCGTTCTTGGCCGGCAGCGCGGGATTCAGTGGCCGGGTCGTGAAGTTCATTAGATGTGGTACTGTAGAAATGCAGTGTCAGATACAGCGCCCAATGTACACAGCCAGACACAGACGCACTCTCGCGATTGCTAGGGTAGTGACCGCTGCCGATCTCCCACAGCCAGATCTTTTGCAAGTCTTCTCGTTCGTACACGAGCGTAGGCGGGTCGCGCATGCCAATGTCTATAGGCCAGTTCTCCGTCGTCGCCTTGCCTATTTTGCGCGAGAGTTTGACGAAGACGGTGCCGATGCATACGGCGGCGACGAGGAGGACGAGCAGGCCGCGTCTCCTGCCGAAGCGGGTTGTTGCAGCCTGGTGGATTAGTGCTACGTTGGGCGCGGGTAAGCGTAGCCTCCTGTGGTTTACGCCGGGGATGGGGATCGAGAGCGGGACTGTCCACGACTGGGAGCGGCCTGTCCTGTGCAGCTTTTCCTGCACCGCAGAGTTGTATTTCGGCAGCGCGGCGCCGCCATTGCGAAAGCCGTTCGCGTTCGGTTGGCCGCTGAAGAGGGGCATCGGCCTCTGGGCAAGCTACTCAAAGCTGCGCAGGTGGGGGAGGAGGACGAGTCGAGAGTGTAAAGAGCAAGCCTGGAACACCGCGACTGCGTACAGCGCATACTTCCATCATCACTGTCACACATCCGTCTCATACTTTTCCACGTGGCAAAGGTTCGTTTTCTCTATGTCTGAAAACACTACAAAGCAAATTGTACATTCTATGGCTACCTATACGTTCACATTCGCAAATGAAATCACTGGGCACCCGCGAGCGACTGCGCCTCGAGGTCCGCACCGTCCGTGGGCACGGACAGAACACGGAGCGTGTTCGTGTGTCCGAGGCCGCCCTTCCAGCCCTGCACGGCGATAATCGTCGATCCAGGCTGTACGAGCTTGAGCTCGAGCGCCTGGCGCAGACCAAACCTGATGCGGTTGTCGACATCCGTCTGCCACTGGTTTGCCGTGACGCCCCGCGGCTCAGGGTACCAGAACGGATAAACACCGCGGTGGAGGTGAATCTGGCGCGCGGTCTGCTCGCTGCGCGTAACTGCAAGCTAAAGTCAGCACCCAAAACACAATCATTGTGGTAGACATTCGTACCAGTGATGATGGGGACATTCGGGCGGTACTTGGCAATCAGGCGCGCCGTGTTGCCGCTGGTAGAAAGGACGAGGATCGCGTCCGCGTTGGCCTCGTACGCCGCCGACACAGCCGACATGCCGATCGCCTCGACGGTCTGCACCGGGCGCGAGGTCAAAGCCCTCAACTCGTCGTACAGCGGCGGGTAGCAGATCGACTTCTCAGCGAGCAAGCACGTCTCAGCCATCATGAGGACTGCATAAAATTAGCGCACTGGCTTATCATTGGAAATTGACATTGACATACCGGCCTCAATCGGGTAGGAGCCCTTGGCCGTCTCGCCCGAGAGCATGACGCAGTCAGCGCCGTCAAGAACAGCGTTGGCAACGTCGGACACCTCAGCACGAGTGGGGCGCGGGTTGTAGGTCATGCTCTCGAGCATCTGCGTCGCGACGATGACGGGCTTGCCGGCCATGTTGCACTTGGCAATCATCATCTTCTGCGCAAGGAAAACTTGGGATGCCGGGATCTCGATACCGAGGTCACCACGGGCAACCATGACACCGTCGGTCTCAGCGAGAATCTCGTCGAAGTTGACGAGGCCCTGCTCGTTCTCGATCTTCACGATGATCTTGATGTTCTGGCCGTCGGGGCCGAGCACCTCGCGGATGTCGCGCACGTCCTGGCCGCGACGAATAAAAGACGCAAAGATCATGTCGACGCCGTTCTTGACACCAAACCTAAGGTCGTTCTTGTCCTTCTCCGAGAGAGCGGGCAAGTCGACCGGGGTCTTGGGGAGGTTGACACCCTTGCGGGAGCAGAGGGTGCCGTTGTTGATAGCACGAACGCGGACGTTGGTGCCCTCAATCGAGAGGACGAGCAGCGAAAGGATACCTAAATAAACAATCAATATCGCTGCTTTATTCATTCGTCAAACATGAAATACATACCGTCATCAACGAAGATGAGCTTGCCAGGTGCAGTGACCTTGGGCAAGTTGGGCTATCGGCACGTTAGCGTAGACCTGGATTGAAAGCCCAGTGTACATACGTAATCCATGAAGATCAGGTTGGCGTCGCCGGCCTCCTTGTGCTGGGGGTCAACGGAAACGGTGAACTCATGACCAGCCTTGATGGGAACCTGCAAGCAAGAACTCAGCCTTTGGCACGCGATGTAGATGCTCAGAAAGAGCGCACATCCACTTCGTTCTTCATCAGACCAGTACGGATCTCAGGACCTTTCTGTGCGGCGTTTAGCAACGTTCGTGGCGATATAGCCTCTAATTACGCACGGTGTCAAGGGCAATCGCAACGGGACGCCCGGAGTTGTCTATTAGCGTCCGTCAGCGACCACAACAGTCACAAATATACAGTATTGTATAACGCACTGGCGAGCATAGCGCGCGTGTTGTCAATAACGCTCTGGTGGTACGAATACTCGCCGTGCGAGAAGTTCATGCGCACTGCCGGGGTGGGACAGTTAGCTTCCGCAACTTCTCCGTGTGGCAGAGTGAGAAGCGCAACGCACCGATGTTGACACCGGCATTGCGCAGTTCACCGAGCTTTTCGACGGTGTTCGTCTTGGGGCCTACATAGAGCATCGCATTAGACGCAATTACTCGCTGTTGTAAAGGTAGATGTGCGCACCGATGGTGGCGATGATAGCCGTCTTCAGAGTGCATTGTGTGAGCAGATCGAGCGCAAAGAGAGCAGTGGCACACATACCTTGCGGTAGTACTTGGTGTCCTCGGTGGGCAGAGGAGCCGAGGCAGGGTTGAGGGTGGTGTTCCACTCGAGACGGGAGCGGATCCCTTCGGTTGAGAGCGATACGGCGGTCATTTTTTCACTGGTGGAGATCGGTGAAAGGGAGCTTGGGTCAGAGAGATTGCCTTATATATGCGTTGACAGGCAACGGGCGGGTATAAGATACGGAGTGACTTACGGAGATGGAAGCGAGAGGCAGGAAGCGAGGCGCAGGCTAGGCGCAGACGGCGTAAAATTCGGCGCGCAATCAACTCGCCCCAACATCGCTCAATCAGGACGTCCAAGACGCTCCCCATTCGCCTGTCACCACGTTCGTGCTCTCGTCCATCTACACGCCTAGCAAACTTGGCAACTTCCATGCATTCGTAAGGCTATCTGAGGCTATACTCCAGAATTCCTTGTCTCTTGGCTATGTGATTATTGTAACATGGAAACGAAGGTCCAAGAACAGAAGTAGAGGCGCATACAAGCTACGGACTCGGCAGAAGCCCAGTCGTTAATATATATGGTAAGCGAACAATATGAGCACAGCAAGTCGGACAACAGCAACGCAGAAGAAACGTCTCTCAAAGATAAAACCAAACGCAAAATATCGCCGTCGCATGGCTACAGCACGCGCAGCGACCAAGCGTACGACCCCAAGGTCCCTGCGGCGTGCATTTGCCCATCGGCGCCCAGCCACTCGCCATTTTCATTCCCTGGCGCGCCCGCCATCAGGTCTATACCCTGGAAGACGTTCTCGACAGTAATGGTGCGGCCGGAATGGTATCCGACGCCGTCGCTCGAGCGGATGAAGAGCAACGGAAGCGTGCGGCCTGCCACGTCGCTCGGCTGCGGGTTCCCGTTCACGACGGGCGCCGGAGCCGACGCCTCGCCCTCCTTCGGAGGGTCATCGGCATCCGGCGCAGGCGACTCAGCGAGCGCCGCGACGACCTCCGCTAACGTCGGGAGCTCGACGACCACAATCGTGTGCAGTGGCGAGTGCAGGAACCGGTTCGACACCACACCTGCTTCGTTCCCGCCTTCGGATGGCACGAAGGGCGAGATGGAAGTGAGCGGCCCCGGAGGTGCCGCCTCGTATACGCGTGCACGCAAAGGACCGATCCCGCCTAGGTATATGTCGAGTGGTAGTCGCTGCTGAGTTGTCGGATCATCATAGAAAAAGTTCGAAACCGTCAGCTCGAGCGAGTTCGTCGGTGGCCGGTACACGGGCGACGTGAAAAGCGTCGGGAACGGCGTGATAGACATGTCTGGGACGTTGTTGCTGGGTCCAAACGCGTCGAAGAACGTGTACTGGAACTTCGCTGTCAAATCAAGGGTTGTATTCAGCACAAGGCATCGGGGCGGAACTCGCACGCGATACGTACAGATACCGACGATGGTCCAGCAAAGGTAGTCGTCGACCTCATCCGTAACGGTCCTCACGCCGTCTTTAACCTCGTCCCGCACACGCGGGGACTGGAAGATCAGCGGATGTGTCCCGGCCTGGCCGGGCGGTGGCTGGGGTGTCGTGGGAGCGCCTCCTCCGGGCATAGGGCCAGCCGCAGAAAGGTAGTGGCGCGAGCCGTCGGCATTCACGCGCTGCAATGCGATCTTCTGCATCTGGCTGACCGGTCCTCCATCATCCGAAGCGATGCGACCCTTGTCAACCTTGCGGATTACAAGCGGGGCCGTCGAAATCCCGGACAGCGTATCGGTGAGGACGACTTCTGAGCCGTAGGTCACAGGCTGCGGGTCTTTGAGCGGGGGAATCAGCTGTCGAACGAAGTGCAGTAGAGCTAGATATGTACGTACTGACGTTGGGCACTTCTTGCGAGCGCCGCATGACGTTAACGCTGAATGCCGACCAAGAGACGTTGCTGGCGCAGAGTTGGTTGTTGTCGATGGTCATGTACTTGGTTCGCACAGTCTGCGAGTTGATGCGGTTGAACAAGCTGACCGGGCCACCTGCGAGGATGCAAGAGGAAATGTTGCGCGTCTTTGCCGTCTTCTTACTCGGTTTGGAAATGATCGTGACCGGCGCCGAATCGAAGGAAGCCCAGACACGACCAAATGGCTGCGGGGGATCGTCGGAGTGGACTGCAGCGGGGATTGCAGGCGGTTCGGCGATGTCGAGCGAGAGCAAGAAGCTCTTTGCCTTTGCAGTCCCAGTGACATGAAGGAACTTGAAACTGGCGGACATCTGGGCATCAAGCGTAGAGTTTTGTCCAAACGAGCGCTCGCCCGTCTCGGAAACGACGCTCATCGAGAGCTTCTGCTGGCGCATCTGCCATCCCGGGCCCTCTACGTGGACCACGGGCGGGGGACAGAGAAAGCGCTTCTCACTACCGTACGACTTTTGAGCCACAGCCGCGTGGAGACAAACAATGGTCGTCATGGGCGCATTCGGCTGAACGACATGCTCGCGCACGACGCGACGAATCTTGGGATGAGGATCCTCGGCATCCGCATCGTCTAGCTTTCGCTTGCTGGACGTATTGGCCTAGCACGTGACCAATCAACATTACAGTGACAAGGACGCGAATAAGATGTGCAGACAACTTACCGATCGCGTTGCCGTCGACGGTCCAGCAGTAGACGAAGGGGGCATGACAAATTGCTGTACTGGCCAGTGCGGGGGAGTGCTAGAAGCCTGGGGTAGGTCGCGCGCTGCCGCGAGTATAGATTGTATGGACGCGTTCTGGTCCTGAGGGTCAAGTGGCGGGGTAGGAGAGCCGTCTGGAGCAGGGGAATGCTGCACTGCGCTGGCAACGAGCGACGCGAGTTCCTGAGCAGACGGGTGGTGGTGGGCGTCTGAGGATAGGCCGTGTACAGTCCGCGCCATAGTGGGCCAGCTTATAGCGATTCGAAGCGTAAGTCGGGACTCTCCCAGGCCTCTCAGCCTGCGTGTTAGTGGTCGTGAGAGAAGCTAGGAAATTCGAGGGAAAATTCGGAAACGCGGCCATGCGGGATCACGTGCGGCTCACCAATCAACAAAGTGATTGTGCGTTGTCTCAGTCTGCTATCCCAGCTCCTCTTTCGAGGCTGCTCTTGCTCTATCTCGCTCGCGAATATAGCAATTTGACGTTCTCTCTCCGGTATCGTCAAAGTGACACGACAGTCCATCCGCGGGAGAAGCTTGCCCTTATCAGACGCCTGCGAGTTTCGACGGCGCATTCGCAGGGTCATGCGGTATACACCGTGTGCTGTCTAACTGAATACAGAAGCTGTCGCGCGCTAATATTCCTACAATTCTATGCCGGTGGGAAAGTCGTGCCCACACAAATCCACAGTCAGAAGGCCGGAAACGCCCATCAAAATACACCCGCCAACGCCGACAAACCCCATCCATGCCCTCCAGCCCTGATCCCGACGCTATCCGACGGACCAAGGAAAAGCGCCCCAGGGGGAACGTCCTTCGCGTCTTCCAAGCTGCTGCGCGAGCGCGAGCGCTGGGCAAAAGCAAGATGTAGCGACTCCTCATTGCACGATTCGTCCGAGTACGGAGAATATAGCCGTTCGTTCTCCGCGTCGTAGATGCGGGGTGGGTGTGATGAAGAAGCGGTGGGAATGTGGACTGGTGTTATGCTTCAGTATGATGCGAACATGTCAAGGGGAAACATCACTCACAGGCTGAGAGCACGCCAAACTTGTCCTCTGCGCGAATGACATCGCCAGGCGGGAAACGCGCAACATCTTCGTCGACAACATCTAGGACTTCAGGACGGGATATATCGTCGGATTCCTGTCCTTCAACGCCGTAGCGCACCCAGTCGAACTCCTGCTCTTGCTCGCGTGATGAGCTGGGGAAAAAGCCGCCCAAAGAGAACGCGTCTTCACGGTCCAGTCGGGACGAAGTGGGTGTGCGACGAAGCGCAGGCGAGGAGGGAGTAAGCTTTGAGGTGACGAGAAAATCGACACTAGTCTTCGTGCGCTTCATGGGTGCGCGAGATGCGTGGGCAAAGCTGGGGGCGGGGGAAGCCAGGACTGGTGCAGACTGAATACGTTGCATGTTTTCAAAGCCGATGTGAAAGGTTATGGCTGAGCTCTGTGTGCGGGGAAGCTGGTGGTCGAGTGCGGGGTAGCTGGCATATTGAGCGATCCCCAATACTTAATATAAGTCGAGGTCATGTTCATGTTCCGACGCCCCCAACGAGACCGCCTCTCGCTTGGTCTCGGCCTTCCGCGTCCTGGCACAGGTTCCGGCTCCTCCCGCCCCTCACAAGAGATTGTCTACATCGGTACTGCGACACGTCTCTCTACTCTAGAAATGCTGTTAAAGGAAGAAGATCAAGAGACATGCTTCTTGTATAGATGGCGGTGGCACCACTGACGCGCCGCTACTACGCCCACTAGGCTTCTGCCAACTATGCACAACTCTAAAGCCAATGGCAATCCGTGGCAATGGCCTGCCAATGTACGATGCAAATGATGCAACTGTCAAACAATTCGATGGTATAGGATGAACAAGACGTGTACTAGTCGGTGGGAATATAACAATCAGAACCAAGAAAGGAAGAAGCACAAATGCCGAGAAGACGGGGAAACCTGTTCAATAATCTTCATCGTCCTCGTCGCCTCCGCCATAGGATTGGTAGCCATAGTGTCTTTGACCACGACGGGGTCCTTGATAATAGGAGCTCGTGTCGCGCTCTCGACTGACACCGGCGATGTCGGCGAGGTTCACGTAGCCCTCACTCATCGTCACACCGCCTCGCGCCCCCGTGTGCATGTTCTTCCACGTTGCGCGGCACCACACGCATGTCAATTTGCCTCCAGCCTTGGACTTCTCCCCTGCATATACAGAAGCAAGAGTCATTCATCGGCAAAGGCACAAGCCGGACGAGAGAAGGAGCGAAGAAGGACAGATCGGGATCAGCATGGCTCGACTAGAAGACGGGAGGCCACTTACACTGCTCGAAACACACTTTGTGCAGTGCGTTATGGCAAACATCACAGAACGTGAGCTTCTTCGCGTCTACACCATGCATGCCTTCGTAGCATACAGGACAGTCGTCCTCGGGGCCGGGCATTTTCTGCTTGCTGCTCGTGTCAGGGCCTGCTGTTTGACCGGTCGCGCGCGCGAGAGCCGCCTTGATGGCAGGGTGAGCCTCGGCGTTTGGTGCAAGCGGGGCCGCAGTAAAGATCTGCTCAAGCTCGCTCGAAAGAAGAGCTTTCTGGTACCAGAAACCGGAAGCCTCGGTCACTTGCAAGACTTTGAGGAAGACAAATAGCTAAACTGGGTGAGAGGGCGCTACGCAACGGCATGGCCAGAACTCACGATGTGCTTGCAATGATTGCCCTTTTGGGAGTCGGGGCATGTGCAGGAAGGCAGTTGATCGATGCATACAGTGTAGACCTACAACGAGTGAGATCACTTGCCGAGCCTTTGAGTGAGAGCACGCACATTGCCGGTAGACCCAAGCACGTCAAACTCCTCTTTCAGTTGGCCTATCGTCCGCCTTCGTTCAATCATAAAGAAACGCTGCTCCCTTACACGCTGTACGCGCTCCAAAATGGTTTTTGGGCATGCCTTCTTGAAGCGCGCAGCTCGTTTCTCTTCAGGTGGCTCGTCATTAGCCTTGGTGCGACGCTTCTTGGCCTGTGACGGTCTCGGCATGTCGAGCGCGTCGAGTATGGCAGAGCTGCGAACATGTGCCTGTGGCAGAGGCTGCGAGGCAGGAAGCCGCGGAGGGTAGTCGAACGTATGCGCGGTTGCTCGCGGGGTGGGCTGTGTAGCTGGCAAATGACGGCGGGGAGCCGGAAGCTGAGGAACCGGAGATGGCGGCGGAGGATAATCGTACTGCGTGACTGCAGGCTGCTTGTACGATGCAATGTCTAGAGGCTTTAGGCCGGTACCAGTGCCTTTGGCATTAGGCTGTGAAGCGGAAGGCTGACGCGGTTTCGCAGGTGTAGGTCGCCGTGGCTGCGAGGAAGGCGTGGATTTGGGTTGAGAAGATGATGGTTGACGCGGATGGGAGATAGGCTGAGAGGAAGCGACACTAGCTCGCTGCCGTTTGGCAGGCGGCTCGCTGATTTGGGGCGCAGAGCGTGCAGGTGGCGGTGGCGGTGGCGGCGGAGGGTAGTCGTACACATTAGGCGCAGGCGGTGGTGGTGGCGGTGAAGGCGGCGGGGGGTAATCATACGCGGTCGGCTCGGGTGTGGTCCAGGCAAACGGCTCTCGTTCTGGCGTGCGCGTCGGGTAGTTTAGTTCATAGGACTCGTATCGCGAGAAACCGGCCGGAAGCTGAAGAGATGAAGAGGAAGAGGTCGCCTTGGGCTTGCGCGGACTGTTTGTCAGGTCAATGATAGAGTGCTGGCCGTTGCGAGTGAGCTGTCTCCGTCCGCGCACAGCAGGTTTAGGCTCGTCTTCGTCCGTTAAAGTAAGATCAATATCGCATTCAGCTACTGCCCGTTTAGTTCCAGTCATATGATATACTCTGATTATAGGTGGGTATTGGACAAGAGAGCCGGGTAACACAATCGGTGTAGGCTGAGGTGGAGGTGGAAAGCAAAGAAGCAATGTGGGCGCGTTCGTTGATCAAAGCGCCACTGGTTGCCGCCTCGGCACGCGCGACACTGCTACTTAACGCAACACATGCCAGAGCTTTATGTCACCAGTACAGTCATCCGCAGACTATACTGGACCCATACGTACACGTACGCAGCGTGTACAAATACCACGTGCCATGGGAGACCAGCAATGTCATAGGAGTCTGTAGCTCTGCTTCCACTCGCCTCAACTGAAGGAAGACGAAATTGGCTGCGTCGACGGTCGGTTGAAGGTCCCGAAAGCCTGCCCGGCTAGGTACCAGATCTCCCCTTTCTCTGTCGCTGGTTCGTGAGATGTGTTCTTCTTGCATGTCAACGCACCCGAGCACTCGTCTTGGTCGCGTCCGAAATGCCACCGGCGACTCTACTCGCGTGACCGTGCGTCGGTGGACGTGGCCAGGACGCGGAGAGGGAAGCAGCTTCACCTGCGAGACTCTCCAGAAACCACCATGTCCCTCGCATCTGCCTACGAAGCCGCGGGTCGTCTTCGTGAAAGTATACTACACCAGATCCAGCGCGCTATCATTGCAACTTTCCGTGCAGGGCCCGTCCCACGACATGTTGCTTTCGTCATGGACGGCAACCGGCGGTACGCGCGCTCCCAGGGGAAGCACGTCTTTGAGGGACATCTGAATGGGTTTTATGCATTACGCCGTGTGCGTGCCAGATGCTGCTTTGCACTGAGGTGTATCTAAGCATGTGCACAGATACTGGAAATCATGTATCTGCTTGGCGTTCAGTGTGTCTCCGTATATGCGTTCGCTATCGACAACTTCAAACGACCAGCTGAGGAAGTTGACGCGCTCATGAAACTCGCTGAAGAGCGACTGATCGAATTCTGTGAGCACGAGTACGTCGATACGTTCTAAAGGGTATCCGGACAGATATGAATCGTCTCGCAGTGGTGTGTTGGCAGAGTATGGCGTGCGGCTTGTGGCCGTGGGGAACTTGAGCTTGATTCCGCCGGCTGTACAAGCCGCACTGCGAAAGGCTGAGGAGATGACCAAAGATAACACAAAGTGAGTGACTCGTATCGTATTGTTTCTGCGACTGATAAAGAAACCTGGCAGGGCTGTCTTCAACTTGTGCATCTCTTACTCGTCTCGCGATGAGATGGCTACGGCTGTGGAAGGTGCCATAAACGAGAAGCTCGAATCACAGTCCCCCAGGTTCGCTCGTTTATCTGTACCCATTGAGGCCGTATCTGAGCGAGCACACAGCCCGATCACAGCGTCGGACATTGACGCGCACATGATGACTGCTAAGGCTGCAAGCCCTCCGGTTGATATCTACGTGCGTACCAGCGGCGTCACACGCTTTAGCGACTATCTTCTGTGGCAGGTACGCATATATTGATTTTGTGACCGTCTGAATGCTGACCGGTGTAATCATTCCATCCCCCTTACAACCTTAATATGACACCAATTACTCGCCCTCGTACAGTGCTGCGAGGACACGCAGATACAGTTTATCGACAGATACTGGCCTGAGATAGGTCTGCTGGACATGGTGCCCGTCTTACTGGACTACCAGCGTAAGGTTTGGACGAAATGAGCTACTTTAGTCGTAAATGCACCTACTAGATTATATATCATACGGATGTCCTTTCACAGTGTAATATCCAGGCACCCTGCAGCACTTCCAAAGCACTTCTGACCCGGGAGGCTCCTGAACCCTGGCATGATGATTTCGAAGATATGCGAGTCCTGATTTACTGGTAGAGGTCATTAGGCTTACATGTTACTATCTGTCCACGTAAGATATAGACCGTTCTACATGCATTTCGAAGAGATCACACCGCTTTGCTCGGTCGAAGACAATTGTTGGCTAAACGAACCCGTATCTATCTGTGACATTCAATGCGAGTACAGCTAGTCGTTGGGGATGGGAGCCTGGGAACGAGGGTCATAACAAAGTAGATGCTAAATGGACAGTCCGATGAAAGCTAAGAGAACAAATGGTGGCCCAATAAGGTATGTGAAATGGGAATGCATGGAGGGAGGAAAGGGGATGGATCGCAGGTACTAATTGACGTGGGCACAGAGACAACAAAATAACGAGCGTAGGATAAACGATGGTGGTTCCAGGTTCGGATGTTGATAGATGCTAGAGACAGATGTCCGTACGAGAGGAGAATCAAGGTCCATGGAAAATATGGGAGATGGGAGATGCGGATAGGGGATATGTGGATGTGCAGCGAGACGACGGAAAACAAATGCAATGGATAGCGTTCATACGGGCACATGCCCGATCGTCGTAAAGGAATATAATCTTCTTAGGTCGGAGGATCGCGAGGGCTGGGTAGGCTCGACATACGGTGACTGTTGCGGCGCTCGTTGGGGAATGGCACCGGGCTGGGGCCACCAGAGCGACGCGGGGCAACCTCGTCTGCTTGAGACTGGTAGCGCTGCCAATCTTCAACCTTCATCAGGCTAGCACGCTTATTGTGGCCACTCGGACCACCGATGACAGCAAGCTTGTCTGCGCTGAGGCTACGCGAGTGACGGGATGGGCGCCGGTCGCGGTCTTCGACGGCATCACCACTCCGCGAGTGGACATGCTGAGCGCGCTCAGCCAAACGACGCTCTACATCTTGCTTCTCGACCTGGCGAGAGCGCTCCCAGCGAGCACGGGCAGCAGCGACGTCCGCGCGGTCCTTCTCCTGGGTCGTGAGTGGTGCTTGCAGCTCCCGCATCTTCTCGCGGTGACGCTGTGAGAGTTCCTCGTAGGTGACAGTGCGCGGGCCTGGCGAATTGGGCGAAGGCTGGGACGGGCCTGGAGACCGCGTGGGAGGCAGGATGGTGGGCGGGATATACGAGCTCGAGCGCTTGGCAGCGTGGTAGGAGCGCGGAACCGGAGAAATCATGGGTGCCGCCCCTGAGGTCTGCGGCTCCACGTCGAGTACTGACTCGCGGTGCGCACGCTGCGCAAGTGCGGCCTGAACGGCTGGAGACATGGCAACACGAGGGGATGGAGTGCGGCGCGGTAGATCGGTCGTCGGAATCGGCGGTGTAACACCAGACGGCGGCTGGAGAAGCTTACGTTCGCGCACGTAGTTCTCCCATTCTTCGTCCTTGAGGGGCGCACTAGATGGGCGGCCGATACCAAGGCCGGGGCTGGACAAGCGGCTGCCAGCGCCCATAGAGCTCGCCCGAAGGCGAGGGTCTACGCTGTGCAAGGGACGAGGATGTGCCGCCTCTGGTAAGATGGCGGTGTCGAAGTCGTAGCTGAGGGTGCGGCGGGAAGTCATGGAAACCTGTCGCGATCGTGATTCGGTAGGCGTTTCCGCCTTCAGCTTGTCGATGGAGCTGCGGATACCCTCGATCTCAGCCAAGAGTTCTTGTTTACGACGGTAGTCCTCAAGCTCAGCCGGTGTCATGTTCTTCGCGTCCTCGGCGATGAAGGCCTTGGGAATATCGCTCTCGACGTCGTTGCCAAGATCGAGGGCGGGAAGAGCACCAAAGCCCTGCTGAGAGCGTGTACGCACGTCATCGTCGGTGGGTGTGGGTGTCGACATGAACTCGGAAAGACCAGAGGGACGACGCGCACGACCAAAGGCCGACGCAGACTCTGTGTCGGGGGTGCCCGGCATATCGACGTCCTTCATAAGAGCCATGCTGGAGTAATCACTTTGCGTTCGAGCGTGCTTCCCGAGCGTTGGATGCTGGCGCTCCCACTGCTGCTTCTCCTCCTCAATCTTGAGGAAGCGCTCTGCGTCCTTGGCTTCATCAAGAGCGTCGCGACGGCGCTGCTCGATCTTGATCTCCTCGAGCTTGCGCTGTAGAACACCGAGGATACGGAACTGCACGGCTGCACCCATGACGGCGATCGCGCCAATGAGACCGAGTTCAACCTGCATTGTCTGGCTGACCGGATACTGGATCCCGTTCTGTGTGAACTTCGGGAAGAGCTTGTTGAAGCCAAGGTTCCAAACGTAAAACTGCGATAACACGAGATTTCAGCGGGAGGCACAATCACGCTCCAGGCTTATCGCTCACCTCCTTCAGACCCGCCGTGGTATAACAATCCACGCCCAGCATGAGAGAAGATGCGCCTGTAATTGCAGTGGACACCAAGAGGACATGGTAGTGGATTTGAGGGATCGTGCACAACACAAAGCCCACAACAGAACAGCCTGATAACGTGTGTGAACTGCGGTTAGGGGTGTGTATGGAGTAGAATCGAAGGGGCTTAGCGTACCGATGTACATGATCCATCTGAATGCTATCTTGTGGATAAGACCGCCGTTGTGAAAGCACTGGATCCATAAGCCGAAGGCCAGACCACCCCATGCTCCGATGAAGAACTTGGTCGCTTTCCAGAAGAAGATAGAAAGTCCTCCGCCTACGACGCCCGCAACGGTGCAAGCCAATACAAACATGCCGCGAATGGTCGCCGACGGTGGGTTAACCGCGGGTAGCACACCAAAACGCAGGATAAGCACGAGGCAGACAATGGATAGCGTGTACCAGCCGATGAGGAAGAACGAGGTCCTGAGGGACCGGCGGTGATGAGAACCATGTGTACAACTGTATGAGTGAGAGGCATGAAGCTACGTACCACCTGTTCTTGTGACCTAGAAACGCGGTTGGGATGCCGGTGAGAATGAGCAGCGCACCCAGCACCCCAAAGGCGGGGTCAACCTTGGTGTCGAGTACTATTGGCGCGGGTGTCGCTGAGGCTGAAGCTGTGGCCGAAGTCGTGGAAGTAGCCGATGTAACCGAGGGACTGATGGTGGAAGTAACATTGATTACGTCCGCAACAAAGGTGGAGAAAACAACGGCACGGTTGCCAGTACCAGAGACCGACGTAGAGAGCGAGCTCGAGGTCGTTGAGAAGACAGTTACGCTGGGGGAGGCGGTAGTGGAGGATGGCGCGGCGGATGATTGTTGGGTGCTGGAAGGCGCCTGTGAGGTAGGGGATTGTGCGAAAACGGCGCCGATGAGGAGGAGAGCTGTGAGGGTAGCTCGCCCGTGCGATAGGGCGAACATGGCGGCTAGTGAGGGAGGTGGGGGATGGCGGTCAGAAGGAAAGGTGGCTGCGAACAGCACGAGAAGATTCTACCAGTACTAGCTCCGCGGCCCTAAAAGTTGATGCGCATACGCCATATGCTCCCGACCCGTAGCGCTGCGACGGTCGCTCACGCCCGCAAAGTTGAAACGAAACATGTGAACAACTCCGTACAGGATGCCTTCACCTTGATGGCACGCAACCCCGCATTGTTGGCCCCTCGTAGTCCTTATATGTCGAGAGGCGGGGCGGATCAAGCAACTGTCAAGCGTTAAAGCTGTTTGGACATCGGAACGACGTCATCGAGATATTGTTGCTACCATTATAGGAATTAATAAGGCACAAAAGAGTACTTCTATAGGTGTGAACGGTGTAAGGCGCCTGTTTCATACCGCCGGCACCGGTTATAGTAAAGGAAAGTCTGAGGCGTAATATATCACGAAGGTGAAGTGGCTGGACGCGAACGTCGGACGGAAGCTTTAGAAGAGTCTGTTCGCTTGCGGTCCTGAGAAGATCCTCCTGCCTCGTACGGCGAGTAGACATAAGGTCTAATGTGCAACTTGTCAAATATTCGCTCCAGCGCTCGTTCTTCGTCCTTCGAAGTCCGGGGGGAAAGGCCTTCGATGCGCGATTTGGGCTCCGCCGCGCTCGGTCTTGGACGCTCGATCACAATGGTGATGACCCTGGAGGGGTGAAGCCCACGCTCGCGTCCAGCTAGGCGGCCAACGCGCCCCGCCCAGTGCAAGTACTGGTCGGCACTACGATGCCCGTCCGGTACACCGTAAATAAAAACGTGACTTAGATTCCAGATATCCAGCCCGCGCGTGGTGGCGTCGGTCGCAACCAAGAGTGTTGGTTGCTCTGCCGATGCGTCGGAGCGTAGCACATGCGGGTTGTCCTTCAGATTCAGGCCCATCGCATTGACCCCCAGCTGACGAAGCTCCCAGATCGCGCGCCTCACGGAGGCCTCGGAAGGTAGGATAAGCAAAGAGAGAAGCTTGACCTCGTAGGCAAAGACTTCGGCGACCACTTCCATAGCGCGTTGATTGAACGGAGAATCCGTATTCATGTACTCTGTGTATTCATTAGTGGACGTTTCCAGATGGCTACTTGCACACTCACTTTGAACAAGCTCTTCGGGTGTGTCATCCTCTGACTGTGTGTCGTGCTTCCCCTCCTCTGCCTTCGCTAAGATAGCCTCGGCTGTTGGCGCCTCGTGCGCCGTCCCTGGTGTCCCGGAAGGCGATTCGGTCACGGTTCGACCAAGTACAGGCAGGGCCCCTCGGGCTCTATCTGAGTCGTATCGCTTCGAGGCCTTCGTATGATTGCGTACTTGCCCGTCCGAAGTGACAACCAGCGCGTGGTGAAGTACCTGCCCGCTAGTATCTCGTTCACGCACGGAGGTCTTGTTCTCCGTAGCGTTAGGATCCCGATGGTCGATCTCTCCGGGATGAACCTTGATACGCACGAGCTCGCGGCTCTCGTCGAAGTACTGTTGCCCTTGCACGAAATCAACAAGTCCTTCTCGATACGTTGCTGACGCAAGCACGAGCTGGGGTGACGCAGAGCCTTCGCCTCTCATAGCTCTATGTGAGAGTGTCTGAGATACGCGATTGGGAGCAGACAGTGCGTCCAATATCTCCTTCGTAGGTCGTGGATGTCGCTTCATCTTCGCTTTTATGAGCCGATTCAGCGTCTTGGACGTATCTGCACGAGGAATATAGTCCAACTGGTCATCCAGCTCGTCGACTACCACCGTAGAGAATAGTCCGGTAACGGACTCGGGAGTTGGGCTGTGGCCGAGAGCACTGACGAGAGCGGACGGTGTGGATATGAGAATACGTGGAAACACCTGCCCGTGAAGAACGGTGAGATCATCGGAGTACCCTCTCGCGAGTAAGAATATTTGCTCGGGGGCGAGGGCATTGGGGAAAGAGCCTTGTACGCGTGCACCCTGAGCAGCTGTAACGATGCTCGTCATCCATGCAAAGTACTGCGCGGCGAGATCTCTATGTGGCACCAGTATCAATGTTGAGACTCGAGAGCCGATCTCTGGAAGACTATGCCATGCCTGGGAGAGTGCAGCGAGCGCCAGCGAGAACGATCTGGCCTGCTGTCAGTAGTGCACAAAACTTGAATCAAGGACTCAGACTACGCACTTCCCGGATCCCGTTCTCCCTTTCAAAGTCACATTTGCTCCGCGAGTAATTGCAGGCACAAGTTGGGCTTGGTACGCATATGGACGTTGTATATGCGGGTAGACTGTGCGGACAGCATGCGCGAGAGTGCTTGGGACACCTATGTGTTCGAGGCTGCTGGCGTGTTCGCCAGACTTTGTTGCTATAGCACGAGCGAGATGCGCATTCTTAGCATGGCTATCCAAGATCTGCCCCGCGACTGTCCTGGAGAGATTCGTGGATAGTCTCCTCAGTGGAGGGAAGAAACTCATGAAGCGCGTCGCGTCGCGTCGCGTCGGAGCCGCACGCGTTATGGTTCGCCGCTCGGTCCGGGTATCCGACAGCAATGAATCGTTCTTGCACTTTGTACAGTGTCCTAGGGTTTCATGTTCCCTTTGGTACTTCAACTACTGCACCTTTCCAATCTCAGTGAGATACAAGGCAAACAAGCTATGATCGTAAACAAACATGTCAATGTAAGTGTATGCGCGTGAGTGTGTAAGTACATAAAGTCCGTGACCCGACGTTCTACCTGCTCTCCAAAAGTCAGGTTCTATCGTTATACAAAATGTGTTCCCTTGCGCTTGACCACGAAATGGCGGGCAATCAGGACACATATAGTCCCTGCGACGCTCATGACCTAGGGACTTCGTCAGCATCTCACGAGGAGGGTCGTAGTCAAAGAACCACGGACTCCACTAAAGGTGATCGCCCTCGACCAAGGGAATGTACTGCCCAGCAGGGCACCGTCGATAGGGTTACCCACGAGCAATCCAATGGACGCGAGAAAGTATGCCAGCCCTAAACGCGAACTACACGACCTTTGAGTTACAAATGCCAACTTTGCACACACATGATTGGCGGGCCTTACCCAGCTTCACTAGGCTCCCGCGCCAGCGTGGCAACGGCCACTGTGATTAAGGTAAAGACTGCGAACGAGGGTCGTGGACTCGTCAGCTGCACATCACGGAAGAGATGGATAATGCTCACAGCCTCCCGAAAAGAACCCGTATAGAATGGCGAAGACAGTGACGCTCGCCACGGATGTCGTACCGAACATGGCGAACATGAGAGCAAAGTCCGCAATGCTACAGAACGCCAGCACATTGAAAATTCCAAAACGTTTGACGAAGAGGCCTGGTATAATTCTTCCCGGTAAAGCTGCAGCGTTTATGATGGCGACCTGCTTTACGATCAGCAAGTCAAGAGTAAATCGGTCATGTATGTACGTACTGTGTAGAAAGCAAATGTCTCGTCTAGTCCATGCAGGACCGAAAAGAGTTGCAAATAGAAGTCTATAGCGATTGATGTCATCGTTCAATTTGTGCGACTGGATTGAGCGGGTACACACATGGGAAGAACAAGCCGAACAGGACGAAGAACGCCCTTGTATAGATGGATCAAAATCAAGCAGTCAAAGGCGGCAAGGGGCACCGCTCACCCGGCTATCGTGAAGATATACGGCCAATCCGTGAAGTAGCTTGCCAGGTTGGGCTTGGGCTTCTCACTCGATGTGATCGCCTTTCGAGGGCTCATCAGAATGTTGGCGAGAAGTAGAAGTCCGAGTACGATGAATGCACTGGCGCGTACGCCCCAAGCGAAGCCAGCCGAGCCATTGAATAGCTTGTTGAGCATTATAGGGAAGATAACTCCGCCTATCGAGTTGCCTGCAAGTATGGTGAGCTCACCATGTCAGCTGCGATTACACGAGATACCGTACCCAAGAAGACAAGACCCATGATGACCGGACGCCGAGTTGTCCAGTGATGAGACTGCACGGCCATCGTCGGCACGTAGATGAGGCCGCTGCCAATGCCCATTCCTAAACCTTGCGAAAGGAAGATTTGGTAGTACTTTTCCGGGTGGGCCAATGATACCATGAATAGTGAAAACGTGTAGAGAAGTGATCCGACCATAACTGTATGGCGGAAGTAGCCTGTGAATAGCATCTGTAAGAGCTCAAATTCACGGAAGCGAAGGACTGCATACCCATATCTAAGAGCATGCCGGAACCCAGCCCGCCTATCATCATGAGAACAACACCGACCCACGTTATGTCTGCCCCTCACCTGCGATCATGAAAAACAACTGAACAGAGCCTATCCAACTGGCACGGCTCGCTGACACACCGTGGAGGCGGACATACTCATCTTGATAGACACCGTAGGCGTTCGCGTAGCTGCCCGTAGCTGCGTTAGGTTGCCCGTACATCATGCTGCGGTTCAGACTCACCCAACGGTGCATATCAAGACAAAGCAGCTGTGATCAGAGCGTCAGCAGGGATAACGGCATTGAGTCTGAAGTGCAGTTACCCTCCCAACGCAGTCGACCAACCCCTCACCCCGCCCTCTTTGAACTGTACAGTCGAAGAGTCTGTGGACGGCAAGATATTCTCTTCCAATGAGTCCTGCTGCTCCTTTTGCGGTGCGAGTGGCACCTCGTGGTCGTTTGGCATGGCGGCGCGGGGCGAAGGAAGGTCTGCATGTAAACAGAGACGTTGACGCCTATATGTATCTGCTTCTCTTTCCCGTCACAGAGCGCGCATCAGGGCCTCTTCCGACCGGGAGCATCATCGTCCGTGTGTGCGAGTACACGACACGCCGCCCAACTGTATCACTGTATCAGACTCGAGTTGTCCACATGCCCTGTGCGCGAGGGTGCGTATCGCTTCTACCAGGAAGGGCAGAAGCAATTCCTAGAGTGCCACCCTTGCCTGCAGGCATGTCAATTGCCGAGATATACAAGCGCCTGGGTCACAGATGAGCGCGAGCGAACAGTTGAGTGCTTCGTCGGAGGTTGTATGCTTCCGAATTTTCCGCGAATCTCGGGACGGTGCTCGACCATCCCCGCGCGATGTCGCAGATACGTACGCACAGCAAAGCGCCTCGAGCGCGGCCCACCGAAAGCAGGTTCACATCCGTGTATTGCGATGTTAGAGTGATTGACGGTAGTCTTGTTGAACGACGAAGTCAATTGCCACGAGGGTTTGAATCAAGTTCGAATGGGGTTCGAAGTCTGCGTGAGACACGACCATGCGAGCGATTAGATCATAGAACTGCACAAACCCACACTTGTCACCCTCCTTGACCGACCGGTGCTTTGATTCGGCAACGTCCAACGTTCGCTCTACTTCTTGACAAAAAATCTTATACTGTCGGTTGTCCCGGATATGTCGGGGACGCCACCAACCGAAAGCAAGAGCGTTGTAATTTGTGGCGCGGGAATCATAGGGCTTTCTACTGCTTACTATTTGTCCCTCCTCGCACCTGACGGGACTCAGATCTACATCTTAGACACTTCACCGACGCTGTTCGACTGTGCCTCGGGAAGGGCCGGCGGGTTTCTCGCTGAGGATTGGTTCCCACCGCATACTTCTGCACTTGGCGCACTCTCTTTCAAGCTACATCGTGATCTCGCCGCGAAGCACGACGGAGGAAAGGCATGGGGTTACGCAGCCAGTGTTGCATACAGTGTCACGGGACTCTCTGCACCAAAAGATGGCGCTCGTGGCGAAGATTGGCTGACGCAAGGCGCCAGTCGAGCTACTGCTGCCACCCCAGCCGGCGCTGCAGACTTTCCATCCTGGTTAGCACCTGCTCAAGCGGAGCTGATCTCGACATCACAGTCTACAGCCCAAGTGTATGTGACACCATGTTCGTGTATGAAATCACATCCCCCTGACTTGTTTCTGCTCGAAGAGACCCAGAAAAGTTGTGTCGATTCCTTCTGGCAGAGTGCGAGGCACGCGGTGTCCAAGTCCTACATCCGGTTGCGCCTTCGTCGATCGCTCTCGACGACGCTTCGAGAGTTTCCAGAATAACATATACGACGAATGACGGCGCCGCGCACATTGTGCCATGCACATCGCTCGTTCTCACCGCAGGAGTTTGGACTCCGAAGCTCTTTCGAACGCTCTTCCCTACCGCATCCGGAGATCTGCCAGTGGTCGCAATGTCCGGTCATTCCCTCGTACTGCGCTCGCCGCGCTGGGTACCACCTGTAGTGTCGGAAGGCGCAGTACCGACTGAATGCGCGGCCATCTTCGCTGCCGACGATGGCTACGGTTTCTCGCCCGAGCTCTTTTCCCGCGCGCATGGAGACATTTATGTTGCAGGTCACAACACCGGGTCTTTAGCCATAGAAGCAACGGCGGACCTGACGAAGCCGGACATTAATGCGCTCGCCGAACTTCGTAGATGCGCTGCGCACATGCTGGCGGTGCCCGAGGACGAGCTCGATGTCGTGCGCGGCTCACTATGCCATCGCCCTGTCGGACCATCTGGACGACCGCTTGTCATGCAAGCAAACGCAACGCTCACTGGTGGTGCTGAGGGCGTCTACGTTGCTGCGGGACACGGTCCTTGGGGCATTTCTATGAGCCTTGGTACAGGACTGGTCATGGCGGAGACGGTCCTCGGACGCAAGCCAAGTGCTGACATCTCGCGCCTTGGTGTGTGATCGGGTATTGCTACGAAGAAGACACAATTAGCAGGAGCTCAAAGCGACTATACGTATTTACAATGGTTGGTTCGCGCATGCAGGCAGAAAATGTGAATTCGAGATCATTATCAGTCAGGGTACTAGGGGACATTTGGTATGCGGCGGGTGGCAGGGGCATGCAGAACCGGGCAGCACGCCTATAAACATAAGCGACAGCTTCGGCTAATAAATACGTGAGTAGGAAATGTGGATGTGCAAGCAAGTTCGATGGCCGAGACTGGATGCAAGAACGAGGGAGGATGGAGGGAATATAAAGCCGAAGTGAAGCAAGGTGTGCGCCGCACACCACCGCCACCGCCGTTGCAAGGATTTACTGCAACGACTGGGAAGCCGACGAAGGTGATGGCAATCGCGATCGAGGCGGTTGCTCTTCAGTCGATGGCTTCCCTTCCATCCTCGCGAGTTCCTATTCCTCACCATCCGATATGGGCTGGTAATTGGCGCGGTTTTGAGTCCGCCCCATGAGCCGACTGACCCAACCTTCGCTGGCAGCTCCGGCCTGGATAGATTTGCGTGAAGCGTGCGAAGACCGGGAACTGACGGAGCCAGAGCGGCTGCCCGACATGAGCGAAGCCCGCTCGTCGTCGTCGTCTTCGTTCTCCTCGCGCTCTTGGCGTTCCTCTGTAGAATTATTTTTAAATTTACGCCTGCAACAGCCTGCCTACAGGGAGACGAACCTTCGCCAAACACGGCATCCATCTCCTCCAAAGGAACACCCCTCGTTTCGGGATAGACTATGATATGGTAAGTCGAGCACCGCCGGGCGAGAGCGGTGATGAAACGTACGGAAATAGACGAGAACGAAACTGCAGGCGCAGAAGAAGCCGTGCATAGGGTATAGGCGCCAACCGATGACATCCTGTAGCAAGGGGGTACCCTCGCCGACAAGGAAATTGAAGGCCCAGTTAGTTGCGGTCGACAGAGATACACCTTTGGCGCGAACGTTGAGGGGCAGAATCTTCGGATACGTTAGAAAGAGGGTAGGATTCAACAATCGTGCGACCACGTACCTCGGGAGGGTATAACCATGGAATCGGACCCCAGCTATACCCGAAGAAGGCGTTGTAGATGATAACGCAGATGACGACGGCGTTGGGCGTTTGAGGAATATCAATGTACATGAACCAGCCAGTTGCAGTCAACGATATACCCATCTAAGCAAACACGCGTTGAGCACGTAGCAGTCATCAATGTGAGGAACACTCACGATAACAGCACCAGACAGAAGAATCGTGCGTCGTCCCCATCGATCCACCAAGACCCAGGTGGGCAGCGTGGCGAGGAGGTAGATGATGGCGTTAATCCCAGCCATCAGGATGGCTTGCCGACCGACCCATCCCGCTTGCTCGAAGACAGCTGGGGCGTAGTACGAGATGACATTAATACCATTCTATTACCGCAGTTAGCCCAGCAAGAAGAGGGGTGAAGAGGGAAACGGACGAGTTGGGCAAATGCCTGGGAGCTCATCGCAAGCAATATACGGCGCTTGTATCTTGCCCACATGAGGGCGTAGCTGCGAGCCTCGCCGCTCTCGCGCTGTAAAGAGGGTCAGATATACAGATCACGCCAGCCTGATGTTAGTCACATACCTCGAACATAACTCTGTCCTTGATCTCCTGGTACTCGGCCTTGGCTATGAGATCTTCAGGGTCACCGCCATGCAGATCCACCAAAACCTGGAAGCCTTCGTCGTCTCGGTCTACATCGATAAGCCAGCTGTGATCATCTGAGTATTCATTACAAATATGAAAGCACCGAGGTACGTACCGAGGACTCTCAGGCATGACAAGGGATCCTGCAGCGAGAATCGCTCCAATAACGACTTGGAAGAATAACGGTACACGCCAAGATAGGTTCGAGTCGATGAACGAGCAAGCATAATCCAACCACTGATCACATGTCAGCAATATGCAGAAAAGCACGGGCTAATTTACGTACGACAGATGAAGCGTAGCCGAAGATGTTGCCAGTGAACTCCATGCAAGCAAGTGCACCACGCTGCATAGCTACATGAGCACGGTCTAAGTGCATCCACCAAAAGAGCTTACATGGTTCGGGGGCGATACTTCACTCTGATAGATGGGTACAATGGTCCTGGTAGTCGCGTGAGCACGACGAAGTAGGAAATACTGACAACTTACGACAGAAGCCCGACACCAAACCCGCTGATCACTCGGCCTACGATCATGACGACGAAGCCAGTCGTAAACGTCTGGATAGCGCCTCCGATAGCAAATATGACAGCGCCGATGAACAACGTGCCTCGACGGCCCATGATGTCACCAACCCTCCCGGCAGCGAGTGAAGTGACTGCAGTAACATATGAGGATTATGCTGGTTATCGTAGGGAGGACACGCACTGAACGCTCCGACCTCGAGGACAGCAACCATAGTCCCAGTCTCTACGGGACCTGGTTCTTTGAAGTACGAGCGGAAGTGAGGACCTGTAATGATCCCGGACATGACTCTGAAGATACTGTAAGAGTTGGCATCTAGACACCGTAGAGCAATATGCATACCCTTGGTCATATCCAAACTACACATACGGCGGATTAGACGCCGCGTTTCCGAGCTGAGGCAAGAGATACGCACGAGGAAGACGCCTAGCGAGGCGAATATTGAAATCGAGTATAGTAGGGGTTGCCCTACGAGCTTTCTGCCTGAGCCCGAGTTGGACGGCATGGCTGCTCATCCGGTGCGGGGCGAGGTGTCGTGGTGGTTAGAAGCAAGAGGGCAGCCTCGGGCCGTTGGTCACAATCACTCCGGCGGTCAACCAGTAATCGCGGCGTGTTGACCCGCGCGCGCCAACTTCCCCTGACCCCAAACGTCGACGAACACCATGCCAAAGTCATTCGCGTCCATAGACTCCGTGGACGGCGATAGCGACGACCTCGACTACGAGGATGACGACTACGCACTCGCGCAGAAGGAATGGGAGGAGAGCCTCAGCCAGCTCACCCAGGTCTTCTCCGTCGTCCTACTACCCTACTTTGGAAAGTGGCTTGGCAGGCGCTACGCCTATGCTGGTATGCTAAATATTCCTCTCTTCCAAGTAAGCGGCATTTTCTGACATTTTCTGAAGCATACGCGCGCTATCTGCAAGTCGGACTCGGCAAGGCCTTCTTCGGACTTCGCGGATGAAGAACATTAAACCGGGTGTATATTCATTAAAGATCTAATAGCCATGCCCCTCCACGTCATCCGCACTCGTGTTATCTATGGCTGTCCTCTTGCGAATATTCTGCACCAATCTATTCAACCAGGACTTCTCGCTAAGCAGTCCCAATGTACTCAGTTCATCAGCCAGTGCGTTCGCAAGACCCCATTCCTGTCTTCGCGTGAGTCCGTCAAGGACGAGATACCATGTACTCGCAAAAACGGGGAGGTTACGCGCTCGCATCTCGCGGAAGTAGCGTAGTCCATCCCGTAATCCGTCAGCTGTGCCATTCGCCAGGCAGGCCTTGACTAGGATCCCGTATGTAACCGTGGTGAATTCGACTTGTCGTTTGCGCATCTGTTGTAAGATGTACTCGCGACATTCTTTAGCGACCGCCGTGGGCAGACTGGGCCGCTCGTGAATGCTCTTCAGTATGGAAGTGTATGTGATGACCGTCGGCGCAAGCTCGCGATTGCTAGCCTCCATCCACTTCAGCATGTCCATCGCCGCGAGAAAGGCGCCCTCGGTGTGCTCGCCGAGTATATGGGTGATTATGGAACTGTAGGTGACCACATTCGGTTCGACACCCTGCCGATCCATCATTGCGAGCGTCCGCTGAACCGCTTCCTCACGAGGAACGACGGCGAGTAGGGCGCGCATTAGGGTGGAATACGTGAAACCATCACCTCGAAGGCCTTCCGCCGCCATCTTCCGTAACACCCAAGATACTGACTTGAAGTCGCGCACTTCGGTGTAATGCGCCATGAGCGTGTTATAGGTTGCGATGGTCGGCGCTGGCCCGTCACGGTTCATGCGCTCGACGAGTGCCAGAGCCTCGGCATGTTGCTTCGAGTTGAGGTAGCCTCGAAGGATGATGTTGAAGAGTGGTTCAAGGGAAGGGGTATCCGGAGATGCCGGTGTGCGCTTAAGCTTCGCCTCGAGTTCCGCCAGCTTCTCGATAGCTTCTGCCATACGACGCTCGTGGAGGTAGGCGGTGATGAGCGCCTGATATGCTAATGTATCGGGCTCGATCTTCGCAGCAAGCATAGCATTCCATAGCCGGTTCCCATAGTCAACACCCTTGATAGCACTTGTATGTTGAATGAGGCCTGTCCACAGAACGACGGAAGGAGCGTGACCCAATCGTCCTACATCGTCCCAAAGCTTCTCGACAAGGTCAAGGCGCCGGATGTGGCAGAAGGCTCTGATGAAATGGACGAAGATGGATTCGTCAAGTAGCACAGGTCTGTTGGCTGATATATGCCCCGGCTCAAACGTTGCCCAAGAATACTCATTGCCTAACCCTTGAAGAATACGCGCGTATAATGCGTTGAGCCGCGGCACATTGCCACTTCCGCTGAGGTTCTGGATGTGTGCTCGTAGAGAAGCAACGTTCTGAGCAACGACGGCCGTGGTAGCGTGGGCAAGATATGTTTGTGCCAGCTTGGCTTGAGGATCCGTGAGACGCAAAAGTGGTAAGATATCGACTGCACTCTGGCGTTGAGGCCTCCGACCACACCGGAGTGCGAGACGAATGGCGCCGGCGAAGTCTTGACTAAGAGAAAACGCGACGACGACCGCAGTCATCATGTCGGAGTACAGAGGCGGCGCAACTTCCCGCTCGCCTGCCATCGTAGCAAGAGAGATAATGTCGTCGTCGGGGTCTGGCTCGCTCTCGACGTGTTGTGGCACCGTGTCGTTCTCCAGGTGCCGGGACCAAGCGTCGAGAAAATCCGCGAAGATGTCCGTAGCAGTTCGAACTTCCCGACAGCGCACGAGATATACAAGCAAGGCCCGCAAGGCATGCCCCTCATTCCTAAGAGCTAGGTGAATGCAGGGGTCGCGAAGGCGTACGATGTCGGGGCGAAAGGTGTCACTGGACGTGGAAGCAATAAGGACATCCAGCGCGCGGGAGGCTTGCGCGAGCCCCGCAGTCGCAATAGCGGGAATAGTGCCTTCCTTAGACATCGCGTCCCATGCGGAGAGAACTTCCGGTAGACGTTTGGACCTCAATGCCCGTAGAAATTGGCGAGGCAGGTCAAGAGCAGGTTCCAGCGACTACGACCAGTTAATGAAAGGCTTAAATATCAAATCAGATCACATACTGCAATATCATGTGGCTCGTCTGCCACATTATCACCCTTCTTGACCGCCTTCTCCCGCACATCCAAGCTCCAGGTTTTCCAGAGCTCACTCGGGCTCAACGAGATCTCGGTGGGGTCTCCAGGTGTACGCAGCGAATGCAAAGGCTTATCCACAGATGGTTTGAGAACACGAGCACGTTTTGGCTTTTTAGGGCGTTTGTCCGTCAGGATTTCCTGGTACCATGTCGGCGCCGCGTTGGATGAGCTCGCGCGTGCGCCTGGAAGTAGAAAGTCGAGGAAGAGAGCTGTCGAAAATGCTCTGCTACCTGAAGTGCGAGAAAGCATTCCACATGCAGTGACCTAGAGAGATATAAGTATTCAAATGGAGGTATGCAAAGATGATAGAGCATACACGCGGGCTCTGCAGCGACTATGACGGTGTGTCGTGAATCGCGTCGCGTCTCGAGACGCGACGCGTGCCCCGCGCTCGTTCACGCGTTCACGGCTTAGCTTCAGACCACCACCAAACATTTATCACTATGGGCCACGGCAACTCTAACAAGCTCTATGTCACTCATGCCGAGCACTCCGGCATGTTCGGGCAACATACCGCTTCGTCTTCCGGCCATAGGGCGTGCGTGCACCTCGCTTGGTATTGCCCCAGGACCCGCAATTACTGACGAAATCAGGAAGCAAGAGGGAAGCCACCGCGGCGCGCAGACTCCATTTGATTGCTGCTCTCTATCGTTTCAGCCCTTCGAACACCCCGTTGTGGCTCGCAATGATGACGGGACGGGCAACGTCTTCGATCTTACGAATATTATTCCCTGGCTCAAGTATGTACGCGCCTGTCATTACCGAATCCTCATCTGACATAATTGGCATATTAGGCAGCACGACAATACCCACCCCATAACGGGAGAACCGTTGACACCTGCGGACCTCATATCCTTGAATTACTCTCGCAAGGCTTCCGGCGAGATTCACGACCCTATCACCTTCAAGCCCTTCAGCGAGCACTCGCACATAGTCGCAATTGCGACGACTGGCAATGTCTTCCTTGCGGAGAGCGTAAAGGGTGGACGAGATCTTATCAACGACGTGCGTTTCAAAAAGTGCGTCCTCTCCCTCGCTGACATCCGGTGATAGTGTTGACCATATACGTAGAGAGGATGTCATCACGCTGCAGAATCCACACGGTTTCCCAACCGCATCGGTATCGACAAAGGTCGCAACGGAGAAGAAGGCCGTAGTGGAAAAGGAGCCGGCCAAAGCTGGACCTGTAGCCGCAATAAAGAAGGATGTCCCATGTACGTGTCCTTTTTCTTGTGATGCCTGCACCTCACTCATCGGGTCACAGGGAACGCATCTCCCTACTCATCTGGCTTGCCGGGTGCATCATTGACCTCTACCTCTGTTGATCCTCAGGCCGCAGGAACGAAACTGGTTTGGGACGAGGTAAGGTCGAACTTAACACGTATACGCGCAACCTTTCTCACGAGGCTTGTTAGGAGGAAATGATGTTCGAAGACATCTCCAAAGCACTCAAGGGAAAGGGCAAAGAAAAGGATCTCGGGAAACGCCGGGCCTATGTCCGGGTTGTGACCACCCTCGGCGGCAGCCTCAATCTCGAACTCTACTGCGAGAAGGCGCCAAAAACCTGCTACAACTTCCTGATGCTGGCACGACAAGGATATTACAACAATGTTCTCTTCCATCGTCTAGTGCCCGGCTTCATGGTACTTCTCTCCTACAATCACACCCTCTGTCACTGACGCGAATGTCCAGATACAAACGGGTGATCCTACTGGAACTGGGTCTGGCGGTCAATCCTTCTGGGGGACGCCTTTCCGCGACGAGTACGATCTGAAAGGCGCGGCGAAGCATGATAGCCGTGGCACACTTTCAATGGCTAACAAGGGCGCGAGTACGAACGGGTGAGTTGTCCCCACTATCGCGCGCCGTCTCGCAATAACTCGGTACAGTTCGCAATGGTTCTTGACGTTTCGCGAAACGCCTCATCTCGACCGCAAGCATACTGTTTTTGGAAAGCTGGTCGGAGGTGAAGACGTCTTGGACGCGTTGGAGAAGCTGCCTTTGAAGGACGGCACTGACCGACCAGCTAAGCAGGTACGAATTGCAGAGATCAAAATGTGCGTGAATGTTTGCACTGCGTCCGTGCGTCCATGTACTTATACCGCGCAGTTTCCAGGATCCGTTCGAGACCTACAAGCAGCGGCTAGCCAAGAAGCTCGCCCGGAAGAGCGAGTCTGAGGAAGCTGCCAAATCAGCGGCGGTCCCGTCCGAACAGAAGGAGGATGTCAACTGGTTTGGTGTGAAAGTTGGTTCAGAAACCTTTACAGCGACGGGCGGGGAGGGTGGCGTCGGCAAGTATCTCAACCTGAAACGACCAGCGGCGAGTGCTCCGGTTGAGTCGACGAAGAAGAGGAAGCTCGGTTTTGGGAACTTTGATAACTTCTGATTTATCGGGCTGAATGGGTTACTTGCCGTGGGATTTCTAAACAATGTAGAATATCCTAAACTTCAGAATTCCCCGCCCAGCTGGCTCTGGCGGTCGTGGGACAGCCAACGGCGGCATCTGGTTGGACGACGTTGCCTGCGATCAGGTCTCTCGTCACCGATTAATAATTTGGAATAGTCTACATCGTTTACTGAGCCCACGGCAAGTAACCCAATATATCCTTGTATGATTATATATGTCCTAATAGATATGTCGCGTGCAGATGGGATGTACAAGGTGGTGCTACAAATGTCCGAGGGATAATGACAGCTGCTAAGCCAGAACAGGGACGCGTTCTCGACTCTGTTCTGCTGCAACCTGTTGCGGTTCGTCCGGCTCTGGTACAGCAACTGGAACATGACCAGGTGCGTCCGGAAGGGTGACATTCTGTTCTGGCTCTGGCTCCTTGGTTTGTTCGGCGATGAGTTGAGCGAGCTCGTCCTGGACAGCGTCTTCGTCGTCCAAAGATAGCGTATTTGCCAGCATATCGGATATTTCCTGCGCAAGCTATCAGTCAAGTTCGGCAAGCAGGAGATATGACGCACCTGTTGATATGCCCGAGCCTCCGCCGTCTCCTCCATAAGCTTCTCGACAGTTTCCACATTCATCTCCTTGTGTATCTCCTTCAAGACGTCGTTGCCCTGCTTTAATCCGTGCATAACAGACACTTCGACCAGGGAGAACTCGACAGTGTTAACCTAAGACTATGCGTAAGATACAAGAGCCCAATGCGTTAAGACAAAGCAGCGGCATACCAGCTGCTCAAGATTCTCGAGTTGCGAGTCCGTCTTAGCTAGAAGACCCTCCTGGTACTTGCGTCTCCTGAGAGCAATCAGAGCGCGGTCCTTCCGTCCTGCGGCGAGGTGCTCCTTGGCTATAGCTTGTTCGCGGTCGCGCACAAACTCTATCTTGAGAAAGAGCCAGCATTGAGTACAGACGCAACATGAAACAGACTGTGACCCACCCGTTTCTGGTACTGCTTCAGTTTATCACGTTGAAGCTTCATACTACGAGTGTGAGGCCAGGACTAGACAGCAGGGCACTGGGCAGGCAACGCACTCCAGGATGGCCTTGTCCTGGGCCGTTATCTTCGGCAGAGACTGACTGGCACCCATTTCAAGCAACTGCAGGTGGATGGAGGCGCTCGGTCGGCAGCAGTTGAGAAAACCTAGACCGGCCTGATTGAGCCGTGGATGAGATGGCGGTAAGAAGCAAGGCTGTTAACCTGTGGCGCGTCTCAATAACGCCATCTTTCTTCTCGGACTGCGTATATGCACACACGGTATTAGTGCAGGATTGGTACATAATCTCGCGTAACGTAACGTTGATCTTATAGGACTCCATTACAAGCAAAAGATAGCAGGTGTTACAGAGCGATTGAAAGGACGACTGTGAATAAGTACGATATAGGTAGTTGATGATGGTTTTACAAGGCTTCGCCTGCGCCCGAATGCCCACCCCACGACCCAGCCTTATCCGCCCGCGAGCTGGCTCTATCATGCCAGCTAGTATCCTTATGATCAAGGTCGTTTCCATCGGAAGTTGGCGAAGAGAAGGTGTCTTGCGGTGGGGGGACGGGAAGCGGCATCACGAGTCTGAACGGCTCTCGAGGCTCCAAGCCGCCGTCCTGGTCCCTGATGAAAGCTGATGCCGAATGCGGGGACCGCAAGTCGAAGCTCCCAGGCGATATCCCCGGTGTACGACCAATACGCGGAGTGCGCATAGGGGTGTCGTGTTGTGATGCGAATGAGATGTTGATCGAGTTCTCGACCATGCGACCTCGGTTCTCGCGATGAGGCAGAAGGAATGGCCGAGTGAGAGCGTATAGGATAACGTTTATGAGGCCGGAGGACATGTATATCATGTCGCAGACAACGGTGGCAGCGAACGGTATGTCGGAGTGATTAAACTGAGTCCAGCGAGCGACAGCGATGGGTAAAACCTGTTGGGCTTATGAGATAAAGATAATAGTCGTAAGGTTTGCCTGCGTACAGAGATGGTGTATGTCAAAGGGTATCTGCGAGTTGCGGTCAGCGAGGCCGGGACGCAACAAGAGGTGAGCACGTACATCAGCATTTTGAGAGCAAGGCGGTTTGACCTGTTGAGGATAGCACGGTCTGCCGGCTGCGAATGAGGTCGATGAAGTCGCCATCCATCTAAAACAAGAGTTCCCTTGAGGACGAAATATAATGGCACGTATGCCACGATATTGAAGAGGCAGGCGATGAACATCCACACGTAATCGAGTACCATTCGTTGTACCGGGAAACGAGCAGTGATCCAGCACCCTGTTGGATCGTCGCCAGAATGTGAGCAATACTTCGCTGAAGCAAGACTATTTGGATTTACAGTATCCAGTGTTTCCGTAGAACGTTCGAGATCCATTGACGGCTATGTCGACGACCAAGATGACGACCAGTAGGAGCCACCATCCTAAGATGATCAAGCTTGCCGTGAGCATACTGTTCGTGGGCGTCCATCGGAAGACCAGGGTTGAGAAAGTGTGCGCCGCAATGGTCTACAACCCCGTTCAGTCATATGATTTTGGATGCTCGTGGAAGCACTGCACCAGTGAGCTGCAAAATCTTCAACATCCGATCATTTAAGTTATAATACTCGAGCTAAAGTACGCACGCGATAGCAGTCCCAACATCCCCCAGCTGCTTCAGAGCACCCTGCGCAACGCAGTAGCTATCCTCTGTCACATTCTAGGACTGAACGTTAGACGCAAATAGCGACTGAAAGAAGTCATGACGAACAGCGTCGATGATCCAGCGAACGCTCATCAGGCCACCTATAGAAAAGCATCAGTGAGGTCTATCGAATGCAGAGGGTGCGTACGCACCAAAGGCTTGAATAAAATCCCAGAACAGCAAGTTTAGAAAGTAGAGGTGTAGTGGCGTGTCTATTTTCCATCTACGATGCGCTTGTCGCCGCAAGACCACAGTACTAAACTGCTGAGAGGTCAATCAATGTAAATTACGTGGTCACACGAGCACTTGCCGCTATCCACAGCCAGAGGGCACACACGGCTGCAGCGGATGCGCCAGCAGTCTCCGTTATGAACAGAACCCCTACGCGCTGCCCGAACGTGAACGGCGATGCCGTAGCCATGGGATACGTTCAGCTAGGCTGACAGCCGTGCGCATGCGCGGGGGAAAAGATGACCTGAGTTGCGCACGCGCAGTACGCCACATACTACAGTTTTATACAATCCGTATCTGGGCGCTTGTGCTAGTTGTCCGACGATAACGCGGGAGCTAAGAGGGGCGGCGGGCGGATTGAGCGCATGGTAACATGTGTGTTCCGCATCCGCGTTTGGAAGTCAGATACAGCTTGGTGCCCTTGGCCGGCTCTGCAATCTGTCTGCGCCCTTTGTGATCGAGATGATGCCCAGATGCCGAAAATTGCAGCCGGACCTGGCTACCAGGAGTGTATGTAGCGGCTATAAACAGACCTGAAGCGCGTGTTAACAGTGCAATTTTGTCCACTGTTTATGGTAGGCTTCATACAGGCAACAGATACGTCCCTCACGCGCTATTGCTGCGCAACTAGTGATAAGCCTGTTATGAGAGATGCATTTTACACGGTGTGCAGTATAATGGTGGTTGGTGGGAGAGTGACGTCGAACGTCTCTTTAGAAAGTCAAGATGGACTCGGCGTAACCCGGGTCCGCCGCGTTCTTTCTCCACACCCACCACGACGCTCCCGAAGGTGATGAGGCCCAAGTCCGGGCAGACTTCTAGCACCCGCTGCGCATGTCTTTCCGTTCCCGTATACCCCGCACCCTCACGCGTATACCTACGCCCGCACCGAGAGCATTTTATCACGACTATGTGCGCTACCCAACCCCAGGTATGCTGCAGATTAATGTATCTCTGCCGGAAAGTTCTAGAATCGGTCGTAAGGTGGCATTGTGCGCGTCCCTTTATCAAGCCCAAAGGTGATTGGGATAGCGCAGTCGAGAGGCAACCGACCGTACGTATCGTAAAACCCACTGCGAGCGCCTACAAACCGCTCTGTGTAGGTACCAGGAGGACTTCTACTCATTTGCGACGCTTGGGATAGACCCAGAGGAATTGCAGCTCACAGTACGACGTCACGCCGAGGTTGAATGGGACCCAAAGATGGTGCCTGATACCTTTGCGAACGAGGTTGCTTTCTGTGGTACGTCGGTCATGCTTCGCTGTGTATCATGCGCTGATGTTTATGGCGTTGTTTCAGGTATATATGACGGGTATGTAAGCTTCGAACCTTGATCTGTATATGTGTTTTAACAAGTGAACAGCCATGGCGGTTCCACGGTCTCACAGGTTCGTCGCCATACCTGATGTTCATTGGGCGCAAGTGCTTAACGGCGCAGTATTTGCGACAAGAACTGCACGGACTGTTTGAATCCATGACTACGGACGAGATACCCGAACTTTACGCCTGGGTCAAGGAACTGGGAGGCTATTTCAAACGGTTTAACGGCGAACAGTTGCGTCCATGGGTCAATCCCGAGGTCTCCCAAGAACGCATGGACCTGCACGCTCGGGCCCTTGCGACGTTCTTTCAAGTCGACAGAAATCTGTCATCTGAACCGGCAGCAAAGGTGTCCGGGTCGACAGCGTCCGTAGCCATCATTCATACCCTGGATGCTCCCTTCAGACCCTTCTTCTCAGCGGAGAAGGTGGCGTTGACGGTTGCGCACGTCGGGTCCGTCAGAGTGTTCTTCTAATCATTCTCTCATGCTCAAACATGATTTAGGGATACTAGGGTTCTATTATGCGCAGTGCAGAAGGGAAGGGTGCTCTCAATGACAGAGAATCATCGCGCAGAGACCCGCATGGAGTCCTCGCGGCTGCGGCGAATGATGGGTTTCGGGATGATGACAGATTCGTTCGGTGACGCTCGTTGGATGGGCGTGCTGCAAAACACACGGAGTCTAGGCGATCTCAAGTGGAAGCCCTTTGGTGTGACCGCTGAGCCCACAGTTCGTACACGCTATCTTGACGGTAAGCGTGCTCATCGTGTTTACATATTCCAAGCTCATGTGCTTTTCTCGCGCGCAGGTCGCCAGTGGGCTTTCGCTGTGCTCGTATCGGACGGCATCTCGGGCTTCGTTTCTGACCAAGAGATCGTAGATCTGGCTCGAGAGGCGCCTGATCCACGAAGCGCGGCAGAACGTATTCTGCGCTTTGCCGAGACGATGGGGAGCGACGACAACATGACAGCCATCGTCTTACCTCTGGCTGGTTGGGGCACTATCACAGGGCCTGACATGACGAAGCAACTCCGCGAGTACCGTGCGGAGCAGATGGATGGCGCAGAGAGGCAGAAGCAGATGTACTGAGATCTTTTTCGCTCGTATATATGTTCAAGATACCACAATTCGTACACTAGTACCTGATTACACCGATTACATTATATCGTTTCACACAATCGTACATGACACTGGAAATCTGCACATCCCTGTTCAAATCTGCGCGGCGGCATGTCCATCCGCGCGCAGATCAGAGCCGGCTGCCCAAACTAGTTTTCCAGAGCGGTCATTGATCTTCTGAATGACCTGTCCACGTCCGAACATGCTACGCTTGAATCCGCCCGCAGTATATGCGTCGTGGCCCATGCCTGATCGCTAGTCAGTTCATGGACGATGGTCGAGCACGGCGAACTCACTGCGCAGTGTTTCAACAGTTTTAGGATCGATGCCTTCCTCGAAGTAAACTTCGCTATTGATATCACCCGCCTTCTCTTCGGCGCCTTCGAGGACGCTATCGGGTGACCCTGCGGAGATGCAGAATCGCGGGGCATCGAGCGCAGCCTGGGGGGTAAACCCGCGGAGCATGTTCAAGAGGACCTGGATGTGGCCTTGGGGTTGCATGAACCCGCCCTGATGGACGGTTATTGGGGTTGTCCAACTGCAAACGAGATGTGCCTTACCATGACCCCGTATGATAGCCAGATGTCGTCGCCGCGCAGGGCGAGAGCTGGGATAATTGTGTGATATGGGCGTTTACCACCTTCGAGCTCGTTGGGATGCCCCTTCTTCAAGGAGAAGTTTGAACCGCGATTCTGGAGCGTAAAGCCGCAGCCCTTCGGAACCGCTGTACTTGTGCGTCAGGTTCCACGAAATTGGAACATGCACCAAGCTGAAGACCTACCTCCCGTACCGAACCCTGCATAGTTCGACTGGATATAGCTGCACGCGTTACCCCATTGGTCCGTTACTGGGTAAAGTCAGGTCCTATAACTTGCAAGGACAGTGACAAAGACCCACCGCTGAAGTAGACAGTATCCGAAGAATGAAGGGGATTTCCCTGCAAATAATGAGAGGGGCGTGTGGCAGCATATTCGACATCAACATACGTGGAAAACCTTGCCGGTGGACGAGGACTCGAACAAAGCTGCGCGCTTGGCCAAGTACTCCTTGCTGAGCAACTCTTCGACTGGAACGGGTACGACAGCAGGATCTGTTACGAAATGCTGGGTGTCGGCAAATGCAAGGCGAAGCGCCTCGACCAACGCATGCAGGTATTCGACTGAATTGTGCTCCATCTCGAGCAGATTCTTGATCTTGCCTTGGTTCTGCATCTCCTCGAGTATACCGAGCGCCATGAGCGCCGTCAGACCCTGACCATTGGGCGGACATTCGACGAGCGTAACTTCGCCGGCGAAGTTAAATGTGATCGGCTCGACGAAGTCAGTCTTGTGCGCTGCAAGATCTTCGAGCTCCATGACGCCGCCCTTGCTCTGTATCAGCGCGACAATCTCCTCAGCGATGCGGCCCTTATAGAAGCCATCCTTGCCCTCCTCTGCGAGCGCTCGAAACGTCTTTCCGAGGTTAGGCAGCTGGATGACCTGGCCCGGAAGCGGCGCCTTGCCATCGAGAAGCATCTCGTGGCCGTTCGGGGAGGCCTTCTTGATCAGCTCTTCAGAGCGTTGCCACTGTCAGGAGTATTCAGAAGTTGATTCATCGGAAGGAGCCAAGGCTACATACGGCAAAGGAGTGAAGCTCGGAGACGGGGACGCTGCGGAAGGGGCATGGTGTAAACATGCAAACAAGTCTGTTCTGAAACAGACACTCACCCCTCCTCTGCCAGACGGATAGCAGGCTCCAAGATCTCTCCCAAGCTCAGCTTCCCGGTCCCAAATTGTGCGACGGAGTCGGCCCATGCGGCAGCGCAACCTTGTCGAGTTCAACGAGCGATTCACTTCAGTTCAGACTCTACTCACCTGGTACAGTCACCGAGTTGAGATCGGTGACCGGAATCGTACCGTTGACTCCACGCGAGTTCAGGTAGTCGATGTTCAACTTTTCAGGGGCTCTCCCGCTTCCGTTCATGGCCGACGCTTTCTTGGTCTTTGCGTCCCAGAACAAGCAGAACGCATCGCTATGCACTTGTTAGCAATATGCCCATAGCACTGTCCAGGAACAACACACCCTCCGATGCCACAACAACTCGGCTCGGTCACATTGAGCGCGGCCGATGTGGCGACAGCAGCATCAGCTGCCGAGTACGTGATTAGATGCTGAAGAGATCCACTGATTAGATCAAGACGCACCTGCATTCCCTCCTTTACGTAGTATTTCGAGCCCAGCCTCCACTGCAAGAGGTTGGCTTGCGCTGACTATGCCCTTCGTACCGTAGACGACCGAGCGACGACTAGGGAATCGCTGAAGGATCAGCTCGGGCTTATCGACCTTGTCCCAGTCCAGCATCGCAGCATAAGAGCTCTTCTGAGCAGACTCATTGTTCGAGGAGGACGTGCGGGCACCCATGTCTATCGCGAGCTGGGAGATCGAGCTCAAGCCAGAGTTGCGTGAGTCCTTTAGTAGCTGGGCGTGGATATGTCTCCGACGAGTGGACCTGGAAAGCCGATAGCATGCCGAGCCGGACTGTGTGCGACATTATCGAGAGCTTGAAGTGCAGCCGCCGGGACGGCAAGCGGCACTGCGGAACGCCGATAAGTAGCACATGTTGCCAAATGATGCCAGTCTCATGGACGCGTGAGGAGACCCGGATGGCGTGTTCGCGCTTGGCTCCGCCTGTGACGCCCACCTTCGGTAACGTGGCAGGGTTGTCAAGTTATGAAAAGTCGAGGACAACTGCTATCATCGATACGATATGTTAGGGAAACAGTATAAGAGGCGTATAACATATCAAATGCCTGCAGAGGCGAGAGCTCATATCGTAGGTGCATATACGTAGGAAGGGGGGCATGGAGCAAGATTAGTGGTACAAGTTTAAGCAGAACATAGCAGGAGAACATTAGATGGGTCGCCAGCCATACATTGAGTCGAGCCACATCGTCCGCGATGAGGCTATAAGCAGGAGAGCGCTAGACCGTGACAGCAGTTTATTAGATGGTGGATATGTGGATGCGGCGTGGATGTAGTTTTTAAGCGACGCGATGTCGCAGGAACGAGGCGGCGCAGGCGAGGGCACGCCCCTCAGACCGTGGCGCGGTCGCGCTCGAGGCAGTTGGCACAACGGGCCGGACTAACGCGGATGGGGTTGCGGATCGGTTGAGCCATCATGCGAGCGCACTTGCAGCCAGATCGCACGTCGACCACGGGTGCACGAGACGCCGACTGGTAGCGCTGGCCTCCCGGGTGTTCGTGACGAGAGCTGAAGATGCAGTCGGGGCGCATACAATCTTGACGCGATGTTGACATGGGCTCGAAGTGACCGCATGCGTTATGGAAACGACCCGAGATGATCTAGTCGTATCAATGTCAGCCAGTGTGAAAGAGAGCATAAGAAAGGTGGGAAAGAACGTACGTTTTGGCACATAGTGATTAGCTGGAGAGTAGGATACGAGTATGATTAGGATTAGGTGGTTGGGCGGTTGCTGAAGCACAGAACGCTTTGGTCGTCAAGCCTTATAACAAGGGCGGACATCCAGCATGCCTCGTGCAAGGCGCCAGATGCAAGAATAGGAGACACGGCATGGTCGTCACTCGGTTGAGAACAAGTAGCCAATATTCGTCGAAGCGACGCAGCGAGACCGGGCACGATGCATTGGGCATGCAACCGCCAAGTCCGACCCTGGAGCAAGGGACTTGACGCATTGGACACGTTCAGCGTCGGTACGCGTGTCACGCACCGTTGTCCGGCTTGTGCGCATGGTGGCTATCGCCTAACTATCCACTCCGTCGGAGATCTGCGCAGCCCAGATGAAGTATATCGACGACCTGTTTGTGGGCCCAACACCACGTTTTGCGAATCATCGGGATTGAAGGCGGGCGAGGCGAAGTGCAGGCAGCACTGCATCATACCACATTGCTGTTCGGCGGTGATTTATTCAGAAAGTGGCAGAGACCTCGTTGTTCATGCGCTGAAGAAGTACAAAGACAGACCCTAAAAATTAGACATGAACTCTTGCGCTGTATAACTATGTTCAGTATGAAGCAGTGACATCCCTACTTGCACTCACGGACTCTGCCTCGAACTTCATCATCTATAGATGATCGACAGCCTCATGGACACATTACAAGCACACGGACGGTGTCGCTGATCGTGGCACGCTCCCTGAGGTGGGGCCGTAAGTGCGGCCGCCCTACGAGCGCGATCTTCATACAGAGCGACATAGCGCCCGACAACTGACCAGGTGTGCCCGCGCGCCTCCGAATCGCTTGTCAAAAAAGCCTATAACCGACGCTAGCGTATTGGGGACATGAAGCGTGCAGTTATGCTTAAATGGGCGGAATGATGTCCGATAGGCAGATGTGGCGCATTGGAAGCATATCGGGCCTGATTATTTATCCCCTTTTCGTATAATCTGTAGCGCCAGCAGTTTAGATATGGGCCGCTGGTCGGTTCATAGTATTCGCTGCGATATCGGAGTCTAAGAGAAGGAAAGGCGCTGCAAAGGCGCGCCTTCATGCAACCTTCATGATTCAAGGGCTGGTGGTGGTGGTTCACTTCACAGGAAGCGAAGAACAACATGAGCGCGCGCGCCGGCGTGCGATCGTGATCGCGTGCTTGTTCAACTTGCTCCTGACCGCGACCGCGACGCGTCTGGAATGGACTTTACGGAGATCTACAAGCAGTCGGGCGGGCTCGTCTCCTTCAGTCAAGGCGGCCACTTCATTCTCACTGCCGCACACGACCGCCTCATCGTCCGACGAGCCGACACGTTCCAGATCTCGCGCTCCTGGCACGTCGACGCGACTCCCTCGGGCACACAAGCCGCGACCGCGTCAACTTCTACGCGTCGCGCTCCGGCTGCAGCAAGTGGCAGTAGCATATCTCATATCGGATGGTCGAGTGACTCGGAGTATGTTCTTGCTGCGTGCGCGAAGTTGGGGGTTACACATGTGTACTGCATGCGCGATGAGGAGTGGCACGCGAAGATCGAGGCGGGTGCGGAAGGGTTGGTCAAGGCGGAATGGGCCCCAGATGGGAGGCATGTCGTATGTTTCTCGGAGTGGGCTGTGCGTAGCTATCTGTACTCTCTAGGCTTCGAGGTCTTGAATGTAATCTCAGTTGCGTGTGACGGTGTGGTCGTTGCTTACAGGCGTGCCAATATACATTCAGTATCCTCTACACCCAGATCGGGGTTCGTCTAATGTGTGTATAAGGTTAGGTTGACTTTGCTGACAAGAGGTACGTAGGATACGCATTCAGGCGCGATGGACGCTACTTCCTTCTTGCTGAGCGCCACAAGTCAAAAGACACATTGGGAGTGTACGATACTGCTGATTCGTATAAACTCGTTCGCGTACGCTGTCTCCACTAATCTTTCGGAGTGTTTCTGATACGATTCGAAGCATTATCCGTTACCGACATCATCGATGTCTTCCATGTCTATCTCACCAACTGGCGCTCACCTAGCTGTATGGGAGGGCCCTCTTGAAGTACGTTCCCTACATCCACCCTCATTTTAACGTGTGGCTGACGACTTCAGTACAAACTTCACATATTATCACTCACGGGCGAAGTCCTTGGGACGTTCAGCCCCAGTCCTGATCCGGGATTTGGAGTTCGCAGTGTGGCATGGCATCCGACTGGGATGTTCTTGGCCGTCGCTGGCTGGGACGACAAGGTGCGCATTAGTAAAAGCTCTACAATCCATTTCTCACGCCGCACAGATCCATATACTAGAGAATCTAACGTGGTCTAGGGTCATGACCTTAGAAGTCAGCCCTCGTACACCTGCCGCCGTGGTGCGTCATTCCTGATCATCGTTTTGCTGATGCTCTGTCTAAAGCATCGCAGAACGTATGGAGGGAGCCTACGAATTGGTTGGAAGCCACAGAAGGGCGCGGTTTCCTATCATGTCAGTCTCGTATTGTATGCGCTCCGATCAAGTTGCTCACGTTGTTTTGTAGACGAGAAACTTCACGGCTCACAAACCATACCGTCGTCAAGAGCAGACCCATCGAAACCGAATCCAAAGACGGGGGTTGTGCAGCTAGAATTCAACAAATTAGGCACGGCCATATTGGTCCGGTTTGGTAGGTCCACTCGAGCAAGTGCGATTACTACCATTCACTGACCATATTATCCCAGAACATATGCCCACGGCCATTCATATATTCTCGTTCCCAGCTGCAGGAGAGCCATTCGCGCCTGCATTGCGAAGTGTGCTATTGCATTCACAGCCCGTTACGCAGGCAAAGTGGAATCCTCTGCGTTCTGGGAGTCTGGCGGCAACTTGCGCAGGTGGTGCCATTTATACCTGGAGCGATGAGTGGGTGGGCGAAGGAGGAGAAACAGAGGAGATGGCGGAGTGCGTCGGTGTGCCAGCAAGTACGTTACCTCACCAGTCGTGTGCATAGCGGGTTGTTGACATCTCGACAGAGAAATTCGAGGCGCGAGACGTGAGGTGGGCTCCGGATGGGAAGGGGCTTGTACTTATAGACCGAGATACCTTTTGCTGTGCATTCGAAGTAGAGGATGCAGAAGCCGAAGAATGACAGCTTATATAACCATGTACTGTTACTTGTTTTCTCCCGGCTTTCCGTCATCACACCGATGGCGCGAGTCGAAGGGCGTCGCGTCGATCGCGTCCGTGCCGCGCCGAGGCGCGTCTCGGGACATACGCGGTGTAATGCCGAATGCGCGCGTCAGCTTCTTGCACTCTTACTTCCACGACCTCCTCGATGCTCAACCGCTCACTGCGAGCGACCGTTCTCGCGTCGCGACGTGTAGTAGCCGTACCTCGCACATTACCAGCCGCCACACAGCTCGTTGCGCGCACCTACGCGACTCCTGCGGACAACCATGGGAAGAAGGACGAGAAGCGGGACGTAGACGAGAAGGAGAGGAGAAAGGACGACGACTCTGAGCTGTCTGGCCTCGAGGGCTTCTTCCGGCGCTACCACCAGCAGCAGAACGAGCAGAAGACGGGCGCAGGCGAGAAGAACTCGGGCAACGGGAACCGCAACCCTCCGCCTCCTCCAGGCGGGAATCAGAACCCCAACATCAACAACCTCCTGCTATGGACAGTCGTCGGCACCGTACTTTGGAATCTCACGTCTCCGGGCTCTGCCGGGTCGCGCGAGATCACCTGGCAGGAGTTCCGGACGGCTTTCCTCGACAAGGGCCTCGTCGACAAGCTCACCGTCGTGAACAGGAGTCGCGTCCGCGTAAAGCTGCATTCTAACGCGACGGGAGCGATGTACCCTACTGCATTTGGCGCTGGCGAATATTACTTCTCTATCGGCTCAGTCGAGGCGTTTGAGCGCAAGCTCGAGGAGGCTCAGGAGGAGAACGGCGTCAGCTCCAGCGAGCGCATTCCCGTCGCGTACCACGACGAGATTTCCGCCGTTGGCACTCTGCTGTCCTTCGCTCCCACTATCCTCTTCGCCGGTTTCCTATTATGGATGTCCCGTCGTGGCACTGGGTCTGGTGGTGGCCCGGGAGGCATCTTCAACATCGGCAAGAGCAAAGCGAAGATGTTCAACAAGGACACGGACGTCAAAATCCGTTTCCGCGACGTTGCTGGTATGGACGAGGCGAAGGAGGAGATCATGGAGTTCGTCAAATTCCTACAGGAGCCTGCCAAGTACCAGAAGCTCGGTGCTAAGATCCCTCGCGGTGCCATTCTCTCTGGTCCTCCCGGTACCGGAAAGACCTTGTTGGCGAAGGCGACGGCTGGCGAGGCGAACGTACCGTTCCTTTCGGTGTCAGGCTCCGAGTTTGTGGAGATGTTCGTCGGTGTCGGTTCTTCGCGTGTACGCGACCTGTTCCAGAACGCGCGAAAGAACGCGCCCTGTATCGTCTTCGTAGACGAGATTGACGCTATTGGAAAAGCTCGTGGCAAGGGAGGCCTCTCCGGTGGCAACGATGAGCGGGAGTCTACCCTTAACCAGCTTCTCGTCGAGATGGACGGGTTCGGCACGAACGAGCATGTTGTCGTGCTTGCCGGTACCAATAGGCCAGACGTACTCGACCCCGCACTCATGCGTCCCGGTCGCTTTGACAGGCATATTGCCATTGACCGCCCGGACGTCAGCGGTCGTAAGGGCATATTCGAGGTCCACCTGAAGCCACTGCGCCTCTCGCCGGACTTGCCCGAGCTTGACGCCTTCGCTCAGAAGCTCGCTGTGCTCACACCCGGTTTCTCTGGTGCGGACATTGCGAATGTGTGTAACGAGGCGGCGCTGCACGCTGCCCGTCACGCACACGAGCATGTTCTCGAGCGCGACTTTGAGACCGCTATTGAGCGTGTCATTGTCGGTCTCGAGCGCAAGTCGCGGGTCCTCAGTCCGCAGGAGAAGAAGACTGTGGCGTATCATGAGGCGGGTCATGCCGTCTGTGGTTGGTTCCTTGAGCACGCCGACCCGCTGCTTAAGGTCAGCATCATCCCTCGCGGAGTCGGTGCATTGGGTTACGCGCAGGTAAGTTTCTCTCTGCTCGTTATATGGATGCTTCTGATAATGGGTTTGTAGTACTTACCACCAGATCGCTACCTTCTCTCAACGCCGCAAATGATGGATCGTATCTGCATGACACTGGGTGGACGCGTCTCTGAGGAAATCTTCTTTGGCTACGAGAATATCACGACTGGCGCGCAGGATGACCTGCAGAAGATCACCAAGTTGGCATTCGAGGCATGCGCGAACTACGGCATGAACGACATAATCGGACCCGTTTCGTATGGCGGTCGTAACGGCTCGGAGGAGAGCTTCAACAAGCCGTTCAGCGAGAAGACGGCCGAGATGCTCGATTTCCAGGTTCGCAAGATGATCACGTACGTCGCATCTCTTTGGGTTACGCGTGAAGAGTAGTGCTGATAATTACACAGCGAGGCACACGCGCGGACGAAGAACCTGTTGACTGAGCACAGGGAAGACGTGGAGAAGGTCGCGAAGATGCTACTCGAGCGCGAAGTCATCACCCGTCTCGACATGCGCAATATGCTCGGCAAGCGCCCACACGGCCGCGGTGACGACATGGACACCTGGCTCGACGAGCACCAGCATGGTAGCGAGAGCAGTGCGCCTGCGCCACTTGAGCGCCCCGTTGAGCCTGAGAGCACGACCGAGCCTACGCCTGGCGTTGCGAGCTCTGCGCTACCGCGCGATCCGAAGGACGCACCCATATAGTCTACACTTTCATCTGGCTATCTGCTATCGTCTTGGGGATCTGAAGCGGATCTTGCAGTGGTAGAATTCACTGTACTATAATTCAATGTTATCCGACACTGCTCACGTATAGTAAACCCGTTTAGTTGCACGTCGTCGTCGTTCATTGTTGTCGGGATGCTATTCATGGTGAAATCGTACTCTCCGGTGTTATGCAGGTTGCGCTTAAAGTGTATACCGGAACCCACTCCAGGCATCGCCCTTCTCCTCCCGCGCATGCTTGGCAGTCTCGAATACACCGTTCTCCTCGCGTGCGTGCTTGTTGTCTAAGCCAGTAATGACTTCGTCGCGCTCGCCCCGCGCGCGAGCCGCGTTCTCTCGCCGCAGCACGATGAGATATAGGAGCGAGGTGAGAAAGCCGATGCCCACGTATGCGAGGATGATCCCATGGCCGAGCGTATACAGGGGCTTGTCCTGCGCGCGATAGACGTTTGACGTTACTGCGCCTTGCAAGTTACCACTGTGAAGCAGCTGAGTGATTAGGATAGTCCATGAGAGAAGACTGCTCACAATCCGACTGCCAGACCGAATGTGAAAGCCCTCTTATAGGCTCCTTCAATGTTAGAACTAACCCAAGCTCTGTAGAAAGATATCATGAGTGGCAGTCTCATCTGAAAAGGGGGATACGTCTTACACCGAGTTTGCTTAGTGAGGATATAGGTCAGTCACGGGCTTGGTCTCGTCACAAGCGATCACTCACGAATGGTCGGATAGATCCCAGAAGCTGCGAGATACGTCGCGAAATACGACAAGCCTGGCTTTCGCGAAGTGACGAGTATCACATACCCCACGAATCCTGTCCCGAACAGCGCGCTGATGTGCATGTCAGCGAGCTTCATCCGTGAGGGCAGCATACAGAAGATGGACTCACAGGTTGAGATAACCCCGCTGGCCGAGACGGTCTCCGAAGTAGCCGACAATGCATGTAAGGATACATCCCCAGACGTAGACCGGTACGCTCAGTAGGTTGGCTGCCGTCGCGCCGAAGCCGAGCTGGAGAGGCAAGAGGAGTGAGTTCTTTGGGTAAGCAGTAGAAGCAGGAGAGTAACCTGGTTGACGATGGTAGGCGTGAAAAGCGAGAAGGCGATGAGTGGCCCAACGCTGCGGGCAATCAGTCAACATGGTTCACAGAGTGACAAACGAGATATGCTTACAAGGCAGCATGGATTAACACTACGCAGTAGGTCTACATTGAGCACAGTATACTTATCAGCCAGCTGATTGCACTCACTGACGATGTAGGTCTTCGGGTCCTTGAACGTTTGCCAGATAATGTCCATTCGGAAATGCTCGCCGCTACCCGCGCTAAACTGTTGGTCCGCCTGCAGCCCACGAACGATGAACACGCGCTCTTCTTCCGTCAGCATTGTGGCTGTTTGCGGGAAGTCCTGGAGAATCCACAGCGATATGATTGCAAGGATAATCGTCACGAGTCCTTCTAAGAGGAAGATCCATCCCCATCCTGCAACGCCTCCAACACCGTCCAGGTTGTGGATCGCTGCCGCAAGTAGGCCGCCTAATGAATGGTGAGAAGCGCTAAGCGTCGTGATGTGATGAAGGCTAGAGTCTATGCTCACTGAAGGCGCCAGCAATGGAAGACGCAGTGAAGAAAGCGGCGATACGCGTTCCGCGCTGAGAGCGCTTGTACCAGCTACAGGACAGTTAACCTGGAACTGAATTATCGAAGCAGCAGATAACTCGCCAAGAGAGGAAGAAGACGATACCAGGATACAGAGCTGCATGTACGTCGTCATTCATTGTCGTTGCAAGTGTGCTACAAGAAGACGCACCAGATTCTGCGGCCCCAAGCAATATGCGCAAACCGACGAGGTCCCTGTAGTTTCTTGCGAATGCGTGGCACATCTACTCAGTCAGCGTTCGCGTATACGCTTCCTACGCGTAGGTCATCGCTCTCACCATTGCCACGCCCCACACAAAAACGGTGAAAGCGAACCAACGTGACGGGCGCAACATCCGGAGCGCGAGATTGCTCGGTGGCTGACCGTGTCGAAGGGTCAGAAGACCTACGCCACAGCCCGCATAATCTGCGAAGGCACTGACCTCCAGGAAGGAGTAAGGGAAAAAGAACGCCGTGAGCGCGAGCAAATACTGCTTGTCGCTAATCCTGAGGGATGCCTCCATGCCATACAACTTCGCCTGTTGTGAGTCCTCGTAGCTGAGCGGAGCTGCGTGTACTCACCCTCGCGTTTCCAATAGAGCCACGATCAAGCGAGTTCATGAGATACAGGAGAGCAAGCCATGGTATGAGCCTCAGGTCAATCTTGCGCATCAACTTGCGTTCGTCGACGTGGCTGATATCGACCTCTGGGCGATAGACGTCCCCAGCCCCATCCGAAATCACCTCCTGCATAGAGATGCTGTCTTCGCGTTTCGCATCGAGGTCGGATACATCAGACATTACGACCAGTCGTTGAGATGAGGCTAAGAGAAGACCACACTCTGAGCCACGGCACTTAGCCGTTTATATGCTCGGGAAGGAGTTGCGGGTACCCGTAGCTGGACAGAAAAGGCGCCCTCGTCACATTGAAATGCTGGGATGAGCGCATCCCTGTTGTGGGAACACGTTGTCATTGGTTCTTGAGCCTGGCACATACATACTTCCCCTCCAAGCTAAGCTCAGAGGGTATACCGGAAGCCACTCCACGCGTCACCCTTCTCCCGCCGGGCATGCTCAACGCTATCAAAGACACCATTCTCTTCGCGCGCATGTTTGTTGTCAACGCCGATGATGACCTCGTCACGCTCGCCGCGCGCGCGAGCCGCGTTTTCGCGCCGGAGCACAAGTATATATGCGAGTGATGTGATGAAGCCGATGCCTGCGTACGCAAGGACAATGCCGTGTCCGAGCCTGTACAATGGCTTGTCCTGGGCGCGATAGACGTTCGAAGTTACTGCGCCTTGTAGGTTGCCACTACAGCGGTAATCAGACGCTATCGGCGTGACGGAAGGAAGGTGCTCACAAGCCGACTGCTAGGCCGAACGTGAGGGCACGCTTATAGGATCCCTCTACATTAGAAGAAACCCATGCCCTGAGGAAGGACTTCGTGAGCAGGAAACCTACTTCAAGAGGTGAATCTCTTACACAGTGTTTGCTGGACGTGAATCATTCCCATAAGCTGCAGTATGTGGCGCAAGACAGTACTAGCGATCACTCACGAATGGTCGGATAAATCCCGCTATGCGTGACTTAGTTCATTGCACGATATACGATGAATGACTTAGAACCCACGATGCGGCAAGAAACAATGCAAAGTACGACAGGGCGGGCGTACGTGACGTGACGAGGATGAGATAGCCCGCGAATCCTGCACCGAAGAGCGCACTGCAAAGGAATGTTAGTGATTGACTGTTGAAGCTGTGGCACATACGAGCAACTTACAGGTTGGAATAACCTCGTTGGCCACGACGGTCGCCGATGAAGCCAACGATGCAGGTCAGGATGCATCCCCAGACATAAGCCGGCACGCTCAGCAGGTTAGCTGCTGTTGCACCGAACCCAAGCTAGAGACCCCCGATTGTAAATTGCGTCCAATAGAACGAGATGAGCAGCGGGCACCTGATTGACTATGGTGGGCGCGAAGAGCGAAAAGGCGATGAGTGGCCCGACACTGGGCGGAATCAGCCTTTGTGCGCTGAATGGCACGTAAGACCCTAAGCAAGACGCGCTCACAAGCCAGCATGGATGATCACTGAATGGCGCCTCCGCATTGAGTACAAGCCTGTCCACTCGAAAAAAATATGTCTACTTACTGACGAGATACGTCTTCGGGTCCTTTAGCGTCTGCCAGACGATGTTCATCTGGAATCTTTCAGCTCTCCCCGCGCTGAATTGGTGATCTGCCTGCAAGCCCCGAATGATGTACACGCGTTCTTCGTATGTCAACATCTTCGCCGACTGCGGGAGGTCTTGAAGAATCCATAGTGACATAATAGCAAGCACGATTGTAAAGAGGCCCTCGAGAATGAAAATCCACGCATAACCAGCGATTCCAGCGACCCCGTCCATGTTGTGTATGGCCGCGGCAAGTAGGCCACCTGTTGAATAGTGACACTGTCAGCTCCCATTGAAAATAGTTGAGATGGGACTCACTGAATGCGCCGGCAATAGATGAAGAGGTGAAAAACGCTGCTAAACGTATGCCAATCTGGGAGCGCTTGTACCAACTTGATGGCCATCAACATTGAAGCTCATGTCTGTACAGTGCAAACGCAGCGGTGCTCACCAAGAAAGGTAGAAGACGATCCCCGGGTAGATCCCTGTACACACGTTATCACAAAATGGGGAGCGTCGATAGAGCGCACCCGCCTGCTTCTGCTGTCCCGAGCAAGAGACGCAGACCGACAAGGTCACCGTAGTTTCTCGCGAAGCCGTGGCACATCTGCTCAGTCATCGTATCAGCAGGTACTCTCCGTACATCGCACGTGAGGCTCACCATTGCCACGCCGCATACGAAGAGGTTAACCGCGAACCAATGTGAAGGGTGCCGCAGCCGGCGAAATATCAGATTGAAGGGCGGCTGACCACGGCGACGTCAGTCGAAGACCATTCAGACATACTGTAAGCATTCCAACCTCCAATAGAGAGTACGGGAATACGAAGACCGTAAGCGCTAATAGGTACTGCTTATCGCTGAGCCCGATATCCGCCTCCATACCATACAACTTTGCGAGTGCGATAAGTTGCGGAAAGAGCGTAACGATGTCCCCGTACGTACCCGTGCATTACCTATGGCTCCTCTGTCGAGTGTGTTCATGAGGTAGAAAAGTGCGAGGATTGGGATCAGCCTGAAGTCGATCTTGCGCATCAACTTGCGCTCGTCAACACTGCCTGTGTCCACCTCGAGCCGATACACCTCGGCAGCGCCCTCAGGCACTACCTCCTGCATAGAGATGCTCTCTTCGTGTTTTGAGTCAAGGCTAGGTAGATCAGACATTGCGAGCTGTCACCGGTATGGGGATGTGAGAGGACTGCGGTGTGCTCCGAGTCGTCCGTTTAGCAAGCTTATATGTCTGCAGCAAAATTGCGGGGTGCCATGACGGGTCAAGAGAAGGCGCATTCGTGATATAGAACGATACTCTGGATGCTGAGTGTAGCACATAGTCGGAAATTTCCACGCTAATCTCAGAGAGTATACCGAAAGCCACTCCACGCATCGCCCTTCTCCCGCCGCGCGTGCTCAGTGCTCTCGTAAACACCGTTTTCTTCGCGCGCGTACTTGTTATCCACGCCAACGATGACTTCGTCTCGATCACCTTGCGCTCGAGCCGCGTTCTCTCGCCGGAGCACGATTAAATATGCGAGCGAGGCGAGGAAGCCGATACTTGCGTACGCAAGGACAATCCCATGCCCGAGTCTGTATAAAGGTTTGTCCTGGGCACGATACACGTTCGACGTCACTGCGCCATTCAGGTTGCCGCTGAGGGCGTGGTTAGGGCGGTTCGTGTGTAAAGATAAACCGTGCTCACAAGCCGACTGCCAGACCGAACGTGAGGGCACGCTTATAGGAGCCCTCTACATTAGAAGAAACCCATGCACTGCGGAAGAACCTCGTGAGTAGAAATCCTGCTGGAAGGAGGGATCATCTTACACAGTGTTTGCTTAACATAGATCAACCAGAGATCAATTCTAGAGGTTTGTGGCACGAGACATTGGCTTTCACTCACGGATATTCGGATAAATGCCACTATGGGAGGTTAAGGTCATTGCGCAGTTGTCTGAGAAGCCCGAGACGCACGATGCTGCAAGAAACAGGGCAAAGTACGACAAGCCAGGCGTACGCGACGTGACAAGGATGATGTATCCCACACATCCTGCACCAAAGAGGGCACTAAGTAAGAATGTCAATGAAGTCCAGGCACAGCTCTAGCACCAGGGGGGGCTCACAGGTTAAAATAACCTCGTTGACCGCGACGATCTCCGATGAAGGCGACGATCAACGTTAACATGCATCCCCAGACATACGCGGGTACACTCAGCAGATTGGCTGCTGTTGCGCTGAACCCAAGCTGGAGATGACATTGGTGTAAGTTTGATTTCGCATAACGGGGGGAAGGGAGGAACACCTGATTGACAATGGTGGGCGCAAAGAGCGTGAAGGCAATGAGGGGTCCAATGCTACATACAATCAGCTATCGCGCTACGAATAGCACGCGCAGCGAAGATTCACAAGCCTGTATGCATCAACACTGAAACGTGCCTTCATGTTGAGCACGACCCTGTTCATTCGAAAGCAAACTACACTCACTGATGAGATACGTCTTTGGGTCCTTGAGTGTCTGCCATACGATGCTCATCCGGAAACGCTCATCCCTGCCCGCGCTAAACTGATGCTCTGCCTGCAACCCACGTATAATGTGCACGCGCTCTTCTTCGGTCAGCATCTTCGCCGATTGCGGAAAGCCCTGGAGTACCACAGGTGCCAAAATTGCGAGAACGATCGTCACGAGGCCCTCTATGATGAATATCCATGCGTAGCCAGCAATCCCAGCGACCCCATCCATATTGTGTATGGCTGCAGCGAGTAGACCGCCTGTACAACGACAAAACTGTCATTGATTGGTGAGGACAACGCAAACTGGTCTTACTGAAGGCTCCAGCAATGGATGAAGAGGTGCAAAAAAGAGCTACACGCGTGCCGAGCTGGGAGCGCTTGTACCAACTGCAAGGTGATTAGCTCCGTACTTAAACAATGTCTGCGGCCTGAGTAGGCCTCACCAAGAAAGGTAAAATATGATCCCCGGATATATTCCTATACACGCGCCATTACAAAGTGGTGAAGGAGCGGCAACCGTGCGGACCCACCTGATTCTGCAGCACCAAGTAGAAGACGGAGGCCAACAAGATCACCGAAGTTTCTCGCAAAGCCGTGGCTCATCTACCCAACAACCTTATCAGCCGGAGGGTCTCTTCAGGTACGACCCATGAGGCTGACCATCGTTACGCCGCATACAAAGAGATTGAGCGCGAAGAAATATGACGGATATCGCAACCAGCGGAACACCAGGTTGAAAGGCGGCTACTGACGCCGATGTCAGCTGAACTCTATGCGAACATTCATAGAGTATACGGACCTCCAATAGCGAGAATGGGATTATGAACACCGTGAGTGCTACCAGGTACTGTTTGTCCGTCAACCCGATATCTGCCTCCATGCCATACAGCTATGCAAGTGACGGTGAGTGACTGCAGGAGAATAGCAGCATCTGAACGCACCCGTGCATTCCCGATCGCCCCTCTGTCAAGCGTATTCATGAGATAGAAAAACGCAAGAAATGGGATCAGCCTGAAATCGATCCTGCGCATCAACTTCCGCTCGTCAACCCCACCAGTGTCAACCTCCGGTCGATAGACCTCATCGACACCTTCCGGAACCACCTCCTGCATGTCAATACTTGCTTCGCGTTTCTCGTCGGCAACGGATAGATCAGACATTATGAGTTGTCACCGGAATGAGGTCGAGGGAGGAATGCAGTGTACTCTTTACTCGTTGAGCGAATTTATATTTTCAACAGAACTGCGGAGAGCCATGCTGAGGTGCACTCCTGATCCAGAAGCACAGAGTATAAGGCACCTGGCATTTTGTGAGAGAGCCGGGGTCAGCAGGCAAAGGCGGCGTTAGGAACATCAAGCGGATTGTCCGGCGCGTGCAGGTGTTGACAAGGACAACAGTGACAAGAATACTCGTCGATCAGTCGCACGCCCTTCGTCTTCGTTTTGCACTCTGCCAGTGTATACGAGACCGTTCTGCAACAAACCGAGCAACCGAGCGCGGCGCACAGTCGTTTCCATATTAAGCTCATAGAGTATACCGGAAGCCACTCCACGCATCACCCTTCTCCCGCCGTGCATGTTCGATACTCTCATACACACCGTTCTCTTCGCGCGCGTGCTTGCTATCCATGCCGTTGATAACCTCATCGCGCTCACCCCGCGCCCGTGCTGCATTCTCGCGTCGAAGGACGAAGATGTAAGCAAGTGAGGCGATGAAGCCGATGCCCACGTATGCGAGCACTATTCCGTGCCCAAGCGTGTACCAAGGCTTATCTACTGCACGGTACACGTTCGACGTTACTGCGCCGTTCAGGTTGCCGCTTCGGACACATAGTCAGGGGTGGGGTGAGAGCAGAAGAAGACGGTAATGCTCACAAGCCTATAGCAATGCCGAGAACGAGTCCGCGCCTGTATGAGCCCTCGGTATTGCAAGATATCCAAGCGCTGTGAATGTGGTGTATGAGGAACATTCTTGCAGGAAGAAGAGGGCAATAGAGAGGCACGCACACTGAATTCGCTGCAACCCGTGGATGAGCATGTGTCCCGCAGGCCTACGTATCATGTCAAAAAGCACTCACGTATAGTTGGATAGATTCCACTATACAAAGATTGGTTCATTGCGACACACGCGATAAGCTCGGGACGTACGAAGCTGCAAGGTATGTCGCAAAGTATGATAAACCGGGTGTTCGTGACGCAACGAGAATGATATACCCTGCAAAGCCGGTTGCAAACAGCGCGCTAGAAGCGATCAACTTCAGCATGGAAAGCACGAGAGTACTGGAAGCATGCTCTCACAGATTGATATATCCTCGCTGGCCGAGACGGTCACCAAGATAGCCGATGATACACGTCAGGATGCAACCCCAGACATAAACAGGCACGCTGAGCAGGTTGGCAGCCGTCGCATTGAAGCCAAGCTGTAAGTAGAACGACAGTAAGCACCGCTCCATACAGTTATGCCATGAATGAATGTACCTGGTTGACGATGGTGGGAGTGAAGAGCGAGAAAGCAAACAATGGACCGTCACTGTGTATCATATGTCAGACATCCCGACCCCTTTTGAGTGCGAGGAATCCTCACAAGCCAGCATATATCCACACTGAACAACAATTCCATGCTCAGTACTCGCCTATACGACCGAAGAAAGATTGAACGCACTTGCGATGTACGTCTTTGGGTCCTTGAGCGTGTCCCAAACGACGCTCATTCTGAAGCCCTCGCCACTTCCTGCGCTGAATTGATGGTCTGCTTGCAGCCCGCGAATGATAAAGACGCGCTCCTCCTCTGACAACATCGTTGCCGTCTGCGGGAAGTCCTGCAGGATCAGGAGCGAGGTAATTGCGAACACTATCGTGGCGAGGCCCTCTAAGATGAATATCCAAGCCCAACCGTGAATACCAGCGACTCCGTCCATATTATGAATCGCTGCGGCGAGGAGACCGCCTGGCACGGGTAAGTTGTACGAAGGCGAACGCTACCAGTCACTGCAACGTACTGAAGGCACCGGCAATAGTCGAGGATGTGAAGAAGGCAGCAACGCGCGTGCCAAGCTGATCACGTCTGTACCAACTACATAATGCTCTCAGTCTTCCGCACAGTAGCAAGCTCAAGAAATGCTCACCAAGACAAGTAGAATACAATGCCAGGATACAATCCTGCATGAAAGTGTTGGTAAGAAGATTGGCGCCTGTCGCCAAACAGCCGGCTCACCAGCCTCTGCGATCCCCAGCAAGACGCGCAGACCGACTAAGTCCGCGTAACTCTTCACGAACCCATGGCACATCTTCCAAGCCTCTGCATCAGCCAACGGCCGTCAATGAAGAAAACCAACTTCTCACCATTGCCACACCCCATACAAACACAATCAGCGCAAACCAGCGCGACGGGCGCAACTTGCGGAGTGCAAGATTGCTGGGCGGCTGACCCCCGGCGTCAGTCAAAGCCCGTACAAGCAGCACGATCACCGACCTCTAACAAAGAATACGGAAAGAAGAACGCCGTAAGCGCGAGCAGGTATTGTTTGTCGCTTAGCCCAATATCCTTCTCCATTCCGTACAACTGTGTGAACCATTAGCACTTGCAAGAAAGTGCATATGCGCGTACGCACCCGCGCGTTGCCGATGGCTCCCCGGTCGAGCGAGTTCATGAGATAGAGTAGGGCTAGAAACGGCACCAGCCTCAAGTCGATCTTGCGCATTAACTTGCGCTCGTCGACGCTGCTGGTGTCCACCTCCGGACGGTACACGTCGCCAGCGCCCTCCGGCACGACCTCCTGCGCGTCGACGCTCTCCGTGCGCTTGGGATCCGTACCGCGCTTTTCGCTCTTCAATCCAGATTCGTCGGACATCACAGCAGTCAGTGAACGAGTCGAGGGAGACGGAGGACTGAAAGAGGCTCTGCGCTGCCGGTCTGCTATCTTATATGCTTACGATAGAGTTCAGTCAAGTCACACTACCCTGACTTGGAGAGCCACAATTCAGTCCGTATGATAAGGCGTATGCCGTCACGTAGAAGCGCATAGCAGAAAGTTGAATTCCGGCTGAATGATGGAGGTGGCGGGAGAAGGAAGGTGCATCAGGCGTTCGGGCCGTTGCGGCCGCGCGCGCTCAAAACTTCAACGCGGTCGACGCGTTTTTTTCGCTCAGACCACGACGACCTCGAGCTCCAGTTTTGTATTTGCACTGTGAGTTCAAGTTCTCGTATACGTCCTTTCGTGATGAGTATTATTGCTGTGCACCAGACCGAGCGCTTCGGCGCGGTGGTGACACCTTTGCCGGCCCTCATATACGCAAGAGGGTCCTGATCCATTCTTCTCTTTGCCCACCTATCGTCTTTTCAGCATGCTGATCCTCCTTTCAGGTATCGCCATTGTATTGCCCCGCTGTCGTATTTCAAGTCGTACATTGCCTAGATCCTATAATGTATATGTACATCTGTCTAATGAACCTCGATGGTCCCCAGCATCCTACATTCAGCTCGTCTTGATCTTCATATGTACACTCTTGAGCTGCGTGAGCTGGTCGTAACCGAAAGAGCTGAGGCTGACACCACGCCCTGAGTTCTTAACGCCCGTCCAAGCAAGTGCGGGGTCGAGGTAGTCGCAGCGGTTGAGGAAAACTGTCCCGGCCTGGATCTCGCTTGCGAGCTTCAAGAAAGTCGCCTTTGAGTCGGGGTTGCCGTCCGCGTTCGTCCATACTGACGCAGTGAGCCCGTATTGCGAGTCGTTCATGAGCGCGAGCGCTTCATCATCCGATGAGACCTTTTGGATGCCAACAACAGGACCGAACGTCTCCTCCGTCATCACTTCCATTTCTGTGATAAACATTTAGCACAGAGCAGACATGAAGACAAAGCAAAGACGTACTATGACCGACGTTCACAAGCACTTGCGGTGCAACGAACGCCGTTCCATCGAGCTTGCCCGTGCCGGCCGCATTCACAAATGGCTCCTCCGGAATCAACGCCTTCGCGCCAGCAGCGATCGCGTCAGCAACCTGCTTTCGGATGCGCTCAGCGCTCGCAAGGCTGACAACGGGGCCAAGGTTCGTCTCCTTGCTCGTCGGGTCGCCGAGCTTATAGCCCTTAACGACCTCGACGAACTTTGCGACGAACTCGTCGTATACGGCTTCGTGCACGTAGATACGCTGTAAACCTAATCAGTGCCCGTGTTCGGATACACTTTGAATGCGGATAACACACCTCAACCGCACAGCAGCTCTGTCCCGAGTTGAACATCGCGCCATCTACAAGCTCTCCAGCCGTGTACGCCAGATCGGCATCAGGCCGCACATATGCGGGATCCTTCCCGCCAAGCTCGAGTGCAACACCAGTGAAGCCCGGCGCCTCAACCGCTGCCTGCTCAACAGCGTGCCCACCCGCAACGCTACCGGTAAACGACACAAATTTCAGCTTCGGGCTTTGTATCGCGTGTGCCGTAAGCTTGGGCGATAAGTGGATAACTTGGATCACGTCTGCGGGTACACCGGCACGCGTGAGGGCTAGAGCAAAGCGTTCGGCGGTGAGTGGTGTTTGCGGCGAGGGCTTGAAGATCACAGCGTTGCCGGCAATGAGAGCAGGCAGAACCGAGTTGACGGAGACGAGATATGGGAAACTATATGATAGTCAGAACGAAGCTCGATAGATAGATAGTTGGATCTGGATACGCACTTCCATGGCGCAACAACGAGCACGACGCCCAAGGGCTCCTTACGGATGTATCGCTTGAACCCAGGCTTATCCGTGTCCTCAAGCGTCACGTCCGCAAGCGACTTCTCCGCGATCGAGAGCATATACGTCGCGCGCTCCGCCATACCGCGGATCTCGCCTGCCGTCTGCGCGATCGGACTTTAGATACAGGCGTTGAGTCCGCGAAAGCATCAAGAGTCGCAAAACACGTACCGGCCCATCTGCGCGGTAAGCTCAGTGCAGATATCGTCGCTCATAGCCTTGAACTCGTCGATGAACTTGTGGCCGACAGCGATACGCTCCGCGAGCGGAACCCGTGCCCAAGCCTTCTGTGCGGCGGCGGCTTTGTCGAGCTGCGCATCGAGCTCGGCGGCGGAAGGGTACTGCCGCGTCACGTAGGCCTGCTGGTTGTGAGGGCTGATCGTCGTCTGCTCTGTCTCTGAGAATGCCATGGTGGTCGTCTGAGTCGAAGTTTCTATCTCGTTAACCCGTCCACGGACTCTCCTTGAGCTGCTAAAGCTCGGGATGACGGCACGAGATAAGATGGGTCCGTTCGGCCGAAGTGCCCCTATCTTCATTGGTCCGCTCGTTACGTCTCGCGATGAGCATCGAGCCTCAGATAACGAGCTCTCACAGTGTCAGACAAATGCTTTCGAGTATATTTCCTCCCCGACAACACTGCACAACGGACTGAGCGCGTCTCTAAGCCACACTCGTACATCCTCCGTCTCCACACCCGCGACACGAAGCACGCGTACAACCGCCTCTGCGTCTGAGCTGCCCTGCACACTGACCGGGCTGATAGACCAAAGCAAGCTCGGCGGCGCACGTACGCGAAAGACAGTCTCCTGAGCGAACCGCGCCTCGAGCGCCGCGCACACCTCCTTGACCAATGGTCCAGCGAGCAGCACACTTGCAAAGCATCCATATGGGCCCATCCTCTTCTCTAGCGTTCCTTCTTCGCCCTGCTCAAGCAGTGTCGCATCCCTCACGATTCTAACACCATTGATCCACAACTCGTTGACACTCGCGTACCGCCCGAACGCCCATCGCTCTTCCCGCGGAGGTGCCGCGCGTCCGGAGGTGTACCAGTCGCAGAGAACGGCGCCAGCACCGCGTTCGAGGCGTAGTGTCTGTAGTTGAGCGTAGGCTGCACTCGCAAAACAAGTTACCGGGTCAGGTAACAGAAGCAGCAATGCGCCCGGAGCGACGCGTGCCGTCAAGCGTTGTCGCGTCTCCGTCGCGTTCACATCGGTGGACTTGGCTAGGAAAGATGCGGCGCGAGTACCGGGACGCGTCTTGAACACCTTGATCGAACCCTACGATTCCGACCTGTTAGCCATGCAAGGCATGAAGGAATCGAAAATTGCACATACCTGAGATAGTAACAACAGCTTTACACCCTTGCCCACATCAATATCAAGCCGTACGCGATCCCCACCAACAAGTCCGCCGCCGTAAGAGAGCATATAGACGATCGCGGCCCCGCGTGCACCAGGCAGGCGCGGTGCAAGCAGTTTGAGCGGGTACGTATACATCATCTCGGGGAAGGCAACATGGTCCCCATGCAGCTCTGCGCGAATCTTGCCTGCCCTATTGGCGCCGGATGTAAGCACGGACGCGCTCATGGATGTTCAAGGTGAAGGTGCGCGTAGATAAGATTGTAAGCGCAATCAGCGTCTGTACCTCAATCTCTTCCTCACCCTCAACGGCCTCAACCATAAACACGGCCGCACCAAAGTATAGAGTGTTTCCAACTTCATATTCGATTGTCTCCATCTGTGCGCGTACATCATAACGAATACCAATAAGCAATTCACGGAACCGAATCCGAGAGGGGTGAGAAGGGTTCTAAGGAGTGTCTGTGTGCAGTTGGCTGCAGGCGTATAAACCAGCCATGGGGAAACGAGAAACGAAAGGCGAAAAATGGGGAAAGACCAATGGACAAGATATGGCACAGCGATGAACGATAACAAATGGGGGCATAGGGGCGGGGTGAGGGACGGGCGGTACTAGGCGAGGTATAAGGTGCGGGATCAGGGGATGGGGATACGAAGGAGTGTTCTGGGCTTCTGAGAGCGACGAGACGAGGACAACAAGGGAATAAAGATATGTCACGAGAACCAAGGTGATTCAAAGGCTTTACGGTAGCGGAGACGGATAAAAGAGAGGGTCGTGAGGGGGCATGAACATGTGAGACGCGAGACACGATGAGAGAGGAAACAGTGGGGGGTCACATATCGAGACACCAATCAGAAAAACACAGAGTAAAACACAAGAGATGAAGCGATGTGGGCGGCAGGGCGGGCGGAGTGATGTGTCGGCAGTTAGCAGTGAGTGTGAGGTGAGAGGGAGAAGGCGGTGGCGCGGTGAGTAGTATTGAGGCGTCGGCTCGCGCGAGGTCGTCTAGTACTTCCTCGTCGCGAGCGCTCGTATCTCATAAAGGAACGAGCGGTCGGCATCGAACTCCTCGAGCTTTCCACGCCATCCACGCATTTCCGAGCGATGCCTCTCCTCAGCCGCACGGCATGCGTCAAAGAACGTCTCGTCGACATCGCAGACCATGCTCGCGCGGCTGCCGCGATCCGAGACCGACTCGACGCTTGGACTCCTGACGCGGCTCTTGACGCTCCTAGCCGGGCTGGGCGGCTCGCCATGGGAACTCTCCAAGCCAGACGACTGCTGGGCCTGCTGAGACGCACGGATCGTAGCACCGCGCGCCTCCCAATCGCCCTCGTCGTCCGCGAGATCAGCGAACACATCTGGTTCGTCCTCTTCGGGCGCGAGCGTCGATATCCAGCACATCCGTGCGGGGTCAAACACCATGTTGCCCACCCGGCGCGCACCATTTGCAAAGGAGCCCACGGGCGAACCCACACTGCTGCCCGTCAGATGTGTGATGAGCGCTGGCCTTGTCGGCGCAAGCGCAGCATCGAAATCGCGCAGGGCGTTATCATTGCCCTCCCATCTGAGGGTTGCGGGATTCCACTGCATCTCACCGACGACTGATCGCCACATGCTCGTCAGCCAGGTTCGGTGGCATGGACGGCGGCATGGGAACGCACCTTTGGGAGCGGCCGTACCGCCTAGATTTCGTATCAGCGTCGGTTTTCGACGCTGTTGTGGCGATGACGGCGCCTTCTTTCGCCGTGGAGGTTCTGGGGGACTTGCCGCCTTGTTCATATCAACACGGCTCGACGCCGTCCGCTTCAGCGAGCGGACTGGTGCTGCGGACGCTCGTAGCGATTCAGTGCCTGAAAGGGAAACAAGTTAGCGCCCGAACCGCCGCAAGATGGACAGAAAGAATGGAGGCGACAGAATGCGCCAAACCGGATTTGGAAAGTAAAGGGTACATACCAGAGTCCGTGCCGAGATCGCGTCTCGATTTGCCGCGGCGCATGGTGCCAGTATTCTTCGCGGTAGTGCCCTCTGCGCTCTTGCGCGGAGAGTAACTCGCACCGGGGACGCGGTTGCCGTACCCCTTCGGCGTAACACGAAATTGGCTCTCCTTGTGGCTGTCAGTCGGCAAGTCGTCGAAGCCGTCGAGCTCTGTGCCGTCGCCGTATGCCTTTGCACGTTTCGGTTTGCGCAAGAGTTTGGGACCAGAGCTTGGGCCTGCGATCGGCTGCTGCTGCTGAGAGCGCTGAGAGCGCAATGAGAGCGATGAAGGTGGTCGATTGGGTAGAGGAGAAACACGCCCGTTGGGGTAGCTGGGTGAAGGGAAAACGGAGGTGATAGGCGGGCGCGACTTGAGCCTCGATGAATTCGTGGGCATCGTGAGGCGTAGTGCGCCCGAAGATGAAGGAGTGCTCGGCCGCGTGGGCGGCACGGTCTGCTCGAGGCTTGTGCGGATACGGCCGGTGGTGCCGTGTACCCTGGCACGGGACGCAGCTGTGGGTGCGTCATAGCGCGCCTGAGCTCCGGAAGGCCCGGCCGTAGCGCTGGAGGCTGGGGGCTGCAGTCCGGTGTCCATGAGCGAGGAAAGCGATGCCTTGCGAGTGAGCCTGCGAGGAGCAGTAGCCGACGTAGGAGATGGATTCAAGCCAGTGTGGGACTTTTGGCCACGGAGGCTGCCGGGCTTGTTTGTGGCGGCTAGAGGGGCGAGGAGAGCGGATTGGGAACGCATGGGCGCAACACGTGGTGGCGGCGAGGGCGACATCCTGTTTGCGCGTTCGAGCGCCCGCTGAGACGAGAGCGGCGGGTTGCCAGGGAAGACCGGGGATTTGGCGCCAGCACGGAGCCGTGAGGGCGGGCGCGCCGATGCACCTGACCTCGAAGGCAGAGAATTTGCCCGCGGCACCAACGGGGAACGACGAGCTTGCAACTGCGCCTGCCGCAAGCGCGACGGGCTGAAGTCCGCATCGTCGTCAATCACGAGCCCGCTCTCAAAGTCCTCCTCCTGATTCGGACTTGTGATCTTGCTGGGCGCGGCGGGAGACTCTGCGAGGACCTTCTTCTGCTCGAGAACGCGTGCGAGATGTTTCGCGGCCTTTCCAGAGTCGAAGATGGAGGATGGAATGACAAGGCCGTCGAGGTCCTCGTCGTCGTCATCCTCCGTTCCTGATTCGGGTGCCGTCGAGTTGGAAGAGAGCGAGAGGCGGTCAAAGCCGAGTGTCGAGTACGCGTCGCTCGACTGCGAGGAAGAGGTCTGGTCCTTGTCCCCCCACTCGAGCGAGCTCTTGCTGCCCTGGTGCGACAGCGGCCGCAACGACAGCTGCGTCAAATCGCCCGACAGATCAAAATCCGCCTCGAAATCCTCCTCGGGCACGTCCAGCTTCGGCAGCGGCTGCACCTGCTGAGACGGCGGTAGCGTTGGGCGCAACGTTGCCATTTTGATCGTCGAGAGCCCCTCCTCGTCCTCATCATCCTCGGACACCGACAGCGACGTCGCGGCGATAGGCGGTCTTATTGTCACCATCCCCCGCAGCGCGCCCGAGCTCGATCGTGCGGCAATGCCCGCGACGACAGCCTGCGCCTTTGCGCCGCCGGTCTTGCCGAGGCTCAAGTCGATGTCCCAGTCTTCGTCGTCTTCGTCATCTGCCTGGACGTGGGAAGCGACCCGGGCGCTCAACGGCTCATCGTCGGCGAGGTCAAAATCTGCATCTGGCCATTCCTCCTGGGGGGCCGCAGACGGAGCGGGAACGGTGGTGTTGACCATTGAGAAGAGAGAGGAGGAGGAAGAGGAGAACTAGTAGAGGTAGGAGGGGTGGGTGGAGACGGGAGCTCCCGGAGGAGCGAGGCCGAATAATTGTCGACCAGTCGGGAGTAAAGAGGGAGTCGAGTTCTATCCAAAGCCGTTGTTGTACAGGCGAACAATGGCCTTGCGGAGAACAATCACTTGTCCGGAGTGTTGGCGGTTGGTCGGTGAGCTGCATAACCCAAAGCACGCCGCGCCCACGCTCCCGCAACGCTCCCACGCCGCACCCGGCAACTGCCAGTGCACAAACAGACGTAAACACCCCTTGTTGAACGTAAACAAAAGAATGTTTGATCGATTGTGGGTCAAAGCGAACATCGTTAGGGTATAATTACTGGTACGTATCCTGTCTATGCTAGTAATGCGATCAATAGAGGTAGCGGCGTGTGTACAAGAACCCGGAGACGTGACAAGTACAGCAGAAAACACAAGAGAACAATAGCGGGTAGAGCAAAGTCCCAGGAATAGCAAATGTACAGTAGAACGAAGACAACAGACAACAGTGTAGGACATTACTTCGCGTTGAAGAAGTCAACGAGTGCACGACTGACAACCTCGGGTTGCGCTATCGTAAGGTCGTGGCCGGCGCCGTCAATGGTGACCAGCTTGGATCGAGGTATCATGCTGTTCATGATTCCCGCGTGTCGGTAGGGTACAGTATCATCGTCGGTTCCCTGAGCAAGTGTAAGCTACAGAGTTGAGATAGGTACAGATAAAGCATACCCAGATGAGCAGTACGTCATTGTCAGAGGACGCGAGAGATTTGAAGGCCCACTCGAGACCGCGGATAGGGCCGTCCCGGAGCGAAGACGCTAGTGCAGCATTATAGCCCTTCAAATATGCGGATTGGACCCGTAGAAGCTAAATCTGTGGCATGAGAGCAATCTCAGGGTAAACGTTGGTCGGGAACGCACCTCCATGATGGGATTCGAGTGAGAAGAGTCGGCCATGCGCTGCATGTACATCTGCGAGGCGTAAGTTCGGATTGGGCCGCCAGAAAAGCCGTGCACGCACACGTCCAGGCAGACTGTCGGCTGCAGCCTGCACAAGTGGCGAAGACATGAATCTAGTTGTACGCGACATCTCGCTGGGCTACAGTAGCATCAATGGGATGACCTCGGGTAAAGTGCTGGCGTCAGACGAACCTGGATCAGGCCGGCAGATGCCATTAAGGCAACCTTGCCGTCGACAAGATGAGGGAACCATGTACTGAACGCGACGGCTATGCCACCTCCCTACAGCATCTAGTCAGAAAACAATACCAACCCAGCGCCACAGAAGTCGTACCATAGACAATCCAGCGATAGACGCCTTCTCCCACTTGACATGCTGCATCAGGAGCGCAAGCTGTGTTGCGTAGAGAGCAGCGTCATAGGTCGTGTCGGGCGCATCGGTGTATCCCCGTCCGTACAGGTCTGAATATAGAAGGGGGCCTGAGATTAGACGCCCAACAGTCGTTTTGGGGTTGGGGTACGGACCATAAACGAGGACACGGTATCCCTTCGATGCGAGCGCGGGGACAACGTCTTTCCAGACGATGGAGGGTATTGAGAGACCATGTATGAGCACGACCTGCTATCTGTTGAGTACTCAAGTGGTGATTGCAACAGATCTACACGCACCTTCTTTCCTTTCGGGGGTCCGACGAGCCAGTAACGTGTCTATTTACATACTTATGGGATCGCATAAAGCCAGAGCAAGCAGTAACGCGCACCCTCCCGTGTGGCGTATCAAAGTACGCTCCGCCCTCATAAATATCCTCGGGATATATCTGCATGACCCTGTGGCTCGCGGACAAGCTTGCAAGCGACGGATGTATCTCGATCGCATCCGGAATACTGGGGAACTGGCTGAAGAAGTACAAAGCAAACAGTACGGGCGGTAGAGTTACAAGTGCAAGCAGCATCCCATGCCATGAATTGTGAGGCGACGCCATGGCTGTTAGAGCAGCGATACGTCGGCAGGAAGTGCCGGTGGGAGGCAAGCTCAAAAGTGGTGAGACATTCGCGTCGAACAGCGAGCCGCGTGACAGACGCGTCGCGACTCTGCGTGGTTGACACGCGTCTCGCACAATTTCTTCCGGTAACCAACACTAAACGGCCCAGCCCCTCCGACGACTTCAAGCAGACTCAAGATGGCATACGAGCATTAAGTGTATCCTAAGGTAAAAGAAGCACGTCTCTCCACACTAATCACAGAACAACAGCTTCTTGCCTCGCACGCGCTCAGGTTCACTGGCAGTTGAATATTTATCATCCCCATTGTTCATACTAGACGGCGCGCCTGAGGCATCTAGGCCCTGCAGCAAAGTAGAATGTATATGCGGCTGGTTCTTAGAGTGGCGGCGATGTACGCCTTGCTCACTGGGGTCTCGCAATAGATCGTTACGCCTTCCTTGATTCGAAACAGGCCATTCACAAGGTTTTTTGTCGCGGCGTTTAAGGCATGACCTGTGAAGCATTGTATCAACGATATTACCAATGTTGTCTGGATATGACTTACGTGCATGAGCCATTCTCTGTCTTTATACACTTTCCCTTTCTTTTCCGACGACAGTTTGTACAAGCCACCAATCGCCCTCCGGGTAGAGGTGGCTTGGGTTGCCAGTTGATTATCCAGTCTGATGTACTGATAGTCGGTGGTGGTGACGAGGAGGAAGATGAAGGTGTGTTGTAGTGCATATCCTGGTGCATCATGCTCTGGTATACATTGAGGTCGTCAACCTCAGTACCACTTTTTGCTGGCTGGGCCACACACTGTCGTTAAGACAGCTATCTCCGTATTAAGAGAGATAGACTTGCCATGATAGGTGTTTGAGCAAACAAAGGATGGCCCGTATTCGTGCGCATCTTGCAGTGATGGTCAAGAGCCAAGTACTGTGTAACTATGCAGGGTTATATAGTAGCCAACATGAGCGCTCTTCCTAATACACCCCACGTGGGATCGGCGTTGCGATACCGACATCAAACTAGTACGTATAGTGAGCGCGTACAGAAGATGACACATATGTGTCAGTATGGTCCGGCGTACGGCTTCAATCTGCTGTACTCCTTCGAATCTGCCTCAATCTCATCATCCTCCCCACTCCCGCTCTCATCCTCACCTTCCTCAATCTCCATGGCCTCTTCCAAGACCCTCCTCATCCGTATCCCTCGTTCCGCCATTGTCTCCGCAAGCCGATTGAGCTCGAAGACGGAAAATGCGAGGCGCAAAGCTCCAAAGGCTGGCAGATACAACTCTGTAAGCCATCCCCGTCAGTCAGACCGTCCAGAGGATGCGCTGTATGTACAACGAACCTTTCACAAGAGGGCACGCGGCAACCGCTCGTATCAAGACCTCCTTCGCACGCTTCAGATTACCAGCCCGCACCTCAAGAGCAAGCCACACCCTCCAAAGCACCGCGCTTCCTCTCGTTCTTTCATCCGCAACAGCCTCCGAGAGTCCTACTCTTGCTCTCTCTACCTCCCACGCCCATCTTGTAGGAACCTGACCGGTAGCCCACACCTCCGCAACGCGTCTTGCAACGCCACCACCTTGAACAACGTCGCGCGCCCGACTCCAAACTCCACGACCCTTCTGCATCTCGAGGTGCATACCCAATAGCGCAGTGTTATCTGGGAACGCAGAAACGGCTTCTTCCAGTCGTTCCCGTAGATCACCTGCTCGTCCGCGGCGCGAGACGACGTCATGATATCTCAGTGAAAGACCAGCGACTGCAGCGCTCTCCGCGGCTACTGCATTCCCACCAGTTGGGATATCGACGACGGGCGATAGCCCCGACCCCGTAAGTAGTTCTAGCAATGCACCAAGACGTGCCCACGCTTCGCGTGCTTTCCACAGGGGTGTAGGCACACTCGACGCCGTCTCCGCGAGCGCGCGTTTGGCTCTCAGAACTTGCACACCGCCCTCGCCCACTACACCCGCAGCACGCAGCACAACGCGTCGCGCGGCCGCATCGTCACCAGCCAACCACTCCATCTCCGCCCAATCCCACCACAGAATACCCGTGCCTAACCTGTTTTGCTCGGCCGTTGGTGAGAGTAAAACCGTCTCATACACTTTGCGTGCATCGATTGTACGTCCTCTCAACCGCTCAAGCCGAGCATGTACGGCCCAGCGTGGTAACGAATCCTGCGCGGAAGCAAGAAAGGAGCGCGAGAGCTTCAATGCGCTTTTGTTACTGACTGCAGCTTCAAAGCAGAGCGTAAGCGCGTCCCACTCGACGTCGTCTGTGCCCGTACGACACGCGGCGAATATGTTCCGTGCGAGTGTCACGTCTACATCCGCCACATCGCAGGTATCCCACAAAGCCCATCTTGCGCCGGGCGGGGGCGGGAAATCCATGCCCTCAAGCGGTCCGAGACCGCGGTACGCCCAGTTCTTGACAGGTCCGAAGCTCGGCGCATAGTGTTCTTCCGGGCCAATGAGCACACCCGCATGCGCGTCTGCTTCACCGGCGCGTTGCGAAGTAGACGACGGAAAGAGCGCGTCGAGACGCGCAGGTGCACATAGGTGCTGCATCGCCCAGGTATCGTCCATTGTGGCGCGTGAAGACTGCGGGTCCAGAGAGGTTTCAAAGCCGGGTACGTGTAGGCCGAGGAGCGAGAGCCAGGCTAGGCGGTAGGCGCTGCGTGCTCGCTGGGAAGACAGGGTGAAGAGGAAGGGTCGGACGTCGGCAAACATAACCATCGAGTAAGGGTCTTCTTCCGCCGCAGGATCCATCATGCGCAGAGCCGGGCGTACTACGCGGTCAGAAGCCGTTTCATGATGAGCCCATTGCTGGTATGCATCGCCTGAAGACAACGGTGGGACGACGGGTGCAGCACCGTTCGGTACATTATGCACTGGTTTGCCTGCGGAAAGCCAAGCCGCCCAGCCCTGTGCCCCCTGCTCACCAATACGCGGGGCCTCGGACTCCCAGAATTCCTCAAGCTTGTCCAGCCGTGAGGTAAGGAATGCGCCGACAAACGAAGGCGGACAATTGTAAGTGAGCTCTGCCTGTGCTTGAAACATGGCCAGTGCGCGTTCAGTGAAGCCTATTGGGATCGTGAGCAAATGCAAGACATATTGAGAACAATGTACATACCAGATTGCCGTAGGAGAACTGCGACACGCCAGAAGAGCCTGAGCTTCTCCATTTCGTTTTTTCCAGCAGCATCAATTGTCTTTGTCGCGTCCTCCAGTACGCCATCAAGACCTCCTTCAGCCCTTCTAATCCTCCACTCGAACCACGCGGCTCTGATATCCGCATTCGCGTCCTCGCTCTCCATCGCCATCGCCCACTTCTCCTGCAATTCCTTCAACTCCCATACTTCCTCGCCAGCTTGGAAATATAACAGTCGAAGTGGCGTTGCCTTGTTAGACGGTACAGTCCGCAGTGCACGCTCAAGCACTGACAGAGTGATTTCCGCACGGGCCTTCACTGCGCCGCGGGAAGATAAAGGAACCTGCGAGAGCATGTGTTCAAGTAGCGCTGTCCATCCCTCAGCAAACGCAGGCGACTCGTTTGTTGCTCGCTGCAGCGCAAGTAGGCGCTCCTGATACGCTGTCACGGGCGTCGCATCCTCATCATCTCCCGACTCCTCTGAAGCCTCAGCTTCGTCCTCCGATGACACATATTCGTCCTTGACTGGTTCAATAGCACGATACTCCGGCTCGTCCTGAGATTTCGCACTACGTCGTGAGAGGCGAATGGTGCCGTTAACGTCGGGCTCGTATTTCTTCAGTGTACGTTCAGATGGAATAAGCCGATGCGTTGGAGGCGCCTTGAGCATCGCACGCGAACTCGCATCCGTCAAACCCGCAACCTTCCTCAGTCCGCCCGAGCTTCGCTTTCCAACCTCGACACCTTTGCTTCCTCGATATAAAACCATCAAGCCGTTCGCAAGACCGAGCACGAAGCGCCCGCCTGAGGCAGGCTCAATAATCAGGATGGAATAACCACATCGATATATACAACGCACCAGCCACATGCCTGTAATCAGGCACGTACTTCGAGTCAAGCCGTCCATAGTGTACATTTGCGGGGTCGCCGCGTTTGTCCGAGTAAAATATAGGTTTATCGAAGGGATCAGAGTATGAAGAGCGCAGTTTAGTATCTTGAATGGCTTTGATGCGTTCGTCTGAGGCGAATGGGTCCTCGTCTTTATGTCGCTTGCGTTCGTCATGGTCGCGAGGACGCTCGTCGCGGTGGGATCGGTGATGGCGGTCCTTGCGCTCGCTGTCGCGTTCTTTGGACCTCCGCCTGGGCCTATCTCTGTCTTCGTCGCGCTCTCGTGACCTTCTCCTCCCCGACCTATCCTTCTCATCCCGGCGCGACCGTTTCTCTTTGCCATCCTTGTCCCGCCGAGAACCCTTGTCGTCCTTCTTAGATTTCTTCTCCTTAACATATACATCATCGTCCAGTTTCTGAGAGCTCGGACCGGCTTTAGGAGCATCTAAGTCCGGGAAAGAAGAGAAGGAGGGAGCAGCGAAGGACTTGAACGAAGGAGGCGCGGTCATGGCGTGTGGCAAGACGCGTGTGCGCCTCGACGCGCGACGCGCTAAACGTGATCGCGCATTTATTCTCCTCCCACCTCCATCGCCCCCTATACTTCCAAAATGCGGCCCTTAACAGAGGAAGAGAGCAAAACAGTCTTTGAGAAGCTGGCCAACTATATCGTGCGTTCCTTGAACTTACGTGCATGAACTGTATCTCATCTCGATGCGTAGGGCAAAAACTTGGTGCACCTCATTGACCGCCCAGATGAGCCATACTGTTTCCGCCTACACAGGGATCGGGTCTACTACATCTCTGAATCCTCTATGCGCCTCGCTATCTCGGTCGCAAGACCAAATCTCGTCTCTGTTGGTACATGCTTCGGCAAGTTCAGCAAAAGCGGCAAATTCAAGCTGCACGTTACCGCGCTCGACTACCTCGCGCAGTACGCAAAATACAAGGTACGCAGTGTAACACTACATTAAACCACGATATCATGCGCTTTGAATGTGTATGCTCACCAACAACAGGTTTGGATAAAACCTAATGGCGAGATGTCGTTCTTGTACGGGAACCACGTCCTCAAGAACCACTTGGGAAGGATAACGGAGGATACGCCGGAACACCAGGGTGTAGTTGTGTACAGCATGAACGATGTCCCATTAGTACGTGCTTTGTTCATCTTCGTGATTCATCGAGACTCATAGATTGCAGGGCTTTGGTGTAACTTCACGGTCGACAGTTGACACACGAAAACTGGATCCAGCAGCTATAATCGTGTTTCACCAGGCGTGCGTATTCTATATGCACTCTGCAATCACGGACTGACTTTGGCTCGCAGCGACGTGGGAGAGTACCTTCGTGATGAGGTACGTAATCTACTCTGGTACACAAACGAATATCACTAATGACCCCCGCAGGACACCCTCTTCTAGTCATGGATTATGTATCGTTATCTTCATTGCCTCGCTGCTTTCTTTCGGCTGTCATCCACGCGCATTCTTCCCTGACTGTGCTCGAATACGCCATTCACGCGCCACATCCTGCGTATATGCGGTCAATATGTGCGTTGCCGGACTTACACCTCGGTCAGAGAGCATATTAGGGATCTCTTCAGTACGTGGGTGGAAAGCAACCGTACCTTGCTCGTGAATGCAGCGAGATAAGCATATAACGAGTATAACTCTTTGATCTACGATGCATATCCGAGCATTCGCCCCTCGCCAGTGTACCTAAGTACTTGCCTCCCCCGATCCCCGGCCCCTGACCCAGTGGCGCTTTGAGTATGTACGTCCGCAGGCGCCCGTGGTTTCTTCTCGGCCTTCTTCCGAGCGTATCCGAGAGTATTCCGCAGTCACTGGGCTATTTGCGGCGCGATATCGCAACTGCGGACGGTGCCGAGGGTTATAGACTTCATCGAGACGGAGAAACTGCGCACTGGAGACGGCAACGAGAACGTTCACAGGTACGGGCGCGACGGCGACGTCGTCGTTGTTCTGAACAAAGCAATTCATGATCAATGCAACGAACAACAGCGCTCCACACAAACGTGTAGGGATCCTTCGACGTATCACCCACACCCCAGATCCCCGCCCTCTACGCATCCATATATAACAGGACAGCCCAACATCCGACCTTCGCATCCCTGATGGCTGCGCAAGGGCGTAAGCGCTTTGAACCTCTCTGAGCCCGTGGCCCGAACTCCGTCCTTTTGCCCTACCCTCCGAGCGCAGCAGCGGCATTAGCACAAAGGGCAGAAGTACAAAAGCGACTGCGGCTGGCGCCCTCATTACCTTTCTTTCTTTTCTTCACTTTATACTCGACTTCATCGTCTGCTGTGCCATGGCCCCGCCGTCTTACTTGCCTCTTCACTCGAAGTCCCCATCTCTTCCGACGCTTGCGTCGCCATCTACATTCACTTTCAACCGTCTCCGAATCGGCCTACTTCTCTTCCTTGTACTCTCCACCACACTCGTTGCTCTCTATGCCGCGGACTGTTTTGCTTCCATATATGTGGCGCTTACTTTCACCGCGCTCACGCCCTCATCTGCACCACTCTCTCCGACCAGAGTCAACCCACGCATCAACTTGATACAGCAAATTGCCTACTGGGTCTCGCCTGCCGCTCGTCCAACATGTAGCCTGGAATCCTGGCACAACGAGCGTTACGCTTCCCTGCGCAACAGCACCAACATCTTTCTCGCGATGAACCTACACGACAACGAAGAAGTCCTGCCCACTTTCTTTCAAGAGATGCCCCGGCTCCTGGATTTCCTCGGCCCCGAGCGTGTTTTCATCTCGATCTACGAGAATGGCAGCTCCGACCGCACACCACGGTTGCTACGACACTGTACGCCCTCCTTTTTATAGCTACCTTCTTTCCATAGACAGCATTGATCTTACTACTGCGCAGTCGATGAACTCCTGAACGAGATCGGTACCCCGCATCGCATCATCACCGAGGGCACCGCTCGCGCGTCAGACAAGGAAGACGGACATCGCATCAACTTCCTTGCCGCTGTACGCAACCTCGCCATGGAGCCTCTCTATGACGGCTCTGCGGCGACCACTTTGCCCGACGGTGGTCCATTCGACGATGTCCTCTGGATCAACGACGTTTTCCATTGCGCTGCGGACGTTCTCGAGGTCCTTCATCAGCGGCGTGTACAGAGTGCTACGCAAGCTTGCGCGCTCGATTGGGGTGTGTGGGGCGACCAAGTGATCTATGATCGCTGGGTCTTGCGCCCGATGAGCGGAAGCGTACTCTACGATTACAACGAGATCTCGGACTGGTTCATGGGTGACTACACCCGCGAGGAGCAACTTGCGCATCTCCCTCAGCTTCTGCCCGACGACCGTGACGCCGCGACGAGAGAGCGCATTCAGTCCGCGCTCCCGACGCAAGTGTTCTCATGCTGGAATGGCGCAACAGCGTTCGACGCGAGCGTCTTCGCGCCACCGACCGATTTGCGCTTCCGCATCTCGCACGGCGACTTTGACGAACAGGGACAGCTACGCGAGATGAGCGAGAAGGCGAGCGAGTGTTTCTTGTCGAGCGTCGACCTATGGAAGGCTGGGTTGGGCAAGATCGCGCTTGTGCCGAAGGCCAGCCTTGCATATACGCTTGAGGACTACGAAGCGCACAGAAAGGATGCAGCGTTACCTGCTGAGCATGACGGGTCTCTCGAGGTTATCGAGTGGATCGATTCTCCGCCAGAAAAAGTTGCTATGCAGGACTATGCTAACTGGTGGGGGCTAGAGGTAAGCTACTCAGCGCTACATAATGGCATGCGGCGTGCTGATGTATACCAACAGCGCTGGGCGCCTTGGGACGAGCAATGAGTTGCCATATATGCATCGTTGTAGCGAGACTGCCTGTACACAAAGCGGAAAATGGACCTGTAAGATGGTGTATATCATTATTCTAATTATCAATCTCCCTACGGCTTCTGCCGGGATAAGTCTACTCGAAATGCTCCAATATGCTAGGCATGTACCCGTCCGAACTGTCGCTTTCATATTCATCAGCAGGGTTGTGGTGCATGCCTTGGAACGCCCACTTCATCCTCCAACTCTCCCACCCGGTTTCCTCTCCATCCCAAGATAAGCCATCGGCAACACCCTGCGTCTGCCTGAGCCTCTCGACATCTGCGATGCTGATGCTGCATTCAGAAAAAGACAATTGCAGGAGCGGACACCCGTGCGGTACACGCTGCTCGATGAGATGGTCAATCAAGCGGTCAACGAACTTGGACATGAGCTTTGTCTCGCGCAGCACGACGCTTTGCAGTCGAGGGCAACGTGGGGCATCCGCAGGATATCGCAGAGCGGATACAAAGGCTCTGCCAGCCGGCCCTTCGATGACAACCTCTTCCAGGTTAGGCAGGTCTTCCAGGATGTGTCCCCATTGCCATGTCCGATCGAGGAGACGTCGTTTCGCAACCTCCAGGCGCACTATAGCCGATCCTAACCCAGGCCAACAAACTATACGCGAAAGCATCGCTATGTATCCCCGGACATGATCAATGTCAAAATCATGATAGGTCGCCCCGTACTGGAATATGGGCGGCTCAGCTGCGTGGTCGTTACGTTCATGCGCATGGGCTGTCAAATTGAACCCTTTATACGCTCTATTTTTGTATTCGCCGAGGGATAAGCGCCTGTATCCTTCCTGAAGGTCACCTAAATGGGATTCAAAGCCGTCATCCAAATCATCGAGCATCGTGTTAAACTCAACTCCCAAGCTTGGAGGGCGGAAAAATCGACCGTCGACAGCGATCGCCGTGGTAGTAGAGAGGACCAGACGGTTCATGATAAGGCCAACGCACTCGAGCTGCGCTGCCAGCTTCAGGGTGCGGAGTCGAGACAATAGGACTGATCTTCGAGGGGTGTTTATCGTTGATAGAAACGTCTCGAAGTCCGTGGCACTGTATCCGAGAGTGTCGAAGTCAAATACAACAAGCGATGGTAATGAGGACAATGCGCCAAACATCTCATCGAGCGTGCTCCATACAGAAGAGCGGTGGATCGTCAAGCTGATTAAAGGTGCATGAAAGAGCGCGGGGTTCACTCTTCTGCACATTTGAATGTATACGGTATGTAGTCGAGCTGACGCTTGTCCAAAGAGGTTCTCTGGGAGACCTATATGTGTCATGTTGCCCCCAGAGAGCTTGAGATGCTCTAATATGAATGGCCCCTTGGCGGCCGCCAGACGATCCATAACAGCATCCCTCGCCTCCCGCAGAATGACGAGATCATTTTCAGGGGAAACGGTTCGGGACGAGATATAAAGTATTTCAAGCGTGCGAACTCTAGAAAGTTGGGATAATAACAAGGAAAGGGCCTGCTCGCTCGATGTGCCTTGCTCAAGGTAATCTCCCGCGGTCGGGTGGATGACAATACGGCTATGTAACGGAGATGTCTTCGACCTCTGCAAGAAGTTGGACAGACGCTCGAGAGTGTAATGTGTCGAAACAGTTGTTCAGAGTGTCGGTGTATGATTCTGAGCGGTATCGCGCCAAAGGCGAGAGACAGAACAGATAGCCCGGGTGGGGTCCGCCTCTTGAGCAGCGGTTGAAAAAGGGGCAGCGTCTGGAATCAATAAAGTAAAGACGTAGGACAGCAGCTCGACTGGGAGCGAATGGATGGGTGTGTTTCCGAGAGCATCAGGACTTGCGAGCCTATGGCATTCAAGTTCTTGTATCCTTCTAAATAAGGCCAGATGAGAGTAAGCTTTCTCGTGTTGCCAACGTAGATGCTTGGGGTTTCGCGCGACGGATGCCTCATTATCGGAAGTAATTTGAGATTCAAGGATATAATGTGCAACAGCTGCTTTGGAGAACAATGCCATGATTTCCGGAAGGTCACGCTGGTATGGCTGTCAGATAGGTCGGGCGTTAGTCGTAACAACTGACGTGTCACAGGTGCTGGACGCGCCTTCAATATCTCCTTAGCAAGAGGGTCCTTGCTGTGTCTTTGAAGCACATCTAGAATGAGTTGAAAATATGCAAGAGTGAGTTCCATAAGACCGAGCAACAAGGGAACGGCGAAAGTGGTGGTTCAAAGTCAAGATTGAGTTGCGCAGGTGATTGTGAGTTCCACGTCTCCTCCACGCCACTCGTCACTGGTGAGTGCACTCACGTCTTCCAACCATCTCGCTCTCAGCTCTTCATGGCCTCAAGCTCTAGTTCTGACGACCTGTGTGCACGCTGGACAGAACTCGAAGATGATGCCATCTCTGCCGAGATTATACGTACAACCCTCGCGCCGATTGAGGATGACCTTTGGGTCGTTGCCGCTTGCCAGGACCGGCTGCTGAATGACGCGGATACACAACGTGCCCTCCTAGAGGAAGGGATCCAGCGAAGCGAAGCTTCCGCTGACCGAATACGCAATCTCTGCGCAGAGACGGAGAGCACTGCGGTGGAAGAGACACTGTCCTCCTACTTCAAGGACGAGCCCGCGGACGCGCAGCTCTGCTATATACGCGCCACTTTATTTGAGCGTCTGGATCGTCTGAGCGCTTACGTCGAGGCATGTCAGGCTCTTACAGGGTCTGGAGCGTCGAACGATACGGGAGATTCGGAGCCAGATGCGGATTGGGAAGATGACCCGTGGGCTGAGGAAGGAGGCGAGGATGAGGAGGAGGCAGGGCCGTCGAGCAAGAGGGTGTCACTGAGCGCGCTGCCTATACCACTACCCAGATTTCTTTCGGAGGACTTGTTGTCGCTCGCCTGTCTCGCCGCCGCTATGGCTTCTTTCCCAACTCTTCGAATACTACTCAGACGATATGCCGACGAGCTCTGGCCGTTGCGTTTTACGATCTTGAACAATATACCTGAGCATGTTGAGCCTCTCGACTATCGGGATCTACTCCCTGCCTTTGACATTAACGCCGAACGCGAGGGGACTTATACACATGATCCGTCACGCAGCGAGCGCGACATCACCGAGGCACCACATGTACTCTCGTCGCTTGCTGCATCTGAAGTGCTGTCCGCGAGCGACACGAACAAAGCATCACATCGACCTCCTTCGTCCCTCGAACTGCTATCATCTACCGAGCTGTTCTCGTGGTACTCTTCTCGCGTCGACCGCATACTTGAAACAACAGGGATGGCTGATATCGCGTTGACATTCGTGCAACATGGGGCATCGCAAGGCGTACAAGGCTTGGACGAGCTCGGCGAAGAGCTCAGTCTCATGGCGCGTCTAGCGTATGTGTCTGACACAATTGCCGACGAGGATGATTTGTCGTTGGAGCGTTGGCGTGCAATGGACCCGGACGCGGTGATCAAAGCGTATCTGAGTCGATCCACACCGGAGACCATCGTCTCGGACATTCGCAAGCTCGTGATGCCTTACCTCTTCGTCCTCGAGGCACGCGCCGAGCGAGTGGGTAAACCAGACCCCAAACTCGTCACCCGGCTTCTACACAACTACCTTCTCTCTGCGCCTTTGGACGTGCTTGCGGCGGTATTCGACGCTTCGAAGCCAACTTTACCCGCATCACAGCGTCTCTTGCGTGATGACGAGGAGATGGCGCGTCTTGCTCTAGCATGCCTCTATGGTAGCGATAGCCTGAACGAGTGGAGCACCATGTCGCGCATATTCGAGTGTCTGCCTGCATGGGACCTGAGTTCGGAAGAGGATCTCACAGACGAGGGCGATACAACACTCGCATCACTCGGCGCCTTCGTCGTCCCAAGCACACAGCACCCGCGTGTCTCCCCATCGGACTTGCTCATGTTCTTCCAACCCTTGCCCGCGTCTTCACTCTCGCGCATCCTGGACATCCTTGACGTGCACTTTGAGTCTGGCGAGATTTTAGCGCGCTGGAATGTAGCCGCGCCGCTTCGATGGTTCCTGCAGAGCATGCAAGATGAAGGTCAACAGCGCTCACGGGCAACACGGATGGCGAGGAGACATGGAGGTTCTCAAGATGACCTGGACAGCTTGGAAGAGTGGGAATGGCTGTTGGAGGACATGCTCAAGCTCACTGAGGCTAACGAGGCAGGCGTGAAGAGCGCTTTCGGGAAGCTATCACGCGAGGAAATCATCAGGATCTATTTCAGCGGACTCCTTAGCACAGGCAGTGCGTTGCATGCTTCTTTGAAACCCTTCTTTTACTAACTTGAAGCAGAGTTCGACATCGCACGGTCGCTTCTCAGGTCCAAGAAGCACCCCCTTGGTTTGGACGATCAGTCCATTGAGGATATCTGCCTTGCAGCGTCACACGAGTTCTACGACAATGCCAGCACGGGCAACTACCACTTCGGCGAGATGAAGCTTGCGTACGACTGGTGAGTCAACGCTCATTCCAGCTCTTGACTGTCTTCACTCACGCGCACTCAGTCTGAGCGTTCCGCCACTATCGGACAAGATACAGCAAGAGAAAGACTTCATCGAGGCGACCTCACGTATCACCTCCTTTAACGTCATGTCACGGCCCGGCATGCCCATCACGCCTCTCGAGATTCGCCTCACCAAAGACCGCCTCTCCCTTGTTGCACGCGTCCTTGGTAGCACATCCGATGCGTACAAGTACCCCGAGGTCATCCTGGACCTCGTCGCAAAGCTCAACCTCAGCTCGGACCCCGCCGCACAGGTCAAGGCGCTCGCTATGATCTCTGACACGGCGATGCAGTCTGAAGACTTCGCACGGGCGCACGAAACGAGTGAGCTGATGGTAACTTCCATCCTTGCGCTGGAGTCCCAGGGCGCAAGCGCATCCGAAGTCGCTGCGGCGCGGGAGGTGTGCTGGATAGCGTGCTTCCAGCTCGGAAGGCAGCCCATGTTCACGGATGCGGGCAAGAAACGCGCGCTGCTTGCTCGTGCGCTCGAGTTCTGTCCGCCAGCTCAGATTGGAGATGTGTTAGCAGCCTGGAGAAGACTCGAGGCGGAGGAACCGCTGGTGCGCCAACCGCGCCGACGACGAGGCACTGCTGGGCGCCGGAATAGACGTACGGCGGCGACGGCGCAAGGCACAGTACCATCTTTGGCGGCGCGTATTCGTGGGCTCGGCGATGCTCTGCCTATACCCAATTCCCCTGACGCAGCGGCGCTCGTGCATACTTTCTCGCGCGTTGCGGCCAACTTCCCGTTCTCGAGCCGATTAGGCAGCAGTATTGGGCGACCTCGCAGTGTTGCGTCTCATGTCTCCGATGACTCCGTCGCCGGGCGAGAACGTAGCGGTAGCCAGGACTCGCGTCACGGTTGGGCACGAGGCGAGGATGTGCAAGCGCAGGCGAGCAAGGCGCTCCAGAAAGGTATCGGATGGCTCATCGGTGCTGATGATGAGTGATCGAACTGTACACTTTTGCATACTTCTTCTGGTTTCATTTTTTTCATCTTCAACCTTGGAGTCTGCGACGGTCAATATGACCTCAGCTGCGGAGTATATATAAAATGAATGAGTATGTGCATATGCGAAGAGGCAGAGTGCGATGATATGATATGATGAGGGGACATGCGACGAAAACAAGGACTATGTGCAGAGCATGCATGGCGAGATAATCTAAAGCGGGTCAAAATCCACGAAACCGTCCGTATTGCACAGCAAGGTAAGCAAGAACATGAAGCCGGTCGACGCTCACAGAGCGCCGATAGCCATGGCGCGCAGCATGTCGTTCTTGCCGCGCGCAATCCACTCCTCCGGAGTGCCACGCTCTTGTTCAGCGCGCGAGAGCGGACCCCGAGGGCTCAGGGGACCGCCAGAGAAGCCGGCGTCAGGAGCAAAGACGGCGTCGTTGAGCGGGGAGAAGGCCCACATGGAGGGCTCCGGGGCGGGGGCGGCTGTGATAGCACGAAGCTCTGCACGAATGATGTTGTGCGTGAAATGGTCTGAGATAATGGGTTAATAATGGTATACAATACGCAGGCTAGCACGCGTACCCATATTCAGATCGTTCTTGTCGTAGCCGAAGGGGTTCTGCACGCATGTTAGTCCAGCCATTTGAAAAGTAAGGATGAATGGCAGCGTACCTCGATCTCCTCGCCTGCGACAATGAAGCCGAAGAAGATGAAGGATGCAATGGTCGTGCCGGGGATGGTTACCCAATGCAGGGTGTTCCAAAGCTGGAAGGGCAGGAAGAAACAATACACGAGCGTCACGGTCCAGAGATGGATGGAGTAGCTGAACGGGATCGGCGTCGTCAAGATGCGCTCAAGGCCAGTCAATGCGTCGACGAGCTGCTGGATGGTCGCCAGCAACAAGGCTGAGAAATGCTGGTAAGTGCGATGATTCATTGCGAGATAAATGACAGGACAACGTACTGGTCGTGGGCGGGTCAATGGCCTTGCGCTGTTGAAGTGCCGCAACGTAGCTGCTTAAGTACAGACTGATTTCCAGCGGTAGGTTGTGCGTCTGCACGGCCTTGGACCTAAGCTTCGCACGGAGCCTTGCACCCTTCTTGCCCTTGACCTCCTTGCCGCGCTTGGTAAGGAAGCGCACGAGCAGCGAGAACGGGAAGATGTCGAAGTAACTGTACTTGGGCGGCATGCGGCTCGGCAGAAGATATTCCTCGATGTTCCCGTCGTTGGCAAGAGATGATTTGCCGCCGAAGCTCTTGCGTGGTGCGTTCCCCGTCGTGGGCGAGGTAATGGTCAGACTCAGATCAGCGGCCTTCTGACGCATGGGCGTCTTGTCGATCTCGTTCTCCCGCATCAGTTCTTTCTCCGTAGGGGCCGGCAGTGTGATGTTATCCGGGCGGGTCTGGTATCCCGGAGACGTCGCCGGCAGAGGAAGGTGAGGCATACTCGAGGGTTGGCTGGCAAGGATGGTGTCTAGACCAGCACCGGGACGTCCAACATCACTCGCCTTGCGGCCACGACCATGTTGGGGAGCACTAGATCGGCTGCTGAAGCTGCTCTTGCTCGGGCGCCTGTTTAGCTGCTCCTTCGCGGTCGATGAACCGAACGCATGGTCGTGTGAGGGACGAGTCGGAGAGCCGGGGGAGTGCAGATCGATTTGCGAGGGCAAACCTGCGGGAAGGGCGTACGAAGGCAGGTACTTTACCAAGTGATAGAGGTCGACGTAGTATATGCCCTCCTCCCCGCGCAAGTAGTGCTTCACAGCGACTGCGAATGCTTCCGTAAGATTGATAACCGTCTTTTTCTCCAGGAGGACACGAGCGGAGATTTCCTCTGAGTTTGTAACACCGGGAAGTGTCATCGTGGCTGTCAAGGCATTATATCAGTCAATGAACCCTACTATGGCAAGTGCGTAGAGAGTTTGACGCTGGCAACCCGAGATTGATTAGGATCGTTGCTCATAGCAGTTCATCTCCGATGGGGTTTATGTAGGGGGCACACGACACGCACCAGGAACGTGGAACCACACTAGGCGCGCAAACGTACGCGACGCAAGGACGATTTGACTCCAGTACCGTCTACCCTCATTGTATCGCTCGAAGCTGGACGTCGTACGATACGAGATGACGAAACCCAAGACCGTACCCAACCTATTGCTCTGTCAGCTACGCCACAACGAGTCAACAATTGATAGACGTACACGGTAAGTAGCGTCGACTGGATACCCAGATTCACCAGGTAGTTCGAGATAAGACAAATGGCCGTCGACCACGCGCCAAAAAAGAGGAGGATATGCCAACAACGAAACAGTGCGGTCGCCAGGATAGCCGACGCGAAGCTACGCCGCTTGCTGAATGGATCAGGGCGAAAGCTAGCGGCCTGGTGCACCTCGTTCTCCTGGTCGTCGTCCATGTCCGCGCTCTAGCAAAAACAGAGAAAAAAAAACGGAGAAGGGGGAAGGAGTACAAGAGCGAGCACAAGGACATCAACGCATTGCGCCGCCATATATATCCGGCGAGCGCGCAGACGGCCCAGGCGTCTGCGTTGCTGTTGTGATTTCTTCTCTTCCGTTGATCGATCTTGGCGCACTATACAATAGGCATTTGGGCTCTCCTCTCTCTCAGCTCGAGTCAGCTTGAATTGTCTAACTAACTGTGGGCTCTACATGAGCGCTAGCTTTAGTCGCGGGGCTATTATACTTAATGCAAAGCACATCATAGACAGCGAGCCAGCCCTGACGGGAGCAAAAATATCAGGAACACGCCCGCATCAGGAAGAAAGATCCTCACGACGAGATATCGCCGGTCCCCTTGATGCGGGCTATTCGGGTCTAGGCATGCTGTCCCCACCTTTTTCAAACCTAGCTTCAACAGCGACCTGCATTGTGGCACAAGTAGCTCAGGCTCTCCTTCGGGACTGAATGCGGCGTGTGTAGAGAAACGAACTCGGGCATGACTATTCCGGTGTGATGTTACAGATACATTAAGGTATACAGGATACAACAGAATATACAAGCAGGCTCAGTGTTCGTCGGCAACGACGATCTCATCAACGAACTTCGCCGCCCAGTCTAACGCCCCCCGCTCGATAGCCTGAAGGGCCTTTTCTTGCGGTCGAGCTCCAAACAACTTCAAACTCCTAACGCGCCGACCTGTAGACGTACGGGCCTGTAGAAATGCCAGAGCCGCTCGCCAATGATCGGACAGGAATTGCGGCTGGATCGTATCCTGCCACGCTCCGGACGGGTAGGCAACGGCTAGCGTGCTGAGCGAAGGGAGTAAAAGAGGAGTATCGCCCATGTGCGCCGAGGCAGCGTTTTCGGCGAGGAGCCGAAGAATGGCACCAGAGCCTGACATTCGCGTCCTCGTATCGAGCGCGAGGATGGTCGTGGAGCGAAAAGCGCTCAGAAAGGAGTACAGCATCGTGTTATCCCCTTCCGCCGTCACCATCCTAAGATGTAGCAGTCGAATGCGTGCAGCATTGACGCAGGAAGGGATGAGAAGGAAGGTCCGTCTATCAAAGCTGCTCGGGGATATCTGCCAGGATATTCGGACGCCATCATTCCTATCATGACTCAGGGAGGTGTAATGATTCATCACGGCCTGAACGGTGACAAGGCCCGTTGTTACAGCCACAATGAGATGATCATAGGCTGGACAGCGTAGTTGCGGGAGAGCCGCGCGAAAGATGTTGAGCACGTCGTGTCTGTGCGCGTATCCCGAAAAGCAGAGGTCGAGATCAACCTCTGCTGGCGCTTGGATGTGCGACCATAGGTACGGCTGTCCGGACCCGTAAACGTCGAGCGATGCGGTCTGTAGGTTGGCTAACAGAACGGACTGCTCGCAAAGCCGTTCGTCGACGGCGCCACCAGCAACAATGTCGAGTTGTCGCAAGCTCAACTCTTCGAGCAAAGGTGTGCCGCGCAGAATGTTGAGAATGGGAGCATTGCTCCCCAACGACAGGACACCTCTGGGATGCACTGAGATGTCAAGTTTGCGAAGAAGGCGCAACGGATATGTGAAGGAAGGGAAGGTGCCGCCATCTAGGGTAACGTGGACGAGGTTCGGTGCGTTGATGTAAAACCGACGAGGGTGGGAAGGAAAATGAGGTTGATATATCGCAAGGCGACGGAGATACGGAAGTGGATGTCCGCATAGAAGAGGTTGCCAGTCGGTGAGGTGAGGTGCACCTGCACGATGGACTTCGAGGCTAACTGCACGCTCGAAGTGTTTGATGGCGAACGCGACCCTCGCTCGGTAGTCATGCCAGTATGGATCTGCTGGGTTGGCGAAAGGTGTCCTCCAATCGGTGGACAGTAGTGATAGGCGTAGCGGAGCCTGCTGAGCGCGAACAAGCAAATGCTCCATGGATGAAAGAGACGGCAGGGCCAGGACAACGCCTCCCCATAGGGCTGGAGAAGCGAGGCATATCTGCCTCAGACGACGACAGACGTGCGAGAGGTATAGCCAACCGAGGCAAAATTTAGGTCCCCGATGCGTCTCTAAGTACGTCGGGTACTCTGATAGACTGTCTGGCTCCCAGTCGTGGGGTTGACCAGACCCGGGGAACTCCCAATGAGGAGGGTGGAACAGGGCGGTCACCCCGAACAAAACATGGAGGGCATCGTCGTTCAGGTCAAGTAGGCCGGGGAAAGGCATGTCATGCTGCACAGTACAGGCACGTCCGCCTCGGGGACGCAATCCATGTCAGCACAAAGCAACATCTGGGCATAAAAAGAAGGACTTACGAATCTAGCACGGACAGAAGGAGGTGAAGTTACCAGGGCGAACTGCCAAAGCGTGTTTACTGGCGGTGAGGTTCATAGTTGTAGCTAGCGTAGTAGTGTTTTGCTGTTGCCTGTCTCGGGCATCGGCCATGGTTTACTAAACAACTCGGCTTGGCGCTCGGGCATCGTAAACGCCATCTGTATGCTATATGCGTGTGTTTATGGGCGTCTAAAAGCGGATCCAGCTTTGACTTCGAACTTTGATCGGACCCATACGCATACATCCGACCGAGTAGCTCACTGTACCGAAAATAAATCAATGACATTCCACCAGTCAAAAGGATAGAGATTCGTGGTGCACGCACCACGAGAGGGTGACAATAGGTAGTGGGTGCGAGAGACGTTCGGAACAGACAAAGGAACGAGTGAGCTTGCGTTGACAGACTGGATATACGGCAAGTGGAAGGTATCAGGAGTCCGTGGATGGGCCAGGGGCTCGGGGAAGGTGTGGGAGAAAGAGATGTCTACAACAGACGCGGGGAACGCACGCGCAGCCGGGGACCAGTAAATTCGGATTGAAGGTGAGGTGAAGGCGACGCGGCGCACAATTACAACAGTGATAAAGGAGTATAAAGTTAGAAGATAATAGTCGTGCGGGGCATGAGATATGGAATAAGTGACGGTCCGGCAATGAGAGTGGGAGTGGAGGTGAGACAAGGCAGGAGACTATAGACAGACAAACAGGGACCAAACGAAGATAGGAACGGAGATAGGATCTGTGAAGGAGTACTCAGCACTCAGGTAGCGGCGCCAAATCGTCCCCCGACACCCGTACGCGCCCGCGGGCGGTTAACGACACCACCACGTCCAGTAGGCGCCTCTGGCGTAGACGGTAAGCTGCCCTTGCGAGGCATGTCATGTGCTTGATGTGCGGGCACGACCTCGTCGTACCCAGGGCTACCACCGCGCCCACAGAAAGCACACGCCTCGCCGCTACGTTCCTTCGCACGCATCTCCTCCATCTCCGCACGCAAGTCTCGAACCTGGCCCTCTAGCTCCCAGATCTGACGCTGCCATGCCTTGCGCGCGCCGGTTATCTGCGCCTGAAGTGCTGCAATCACGGCGTTCGGGTCATCGCTGTTCGCGTCCATGATCAGGGCGCCGCTGTCCGAGCCTGAGCGTGTTGGGTCAATGCCACCGCCGTAAGATGGAGGGAAGCCTGGCGTGACGGGCGACATGGCAGAAGTAGGAGAGCGCCCCGATGTGGTCGAAGAATGACTGGCATCACGATCAAGATCCATGCCGAAATCACCACCAAGGGTACCAGCGAAGTGTGCGCTGAAGACAGTCGAAACAGGCCGCAGACTGAGTGACGGGAACTGAGGGGCGCCCGGCGGTGCGCTAGAAGGCTCGCCACGTCCACGCGGTACGCGTTCATAGCGTTGTTGTTCCTCCATGCGTGGCGACGAGCGCTCTGGCATGAGCGTCGTGCGTGAGGGATTACCCTCCTGAGACGAGAATAGGGAGCCAGACAGGTGCGTGTTAGATGCGTGTGGTGGGACAATAGCCAATGGTGGAGGTTGTCTTCGGCGACCAGAGCCGGCGGAGGGAGGACCATCGGTAGTGCTGAGTGGCGGGCGCTCATCTTCGGGGGAGAGTTGTGGCACGGGAACGCGCGCTTGCGGGCGCGGGGTATATGGCGAGGTGGCGCTCATGTTCGTGCTTGAACTCATGCTCGACAGGCTGTACTCGGATGGTGGTACAGGATGGTTGGCATATATGAGGGGAGGGACGGGAGGAGGCTCATCTCCCTTGTTGAAGAGACGCATGAAACCAGACTTCTTGTGCTTTAGCTTGGGCGGAGGGCCGCCAGCTACAGGGGACACCGCGCTTGCATCCTCGCGGACCTTTGCGCCGGCACTTGTTGAACGCATCCTTGAGCGACCGCCATTGTGATTACTGCGTGAAGATGGATCCTCTTGCAAGAATGGTGCTTGAGAACTGGACTGCGCGGTGGCGCTGCGAGTGCGAGCCTGAGCTTGAGCCTGAGCCTCTTGTAGCGAGATGAGGTTGAAGTTGGGCGACGACGGTAATTCGGCAAAGCCGGCTGGCATTTGCTGCGGGAACTTGGGGTCGCGTTCGCGTGTGCTAGTACGGGCACGCATGCTCGAATAGCTCTGTGCAGAGTGCAGCGTACCACCGGAGGTATCCATAGGCATGGGTCCAGAAATTGTGCGACCGTTCAGGCCGCTTCCCTGACGACGAGAACTATAGTCTCCAGCGCCGCTTGTTATGGAAGGGGCAATTGATGGTGCAACACTTCCCGTGGGCGAGGCACTTCGAGGGGCTTGCAGTCCAAAATATCCACCCGTGATATTCCCCTCCGGCGTAACAGGCAGAGTCGCAGCGCGAGCAGAGGGGACGGGAGGTATTTGAAACGAATCACGGTACGGACTGGAAACCTCCGGATTTGCGTAAGGATGGATGAACTCTTGACCCAGAGGCGAAGTCGGGCGGGAGGAGGTACGCGTGTCTGTGCGTGAAAGCGCAGTGGAGTAAGCAGACGGGGCTGGAGAAGAGGAACGAGTGTGGTAGCCGACGGGCGAGGCCTGGGCAGAGGACGGAGAAGGCATGGATGAGACGGGCGCTGGCGGATACAATCTGAGACCATTGTGCTGGCCGCCGGACTGCGTGCGGGTGCGCGGCCTGGAGAGCGGAAATTTAGAACGCGCAGTGGCTGATGCAGGCGATGGGGTGTGCGTCAAAGAGGTAGAGGACATGGACGCCTGGGCGAGTGCACTACGTTGTGGCCCCTTGGTTAACAATGATAAGATACAAATTGAACATGTTTGGAACTCACTGCAAAGCACCGCCGGCAGATACGTAGGAAGATGTAGTCTCGAACGACTTCTTCTCCCTGCCACTCGAACGCGACGAGTCAGTGCTGGGCCTGGAAGTCTTAGATGATCCCCCGAGGCCAAGTGATTTGATGAAGCCTGGTTTGCCGCGCTTCGATACAAACGAGCGCGTATCATCGTCCTGCTCATCCTGCTCCGTGATCGGGTCTGCATCGAGTTCCCAAGGTGCGGGCGAGTGGAAGCGCATCTTGGGGCCGAGCATGCTCATGCGCTGCTCCTGCTCTTCCTCCTCCTCCAGGTCATGTGGTGAATCGGTGTCTTCGTCGTCGGCATGTGCAGACATTGGGGGAGAGTGGGGGTGGGGGTAGGTATCCTCGTCGTCGTCGAGATTGAGTTCGGACGCGTTCGGGTCGTCGAACGGTGCTCTGGGCGAGCGGGCGCTGTACATCGAGGGTGTCTCGTATCCGCCGACATACTCGCTCGGCGCAACGGGGGACAGTCCCGCCCGCTCGGCGCGCTCGTCGAGCAGCCGGCGCACGTGGAGCTCATGCTGCTGCTGCATCGACGACGACGACGAGCTGTGGAACGCGCTCATGGCCGTCGAGGTCAAGGGACAACAGATATATTCAACCCTCGCACGCCTGCTAATCTTCCGGCTCTCCGGCCCTTGCTTCCGCCCACCATCATGTCTCTCCCCGACCCCGTACCGATCGCGTCCTCTTCCAATGGTCGCACGTCCGGTAAACCGTGGAAGGCTCAAAAGGCGCCGACAGTGTACTTGCTCGCTTATTTTAGTGTTCTCATCAGCGCACTAACGTTGTATTTATTTCTTAGCCGCTCGCGTCTTATGCCCGGTGTAAAATCAAAGTCATGGGATGATAGGATGGAAAAGACAAAGAAGGCTCAGGCCATTAAAAAGCTACAGGAGGAGCTCAAGGACGAGAAGCAGGCCGATGCTGCCCGGTACGCCCATCACTTACACTTCGTTAGCTTCTTTTTGCTCACCCTGAAATTTACTAGGCGAAAGGAGATCACCCTCGAGCGCAGAAAAGCGGCCGAAGAACGTAAACGCGCGGAAGAGCTCAAGGCACAGGTCAGCCACTCGTTACCGTCCCCTGTTGTATCGCTCTAATGCCCCGCTAGCTCGGCGCGCGCAAGGCCGCGCGGTTACGAAAGAAAGCCGGCCGCTCGAAGCTTGTCAATCAGTAAACGGGGCAGCTTCGTTTGCGCGAGCTTCAATGCTCGGCGGGTACACCAGGTATATTCAGGCGATGATGCACGTCTGGCATGCGTCCTTCCATGCATGCGCGAAAGTTCTCCCATGAGAACAATGCAACGGTTCCCTTCTTTATGAGAGATATCAGGCTTCTCCCTTCTTCGTTGCTTGATCGAATCCGACACGGGTACGTGCATCATGTATGATCTATCACAAAAACGGGTTTCTACGCTGTTGAGGCGGCCGAAAATCCTCCCAGGTCTTGCTATCTCAACATTGAGTGTAGACTAGTGGTGCAAGCTATAATCTATGTAATGTCATCCGCAACAGTCTGTTCCTGTCCTTCGTCAACCGCATCTCCCCCTTCCCGTTCCACTGCATGTTCTGCATCCTCGTTCTGTGGGATCTCATCGTACGCGAATATCTTGCTGTTGCGCTCCGAAGGCAGCCAGAGGAACACGATTGCCACGAAGGCAGGGAAATACGGAAATTCGCGCCATCCGCCAGGCCCGTCTGTGAGCCACAGAAGTCGCCACTCATCTGCCTCGACGTCTGTTCACGAAACTTGTTAGTGATGCCTTTGAGTTGAAGTTGAGAGTACCCACAGGGATGCCACCTGCGGACGATAGAACTGCGAATGGTATATATGCGCAGCACAAAATAAGCCGCGAATGCGAGAAAGAAAACGCAGCCGGTGTGGATGTATTTCCGCCTGATGGTGTCTTGACCTCGCGAAGAGAGATGCCTCAAAGTACCTAAGTGCTCTCATGGTCGGTGTCGATCCGCGTGCCTGCCGATGAGAGGACTCACGGATCCATGAGCCTAGAATCCGGCATAGGAAAATCACTGTGGTCGGGACCAGAACGATAATGAAACATTTGAGTTGTGCGGCTGTTGTGAGCTCGAGCATTTGTGTGACCCTCTCTGTATATTCTATAGCGAGAACCTGGCCCGACGCGAATAGAACTGCAAGGGTGTTCATCATGTTCTGCTCCCGGGATCGAGTTGGTAAGACCACCTACCGCCCGACAACAGATGCAAGGAGAAAAGCCATGTCGGGTACTTGATGAATGGCCTGGGTGCCTCTTCTGCCTGCGGAATTGAAATACCGCGGCAGATGAGTAGCATCGCGAGCAGCGTGAGCGTGTTACGTCCAGCGTGAACGATCTCCGTCAGGAAGTGCAACGTCGCAGAGGCTGTGCCCTGCCCGTAAACGTCGGTGAAGAGAAGGTGCGCTATGGACAACATGTGCTGTCAGAGCGGTGCTTGTCATACAAAGACTTGCACGTACTAAGCGCTAGCAGCATATCTATCTCTACTCCAGCGATCAAGCAGCTCATGATTTTCTACATCCCGCTGAGATGAGTCCCGGGAGCGGTATGGTCATAAAGGTCTGGCCCATGCGTACTTGTTCAGAAAGTACACTTCCACGATGCCTCCAATAAGCCCAACCCCAAGCAAGAGTTACGAGCGACGTCAAGGAGAACGCAACAGCGTAGAACTAGCAATGACCACAGCGTACTAGTGAGGAATTCGTCATTTCGCTGTCAGTGCAAGGGTTAAACGCACCACTAGCTTGAGATAGGCGGCCGCCGGGAGCTTACCCGAGAATGTATTCTGAAACAAAACAGTACCCTTGTAGGTTGGCCAACGATCGGGAGATGGGGTTGGGCGCGGAAAGATCGGCCTCTTCCCTGAGAGCCGCATCTCAACATCAACAAGATACGAAGTACAGTCGGAGTGAAGACAACTCACAGACACAATAGTACCCATCCTGACGAACGGCGTACTGAATAGGATCGCGGTAATCAATAACAGCGACGGGCGTCGAATCGTGATCAACTCGTTGATCTCTGGGAGACAACTCGCTGACAAAGTTGGAGGGGGTTTGTCGCAAACTCTGTCCGGTGAACCCGTGAGTTGCATGGCTTTGGGCAATGAGTCTCGATGTAGTCGGGGGTGAAACGGCGCTCTTTCTGGGGAAACACTAGTCGCGCAGTCCAGATGCTCGTGTCCGAGAGTGAGATGCCGTCCGTAAGGTTGAACAGGTAATGCCCCTGCTCTTCTTCAGTGCAATCCCCATACTCAACCTCCCAGTGATCGCAAAAACGCCTCATAAACTAAACATATTCAATGATCATGGGGTCAGTGACGCGTATACCTGACACTTGTGACCGAGAACGACTAACACCGCCACCGATGTGTCTGCCGATGTACCGATAGTCGGAAACCTCGAAGATGAGCAGTTCAAGCTGCCCTGTGCTATGAACGATATCGAAGGTGACTGGGTAGCGGAGTCTTATCAAACTGACACCAACTTGTAGATGAAGAGCTGCGAGCAGTAGCGCACCGTTGATGAAGGTATTTTGGTCTGCCCACATTCCAGAGCATGGCTCGTCAAAATCCGGCTCACCCGAATAAACGGGCACTTCGTACGCTGTACTGGCTAAAACTGCCAGTAGCAAAGCAAAGGCGTATGCTGTAGACCGCATGTCCCGGATGTACAACTGGTACTTAAAACTACGAAAGATGGGCAGTCGATAACCGCGTCACCGACTTCGATGCAACGGTCTCGACACCGAGGAAGAGGGCTCGCAGAAGAGGGGTTCTCTGTCTATTCAGAGCGTATTCCTTTATACACCACCTCTCTATTCAGGCTGTACTGCCAAGGCAAAGATGGTTGATCGCAGCCGCTGCGAAGTGAACGCGCGACCATACAGACTGACGGAAGTTGCCGGCGAGTACTTCCCACACCAAGACGTGCGCTCAGCGCTCAAGGTAGGTTGCCTCCGACTTGAAGCTTGAAGCTTCTAGTTTTGTGTCCCGCCGAGTAAACTCATGGCCACTCTTACATTCATAGCCCATGTCACAATGACATACATAGGCGTTCTGATCCTCAAATTAAACGTAGTGCTTGGGTGAAGAAGGTGGATGGGTAGACGCTAACCCTAACCTTGGTGCACTGCTGTCTCTCCGACCCAAGGCAAGTTCATCGACCTACCGCACTATCTGCATACTCGATAGCAGCCCATGTATGTCTACTGCCAGAATCATCGAGCCATCATTGTACACCAGCAGACATTTACATTCATCCTCCGTTCAAACATACTCATCGTGACTAAGTACCACCTTCGCCTCCGTTTCTTTCAACCGCACCCCCAGCCTCCACCCGGTCATCACCCCGTGGAAGCTCTTCATATGCAAACTTCGCCTCAGATGGTCGCCAGATCCACAAAGTGATCAGGAACGCGGGCATGTATACCATCTCGCGCCAGCCGGCGGCTGGCCCATCAGTGAGCCACAGGTGTTGCCACTCATCGGCCGCGATCCCTACACAACCCTTTAGAACCTCGCATGGCGGCAAAAGTCAAAGTACTCACGCTGGTAATGTGTGTGGTTCAGAGACCGATATATAAAGTATACGTGCAATGCAAGATAGATCGTGAGGGCAAGGACAAATGTGCACCCCGTGAATATGATTTTCTCGCGCGTGGGGCGAAGAGTACGAGAACTCATTCTTTTCAATGTAGCTAAAGGTGCGTAAGCTTGATAGACGAGCATTTTCAAAGAAGACGACGAACCGATACATGCGAGCATGAACCAGACGATGAAGATAGCCGTGATGACTTCGAGCGGAACGAGGACCTTCCCGAGCTTTTCGAGTACAACTTCCTTCACGGGGTACTCCAGCCCAAGTATCATTGCATATGCGTAGAGGGCTAAAGTCAAGTTAGTTCGAGGTTTCTCCGAGAAGATGGGGTAAGACTCACTGCCGAAGATGAAGTGTAGGATTGATTGACAGCATACGCAGAATTTCATCAGCCGACTCCAGGACCGATCACCGCCAACGAACGTGATGCCGTGCCCGATAGTGAGGAGTGCAGCAAGCGTCAGCGTGTAGTACGCAGCACGTACAACATGCGCTGCAAGGTGCAAGATTGAAGAAGGGTGTCCGCGCTTCTTGGAGTTCATGATGACGAAATGAGCTGAAAGGTAATGATTTGTGAGTTGCAGGGCCCATCGTGAGCGGATTGAATTACGCACCCAGCATGAGCAGTGTGTAAAGAGTGGTTAGCCCGAGTATCGCGCTGAGTGACGTCTAAAACAGTGAGCCCCTTTGGTTAATCAAGTAGAAGGGGCCGATCGTTACATGAATCGGCGGCGTATCTTTCCGATTACGCCAGTACAGTGTTCCCCAGAGAATGGCGAACAGAGAATACAGGGAGAAAGTCACAGCGTAAAACTGCGGGTGATGAGCGAGTTCACATTGTCGCTGATCAATAAACACGTACTACAAGCTTCGCGTAGTCTGCTGCTGGCAATCTGCCCGCAAAGCCGTTGTGAAAGAGAACAGTCCCCTTATAGACCGAATGAATAATCGGGTGCTTGTAAGGTGGTGCGGGAAGGACGGGTCGATATGCTGCCGACAGTAAGTTCAATTGTAAATCAATGCAGATGCATTGCTACAAGGCGACTTACCTACACAGTAGTAGCCTGTCTTTTGTACAGGGTAATGTACAGGGTACATATATTCAACCTCCAAGCCCGCGAGAGGTGTGCGTCGATCGTCTGAGGCCTCCTCGGCGCGCGGAGCCAGTAAATGCGTTTGCTTGGGTTGACTGTACGGAACCTGGTCTTGCACAGGAAGCGGAGAGCCAAGCGATGCAAAGAATGAATGATGCTCCGCAGCGGGGAACACTAGTCGAGTTGTCCGTATGCTCGTGTTTGACAATGACATGCCGCTGGGAAGATTGAAGAGAAAATGACCTCGTTCTTCTTCGGTACACACCCCTCCTTTGATGTTCCATGGATTGCAGAAATAGACCTTGCTCTGCCGACGAAAAGTTATTTAGCACATGACACGGAGATGAAAGCTGACTACGATGAACGCACCGACAACGTAGACCGATGCGGCCTGCCAATGTAATGCTCGTCTGCAGCTTCATAGATGAGCATCTCGAGTTGACCGGCGCTGTATTCCCGGTCCAAGGTTACTGCATAGGAAGTCAGACAGGCACTACATGCTGCATGCAATACTCGACTGACCGTTAATAAAAGTATCGCGACTAACCCACATCCCAGAGCATGCTTGCGTGCTTCTGTCTCCATACCGGAAGGGCACTCCATACGCATTAGCCCCATTCGCCGCAGTCAACAGGACAAGAGCGAATGTCGGAAGCGTCCACATTTCGTACACAGGAGAACAGACAGGCCAAGGCTACATAGACGGGTCTACCGAGACTGTACAATTCGTCGTCGTCGTATAAAGCAAGCCGGAAATGGAAGTTTCCACGGTGACATAGTATTTGGGGTAATAGAGCGCGTGGACGCACGGGGCAAGCAGTGCGCGCGACGCGTCCGAGTTGGACGCGCTCACGAACGTTCGACTCAACCTCACGCCGGCCATCATCACCGGTCGCGCTGAATGTTTGACGACTGTGCGCAACATCTACTGGCGGTGGTATACTCGGAAGCTCAGTTGTCTTGCTAGATGTAGAGCACGCCGCCGGCCCGACCGCGGGCCTCTCACAAGGCGCGCCGCCACTCAGATACGAGGGCTTTGAGCCGGCGCCACATGCCGAGGAGGATCTTCTGGATGAGGGTATAATGGTACGTGCCATCATGACTTTCATATATTGGCTCGGTGCAGATATTGACTCTGCATATAGGACGAGAGTGCGGCCTCGCAGCAGGCTCCTCTATTCGACCTCGGCCGCGTGCAGTTCACGCTACCGGCACCGTTGGTCGCGCTCGCAGTCGCATCAGACTTTGTGGCGATGGGCCTTGCGTCTAATACGGTGCTGCTCATCGAGCTCGCGCATGCTGACCGAGTCCAATCCGTCCTCATCCCGCGCAAGCCCCTCGAGTTCTCCATCCATAAATTATTCCTCGACCCATCCGGGAGACATTTGGTCGTGTCAAGCGCCCAGGGCGAGAACTGGTATTATTATCAGGGGTGGAAAAAGCCCAAGTGGCTCAAATCTTGGAAGACAGTCGTTGAGAGCATCGCGTGGGCGCGCCCGGCGCTACTCGCTTCCTCTTCAAGCACGAGCACGCGCGAGATGCTCGTAGGCGCCCGTAACGGCTCTGTATACGAGGCACTGTTAGATGCAGAGGAAGACTTCTTCAAGAGCCAGGAACGATACTTCGCACCCGTCTTCGCGTTACCTGACCACGCGCCTGTCACTGGCTTAGCAGCAGACGTCTTTCCACCGACTGACCCGCGGAGAGCATTGGTCGCAGTGACGACACCCAGTCGCTTCTACCAATTTGTCGGAACCCCTGAACGCCGAGCAGATGATGGGGGAGGCAAAGTATATGCAAACCTCTTCGCCGCATATAGGGACGCGGCACCAAGTCAGTGATACTCGTTTTTGCAGAGACGCTTAATGACTTGAGCTTCCACAGACGCCACTGATTTGCCCAGCCCGAATGCGTACTCTGAGTTGCACTATTACAATGCGCGCGGGGATCAAGCGCAATCATTGCCTCAAGAAATGGCATGGATGACTGGTCTCTACCTCTACATATTCTTTCTTCTGACTGTTGTGAACTGATGCGCATATACTCTTAGGGCTTGGTGTCTATCACGGAACTTTCAACTGGAAAGCCACGGGCGACAACTTGGTCGACAACACGCAGCTCTTTCCCTATCCGGAATTCCCCACTCCAGGCATGGAGATGCAGGATCCCCCCATATCTATGGCGTTGACCGAGTTCCATTTTGTTCTCCTGTACAAGGATAGGATAGCAGCCGTCTCGACGCTTGACGAGAAGCTTGCATACGAGGAGATCCTCCCCTTGGTTCGTGTCGCCATCTATAACACTTCACGATCACTGAATCTCGACGCAGAAATCAGGCGAAGAAGTGCGGGGAATCACTGCTGATCCTGTCCGCAAGACGTATTGGGTGTACACAGACCAGTCACTCTTCGAGCTTGTCGTCGGCAATGAGGACAGAGACGTCTGGAAGGTCTACCTCTCCAAGGGCAAGTTCGATACGGCGCTCAGGCACACAAAGACAGCGGCTCAGCGCGACGCCGTGACCACTGCTCAAGCCCACGCCTACTTTGCCGAGGGACGGTTCTTTCCCGCCGCAGAAGCATATGCGAAGTGCTCTGTGACGTTCGAGGAGGTGACGCTGAAGTTCATCGACGTGGGCGAACGCGATGCTCTCCGAATCTACCTCGTCGCGCGTCTAGAACGTACTCGCCGAACGGATCTCAGCCAGCGCATGATGCTCGCGACGTGGCTAGTCGAGTTCTTCCTGAGCAAATGCAACGAGCTTGATGACCTCGCCGCCTCGTCTTCTGCGTCTTACGATGTCGAGAACGTCAGGGCTGAACGTGCGATTGTCGAGGAAGACCTGCGCCAGTTCTTCCGGCATTACAAGGACAATCTCGAACCGTCAACAGTCTACGAACTCATCCAAGGTCACGGTCGTACAGACATGTACTTGTTTTACGCCGCGCTCATCGGCGATCACGTACGAGTCGTCGAGCATCACGTTCTTGAGGAGAGTTGGCCTGCAGTTCTCGACGTCATCTCGAGGCAGCAGGATCTCGAGCTGTACTACCGCTTTGCGTCGACGCTCGTGCGTGCCGCCCCGAGGGAGACAGTCGATGCTTGGTTGCGCCGGTCGGAGCTCGACCCGTTACGGCTCGTTCCCGCCTTACTGCAGCTACAGCGCGCACCACGAGATCCGCTCAGCCCAAACCAAGCGGCGCGCTACTTGCAACATGTCGTGTTTGAGGCGGGTAACACCGCCCCGACAATACACAACCTTCTCATCGCCGTACTCTCCGCCGAACCTGAGGGCGAAGCCTCCTTGTTGCGTTTCCTTGCTGGTACACCTGCAGATCCGCTTACTGGTCGACCATACTACGATCTCGACTATGCATTGCGCGTGTGTAAGGAGGCCGGACGTGTACAGCCCTGCGTACATATATACGCGCAGATGGGCTTGTGGGAGAGTGCCGTCGATCTCGCGCTCGAGAAGGGCGATGTCGAGCTTGCGCAGATGAACGCGGACAAGCCTGAGGATGACCCGCAACTGCGTAAGGCGTTGTGGCTCAAGATCGCCAAGTTCGTAGTCCAGGACAAGCAGGATATCAAGATGTATGTTCTGTCTCCCCAATCTCTAGGTAGAACTCCACTGACATGCTATATAGGGCGATGAAGTTCCTCGAGAATACAGACCTTCTGAAGATCGAAGACATCCTCCCCTTCTTCCCCGACTTCGTCGTCATCGACGACTTCAAGGAAGAGATCGCTGGCGCACTCGAGGGGTACAGCGCGCAAATCGATGCCCTCAAGGCCGAAATGGACGACGCCACGCGTGCCGCGGACGCGATGAAGGAGTCGGTTACAGCGCTGAAGAACCGCTTCGTGACTCTCGACGTCGGCGAGCGATGCTCCCAGTGCGCGCTCCCGCTCCTTACGCGCCAGTTCTACGTATTTCCGTGCCAACACGCGTTGCACGCCGATTGCCTCATTGGCCTATCGCGCGAGTACCTCCCGCGCTCGGCGCTTCAGCGTGTATTGAGGCTGCAGACTGAGCTGCTCAAGGCGCACCCGGGTGCGCTTGACCGTGGCGCGATCACGCACTTGCAGGCCGCGGCCAGTGCTGCTCGCCGTGACCCGCTTGGGTTCGCGCAGAGTGCTGCGGCAGCACCGGCACGAACGCTCATGTCGGCCGGTGGCGGACTCGGTCGCAACTTGCTTTCGGCGGGCGATCGTTTACGCGACCTCATTGTGCCCGATGCTCTCGCGAGTGTGGTCGCTGCACCGGTGGGATGGATCCCAGGTATGGGCGCTGCGAACGGCAATGGGACGGCTACACCAGGCGGACGCGGTGCTGCGCGTGGTGGGGTTGCGCCGCGGGATGCACAGCGGGCAGAGAAGTTGCGCGCGGAACTTGAAGATATATTGGCTGCGGCTTGCCCGCTTTGTGAGAGCGTCATTGCAGGACTCGACAAACCATTCATCAAGGAGGGCGAGGGCGATGAAGGCTGGGAGTTGTAGCACCTGCGCTCAGTATCGATGTTTTGACTGTAGTTCTGTGGAACAGTGCTAGGATTTGTTACCTCTTTGCTCTAGGGCAGGGTGCGTTATGGGCCGCCATAACAGACACAAGCCTGCGGGACAACGGAATTCGAACTTCACGGTTATGAACGAAAGGCATGCATACAATTCATTGTGAGGAATCTACTCGTGTACAGCGATAACCAGAATCCGAAGGGTATAAGTGGTATGTAAGATCAACGTTTGCCCTGATGGGTGAAGAAAAACTCGAGTGAAGTCAAGTATTAAGGGAAGTCTATCTATGAGGAGGATGCGGTCGGTGTGACCTTGGCAGTAGCAGTGGGAGAGTGAATGTTGAACGGTAATTTCGGGCAAGCCAGCGAGTCGCGCTTGCTGAGAGATTGCGCCTTGACGGGGGCCGCGCGCGGCATAGCGACGGCAGTAGGAAGCGCACGGGCGGACCAGGAATATGTGGAGGCTGGAGGTGTTCCCGAGCTAGAGTCGGTAGACGAGCTTGTCGGTCCAGCTGCTGAAGCCGTGGACGTACTTATAGCTGCGCTGCTTGTACTGTATCCTGAATCTGTAGTAAAGCCGCCGGTCGTCGACTCGGAGCAGGGTGCGGTGCATTGAACCGTAGCGGTGAACGCGCTCGAGCTAGAGTCGGTCGACGTGGAGTCCGTTCCGGTGGTGGAAGAGTTGCTGGAACTAGCGATGGTAGTACTGGTGCTGTTATCCGTCGCTGTGCTATTTGCGTTTGCCGAACCCGTGCATGTCTGTGCAACTCTTCTCAGCATCATCCGCGAAAGATAGGAGAACTTTGTGACAGACATTGAAGAGGTCAAAGCTTTTGTGAAATAAGTCCACGCTCACACCACTTTTGAAGATATCGAGAAGATCGGCGTCGGCGCTGGCACTGACTGCGAGCGCTGTGCTAATGTCGACGCACGCTCCTGGAGGAGTCACCACAGCAGACGAGTCGGAGGGGTCGGTGATCCCTGCGGTACCGTTCACAGCGATCGTAGCAGAAGCATCCAGAGAAAGTGTGATCGACGACTCGACCAGACCGTCAAGGGCGTTGATGCCGATGAATAGCTCCGGGATAAGGTGGCCTGTCAGCGATACTGATCCAGCAACGTTCGTATCCATGCTGAGTTGTAATGCTGAATACAACATAGTCAACCCTCCATGGGAATATAAAGGAAGCCATAATATCTTACGAGTCTCATTGGGAGTGAATGTGCCGCCACTGGAACCCTGATCAGGAGGAAAGACTAAATTGGCGTTGTCGATCTGGTAGGAAAGGCCAACGGTGGTGTCTATGGCGCCCCCTAGATTGGCATTTGCGCTTGCCAAAATCTTGAACGCAGGCCCGAGTTCAAAAATCCTAACAGGCGATGACTATCATATTCCACATGCGGGAGAAATTACAATCAGACGTACTTGGGGACAACAACACCTCCTGGAAGTGGCAAGTCCAGAAGAGTGATAACGGGAGAGGAGAATATACCGTTTGCGCTCGCTTGAACACGAAGAGCGCCGCTGATGCTGCCCGACATACCCGCAGTAATCGCCGCGGTGTCGAGCTTGGGCGGGATGACCGTGCCAGTAGCCACAACACCGAGCGTGAATTGTGCATCTGCAACAGCATCCACGTCCGCGAACACACTTGCTTCGAAGGGGACGGTAGCTGACTGGCAGTTGATCGTCGTATTGAACACGTTCATGTTGGGTTTATCTATGTTGACGGGAAGGGAAAAGTTGACCTCTTTGTTGAAGGGGTCCAGACCGAAATTTTCATCGCCGTCACCGGAAAGCTCTGCGAGATTGATTCAACTCTGCTTCGCATCGGTATAGATGGAAGAACCTTACGGCGAATGCCATGCGCGATATATGCGCGCTTCGAAGCCTGCTCCTGCACCTCTGCAAATGCACGAGGCTGGAAGCGACCTCGCGATGCCCGCTCGATAGCGCTGGCACGAACATTGGGACGAGAAGATGCAGTCACCGCGAAATTCACGGAACCATGATCAGAGCCGGCACTGAAGTCTGTGTCGAGGGCAACATCATACACAGCCGGCGGAATGGAGCGACGTGACAGCACAGAGGGGAGAGTCTGATCAGCGGAGAGATGCATGCTTGCGATGCGAGCAAATGGCATGATCCCGCACTGTAACATTCATGCTGGATAAGAATGTGGCGACAGCTTCAATAGACAAAAACGCACTTCGTCGGTCAAGCGCACAATGCGGCCCACGGGGTTGGTGTTGGGGTCGAGAAGATGCGAGCACCCAAACGAAGGATCATTGCATGCGATTCGTACTGTCTGCGCCGCAATCGTTCCCGAGCAGGTGAGGACAGTCCAGCCGGCCGCAGGCGTGATATCTGCTATGGCCGATGGTGAGTCGGACCACTAGTAAAAATCAGTCTCTGTGATGCGCGAGCAATCTCCCTTGAACCTACCAATTGCACAGAAGCCGAACCACTATGTCCTCCTGAGGAAACATCCCATGCACACTGCCCTTCATGGCATGCCCTGGACCAGTCGTTCGCCGCGACAGCAATGCCGGCGAGTTGGGAGAGATAAAAGAGCGACTTCATCGTCGAGATGATGTGGTTATAAGCGAGTGTGATGAAGCGAGAGGAATATCCCAGTTGAAGAGATGTGAATGTCTGCCCTTCTAGCGAAAGGCGGAAACGGAGACAGAGAAAGAGACAGATGCAAGCCCGAGGTGAAAAGGTCGAAGAGGCTGAACTTCAGCGATAGCGACAGTGTCAGCTTTTGTACTCCAATGGCATTGTTTCATACGGCGTTTCCGGACAGGTGCTCAATCAAGGAGGGATCCAGGATACGTAGGGAACTGTCGAATCGTGAAATCATAACAACGGCGCAACAAAGAGCCCACACTATGTCCAGAGAGCGACAGTCAGCCAGTGAGGTGAATCTAGAGAGAAAGATCGTATGAAGTCACATACATCCTTGCCTTCTCGCCTAGTAGGGAAAGCACACCCGCTTTCGCGAATTTAATTCGAGAACGATGTAGAGTTCCATAGAGCGAACCGGCAATTCTACCAGTTCGCGGCTATCCGGAAAGCGACATCAGAACGTAGAGACTTGGATACGCTGTACACTTCAAGTGACTCGACGGCGTTGACAGTGATGCCTTTGAACATGATCGACCGAAAAGCGCTCGTGGTGGTGGGAAGAAGCAAGCCGTGCCGGGCAGTCGCGTCGCGCCTCCCTCGTTTCTCCCAGCAACCAGCATCTCTGAATCTCTACTTTCGTGCTCACTTTGATACAGTCCACTACATCATCACAGTGTCTGGTGTACGACCTGGATCTCTCAACCTGAACATTCATACCTTGGTGTCAGCCCGGATGGACCCCATATCTTGAACAGGTTCACCCTGAGCACGCCCTCATTGGAACTATCAACCGAAGCGTGGAGAAGACCTGGGTGAAACACTGCGGAAGCGCAAGATAGTGAGCCCTCCCGGCCGGCGCGGTAGTGCATGGTGCGATGTGGCAGCAGAGGATGGGCGGAAATACGCTCGCGACATCGAGCGCTCTCGTGGTTGGCTATCCAATTTCCAAGCGCATCGTCGACCTCTGTGAAGACATCTACCAATAGACATGCATGATACGGGACGTCACTGGTGGTGTTTACCTTGAGAGCTTGCCTCTAATAGGTGTTTCATTCGCACTGAGCAATCATACTACTTATTCTCAAACCATTCCGTTAAGCTTGAATACAATGATGAACGATCGGTGTACAGCAAGCACTGCAGTCCCAGACAAGTCCGAAGCGTATAAAATAATAAATACATAACACGTGTAAACAGCTTTGGAAACCCAATAGATAGATAGGTTGTGAAGGATTGGAAAGGGTGGGAGAATGAAGGGCCTCATCCTTACGAGGTAGCGGCCTTGGGTGTCGTCTTGCTGGTACCAGTAGGGGCGTGAATAGTGAAGGGCAAACTGGGGCAGGATAGTGTGTCCCGCTTGCCCAACGACCACACTTCAACAGGGACCGCGCGAGGTACGTCGACGGGGATGGGAATGGCGCGAGCGGACCAGTAGTACATCGATGAAGAAGACTCTGAGCTTGACGAGTTGCCAGACGAGTAGGACGACGGTTCGGATGAGTATGACGACGATCCATATCCTGAGGCCGTTTGTGTGCTCGCCGCTGCGCTGCTGCTCGAGGACATGGTGAGGCCGTAGGACATCGAGCAGGACGCGATGCAATCGTCCGAGGAGCTATACGAGCTCGAGTCAGAGCCGGAGCCGGACGAAGTGGAATTCATTCCGTAAGTGGAGTTCATTCCGCTAGTGGAAGACTCGACGGAGCCTGTGTTGACGCTAGTGCTATTACTGGAAGAAGTGCTGTTCGTGTCCGAAGAGTCGGTACACGTCTGCAGGAGTGGATTTTAGTGTCCTGACGAAGTTTAAAGAAAGAAAGCGGGACATACGTTGAAGAGGTCGAAAGACTTGTCGAACAAGCTCACGCTCACGCCGGTGTTGAAGATATCGAAAAGATCTGCGCTCGCAGAAGCGCTGACAGCGAGCGCGGTACTAACGTCGACGCATGCTCCTTGAGCGGTGATGATGGCGGAAGAGTTGGACGAGTCCGTGAGCCCAGCCGTCCCGTTGACAGCGATCGTAGCCGACGCGTCCAGAGACAGGGTGACTGAGGATTGAACAAGGCCCTCAAAGGCGTCGATGCCGATGACCAACTCCGGAATGAGATGTCCTGTCAAAGATACTGAACCAGTCACGTTCGTGTCCGTGCTGATCTGTAGGGCTGATAATTTTCTGAGTTAGGCCTTGAAGACCGCATACACGATATAAGGCGCTTACGAGTCTCATTGGGCGTGAAAGTGCCGCCACTGGGACCTTGATCAGGAGGGAAGACCAACGTAGCGTTCTTGACTTTGTAAGAAAGGCCGACGGTGGTATCGATGGCGGTTCCAAGGACAGCGTTGGCGCTTGCCACGACCTTGAAAGCAGGCCCAAGTTGTAGGATTCTTACTCGCCATGAGTTCAAATGTCACAGATGGCAAAGACAATGAGAAAACGTACCCGGGGATGACAATGCCCCCAGGGAGCGGCAAGTCCAAAAGAGTGATGCTGGGCGAGGAGAACGTCCCGTCCGCACTCGCTTGAACGCGCAGAGCGCCGTCGATGCTGCCTGTCATTCCAGCGGTAATCGCAGCGGTGTTGAGCTGGGGCGGGATAATGGTGCCCGTAGCTACGATTCCGAGGGTGAACTGTGCATCAGCGACAGCATCGACATCTGCCTTCACGCTCGCGTCGAATGGTATAGAGGCCGACTGGCAGTTGATCGTTGTATTGAACACGTTCAGGTTGGTCTTGTTGATGTTCACCGGGAAGGAAGTGCTGTTCGATAAATTGATTGTGTTGCCATCATCACGAGTCGTGAGCTCTACAAGAAAGGTCAAGGTTGAATTGTGCATACTCTTGAGGCTCTTACCTCGGATGCCATCTGCCATGTACGCGCGCTTCGAGAGCTGCTCCTGCTCGTCCGCAAATCCGCGAGGCTGGAAGCGACCGCGCGGCACACGCTCGACCGTGCCGGCACGAACTTCCGGACGGGAGGACGCTGTCAGCGCGAAGCTCACAGTACCATGTTCAGAGCCACTGGCGCCGAATTCGGTATCGAGCGCGACTTCGTACACCGCAGGCGGTGCAGCACGGCGCGAGAGAACAGAAGGCAACATTTGATCGTCGGCAAGGCGCATGCTTGCAATCCGAGCAAACGGCATCGTCCCGCACTGCGTAGCGATGAGACTTTGTTACATTCGCGAGAAGGTGAAACACACCTCGTCGGTCAAGCGTACGATACGGCCCATGGGGTTCGTTTTGGTGTCCAACAGATGCGAGCACCCGAATGAGGGATCGGTACATGCAATGCGCACCGTCTGGGCAGCGGCAGATCCCGAGCAGGTGAGGATAGCCCAGCCGGCCGCAGGCGTGATGTCCGCGATCGCCGATGGAGAAGTAGACCACTTTGATGAAAGAGTCAGCAGGAGCAGATTAGAGAAGAGAGTGATATCTGTGTACCAGTTGCAATGAAGCTGAGCCATCCTGGACGGACAAAGCAGGCACATCCCAGGCGCATTGCCCTCCATGGCACGCCCGAGACCAGTCGTTTGCCGCGACGGCGATACCGGCGAGCTGGACGAGGAAAAAGAGCGACTTCATCATCAAGATGATACTGTTAGAAACGATTGGTAATCAAGAGAATGGCGATTGAAAGAAGGTCGAAGTTATCCCAGTTGAAGGGATGTAAGTGCCAGTCCCGATAATAGACGAAAAGCGAAGACGAAAGCCCGAGAAAAACACAAAGCCCACTGGGGGAAGAGAAGACGAAAAGGTCAAGCTGTGTCGGGCCGCAGCAGATCGCACTTTATACTATGCCGACAGCACACAATATCAGACGGCGTTTCCGGACCTGCTCAATCAATAGAGGGAAGTGGAATTTGATGTGGGCGTGTACTATTTCGACCCCTGAAGTGGGACATGGACAGGAAGTGGGACAGACGCTTGTGCGCTTCGCCCTGCCCCATCCGTCGACTCTTTGCCGTCAGGATTTTTTGTGGAGACTCGTACATACTGTGTCTTGCATACCTGTGAGATCCATAGCTGTCAGCGGGCTGTAAGAAGTAGAATACTGCGAAAGGTGCGAATCGAGCTGTATCAA
>KV424471.1:119263-301256 GCA_001632445.1 Peniophora sp. CONT
AGCGGGCTGTAAGAAGTAGAATACTGCGAAAGGTGCGAATCGAGCTGTATCAAAGTCCCATCAAACGCTAATATACGCCAGGGCTCGCAGAATGAGACGATGAAATGCCAAAAAAATTGGATAGACGTACTCGTATAGATGCAAGAGTGTATCCTGTCAAATCCCATGAACTGAATCATACGAGGGAAGGAGGTATGGCGGTAGAACCTGCGGTGTGGCTCGCGGCGAAGACGTAAGTTCCCATCTGCGACTGGACGCGTTTCAGCTTCTCTACGTCTATATCTCTTTCACCACGAACACAAAAATTAAGCACGGCTCAGATCGACCACTGCAAACTATATTCTGCCTTATCATATTTTAATCCGAATTAAATAGCGAGCAGTTGTCCCCTGTCCCACTTCCCGCACACGCCGTCCCACTTCAGGGGACGAAATAGTAGGATCACAACAGCTTCGCGACGGAGTGCACATGCATGCCATACCTGGATGGCCACACGCCAGTAGTGATCAGACGCGATCTCTTACACGGATTTGCATGCATCTGCAATACGTCTACCAGATAGACCACACCGCTTTCGCAAATCCATGCATGACTTGGAAGGCCGAGGCGAACTTGGAGGAGGATGGCATTGCCAGCCAGTTCACGTGTACAATGTACTCGAGAGCCTTCGTTTTGGCAAATCCATGAAGTAGGTTAACAGAGTCGGTAGTAGTGTGAGATCCATGTCGCGTCCAAGATCATCGACGATGTCCCTGGTGGTGGTGGGAAGAGACAACAGGCGCCGGCCGCCTCCGCGCCGTATCTCCGACCCCGTCTCCGTCTCCGACGTCGACAGCAACCAGCATCATCTGCAAATACCAAGCTCTCGCGGCAGTAAACTGTGCTCGTACGCAATCTTTCATCCTGGCCATCTATGTCAGTACGAACCGGAGAACCACGAACAGGCCTGAACTCGAGAATAAATAAATCATTTCTCACTGTACTTGAGAACATCTATAGCGCTTTCAGATGCGTTCACTCGATCACAACAACGTAAGATAGAACGGCGATGCAATTGCGATATGTATCGGAAATACAGATGAGCTTTGTAGTCGGAACGAGCCTGAGAACTAGACGAGGAGGACGAGCTGGGACGGATAGCCAATTAAAGTACGCGCGCAAAGCCAAGACCAGCGAGAGAATAAACGGTGCTATCGATTAGATAGTACCGTGTACATCATCGCGATGACCCCAACGATAACCGAGGAACGAGAATGAAAACGGCCGACTGTATGCAAGAAGCGACGAGAAGAGAGGTGGAGGACCGGGCTCCTATGAGCCGGTGTAACCAATAAGTGAGGACAGATGGGCTTCGCGAGAGGGGACAAGGGTAGGAAAAATGGCACAGTAGCATAGAGGGACGGAATCTCTGGCAAGTAAGTATAAACAATCGCGATTCGCGGAGGGTGAGGAGAATGATACGGGATGCGGGAGGACGCTGGAAATACATACGTGTTCGTGAGAGGGGGTCAGAACGAGTCAGTCGGGGGTGTGCGCGTGTCACAGAGGGAGATATGGATACATAGAGATGCGGGAAGGGCAGGCAAAGGCAGAGCGAGGCGGACAACAGCAGCGAAGGTGCGACGAGGGGTGATTGCGTGCGGGTGAGCTGGGAGAAAGAAGTGGAGGGAGAGCGTCTATTCAACGAGCGTGCGCCGGCGCTTGCGCAGAGGCTGGCCGAGGCCCTCACTCGCCGAAGAGCCTTCACGTGAGATGCTCGTCGTGGGCGAGCCGCGCAGTGCGAGCTCGGCGTAGCCCTTGGATTGCGTGAGGCGGACGCGCGAGACGGGCGAAGCGAGATGCAACCGGCCAGAGAAGCCGTACTCGCCAGGCGAACCCTCGCCCTCGTCTTCATCGTCGTCGTTCCCATCCTTGGCCGGCGCGTCGTCATCGTCAGAGGGGGCGCTCCTCTTGAGGTTGAGCGCCTTGAGATCGAATGCAGCACCGAGGCTGAGGCCGCTCGAACGGCGGGCGCCGCCGGAGGAAGAGACGGGGTCGAAAAGCCGGCCGGAACGCATGACAGGGCTTTCCGTCTCGCTGCTGCCCGTAGGGGGGCTGGAGCTGCGTGGGACACCAGGAGTGTCGCGCAGGAAGGGGTCGAGCGAAGGGTCGACGCTCAACGGGTCGATAGTCTTGCGGGGCGTGAAACGGAAACCGGGCGACTCAAAGAGGTAATCCCTTCCCGGGGCCTGCTTCGCCGCCTGTGAGTTTAGGATGCTATGGTAGAGATTCTTGCCCGTGCTGAGCCCGAGCCCGACGCCGCCATCGCTGAACATTGAGCGTCCGGGAGTGCTAAAGATGTTGCTTTGCCGGGGCCCGTGGATGTTCACCGGGCTGTAAGTGATCGCGGTTCCGGAAGCGCCGCCTTGGGTCGGACTTGCGGAACCGAGAGCGATCTGACCAAGCGAAACGTCTGCCTTGGAGTGCAGCGGATGAGAGGGGGACGCAAAGCGGAAGGGTTGAGCTGCACGCGGAGGCGAGTGCCGGAAGGACGGTGTCGCATGCGGGTCGTACGGCGATGAGGGGATCATCTGACGGATGAGAGCCCTCTCCTCTTCCTCGTCGTCGCTATCAGCGGCCGAGGGTGCGTCATAGTGGAACATTCCGGCGAGAAGTTCAGCGTCTGAGGTGAGAGGAGGAGAAGCGCTCCTGGCCGAGGTGGTCGAGACGGAGAAGGAGGGTGCGAGTTGAGAAGGCGCGGGAAACTCGTTCTGGACGAGGACGGGCGCTCCAGGCGTCGCGGGTTCATCGTGCTCGTCGTCCGAGCCGTCCTGCGAAGAATCAAACGTCCCCTCGCGGCTCTGGGGTGGTGCAGTCAGTTTGGACTGAGCGCGGGCAGACCGCAGCCTGGCCGACTTTGGTGGTTGCTGTGCCGAAGGGGGTGCAGGGGTTGCCGAATCCTTACGGCCCGAGCGAGCGGTGACGTTCTCTTTCCCCTGCGCACTCTTCGTCGTCGCTAAACTGGGCGCTTGCGACGCTGCTGTGATCGTCCCGTCAGCCAGATCCGGCAGACAATGGAAACGACAACTTACGCTGTGGTTGCTTTGAGCGCGAACGATCGACCGTGTCCCGCCGGTTGGCCATCGCAATCTTGTGCTTCTCAAACACATGCCGCCGCCACATACTCTTCGCATTGACGCCCGCGTACGTCCGGCGGCAGAAGGTGCATCGAAGCCGAGGCTCTTCTCCCTCGGGCCAGGTCTCCATCCCTCGCTCCTTCAGATCTTTCTTCTTCGCAGGGCACCACCCACGCGGGGGCTCTAGTTGCGCGGGATAGGTGATGGCGTTCGGGTTGCTCTGGACAGAGGAGATAAAGTCGTCGGCGTCGAGGAACCACTCTGGGTTGGAGGCCATGAGGGCATAGGTCAGCCCGCCAGGGTGCCGATGTGCGTCAGGGAAGTCTTGGAAGGGCGGGTGGATGAAGACGACGCCGGGATCCTGCAGTGTGGGGTCCATAGGCGGCATCGGATGTGCCAGGGCGTTGTTGCGGGCGGCGGGTGCCTTTGCCATGGGCAGTGACGACGACGACGCCGAGGGGTTGTAGGGGCGCGGGTGAAAACTTTGGGCTGAGGGGGTGAAAAAGCCAAGGCTGGCGGCGACGGTGCCGAGGCCCTGCTCTCTCGCCGCGTTCAGAGCTGCTCGAGCGTCCATGGGCGGTAGGCAGACAGAGTGGGTGATGGGCTCGTAAGGGGCAGTGATGGGAGGAAAGAGAGAGATGTTGACGTCTCGATTTCAACATTGCACGTGCTCACTCTTATTAAGCCGCAACCACACCTCCTTCCAGGGGCTTCTATCTTCCTGAGTGTGCAGATTATGACTGGAAATATATCGAGTACAGCTCTGAATGCTTCAAAGCATACACTAAGGGCGCTGAGAGTAGGGGGAGATCGAAAATGTCGAGCAAATATGTGCCTGGGCCAACTGTGATCGCGTGCGTCTTTTCGCACGTTTGGAGATTTGCATCGAGCTTCATTTCCACGGAAGGATCTGGTGTGGCCTCCAGCGCCCTTTCCTAACTTTCATTGCTTCACGATGGGTAAAGCACAAAAGAAGACGGGCAAGGGCCGTCTCGACAAGTACTACAAGCTCGCAAAGTGCGTCATTCTTCGCAACTCGTGTACAACTCATCGTAATCGAATGCGCCCCACAGAGAGCAAGGGTACCGCGCGCGTTCGGCGTTCAAGCTCATCCAGCTGAACAAGAAGTACAATTTCTTGGAAGGCGCACGATGCTGTATCGATCTGTGCGCTGCACCCGGAGGATGGCTACAAGTCGCATCCAAATATATGCCGGTCAACTCGCTCATCGTCGGCGTCGACTTGGACCCCATCAAGCCCATCCCTCGCGTGTCCACTTTCGCGGCCGACATCACGACCGCGCACTGTCGCAACCTTCTTCGAGGAGAGATCAAAGACTGGAAGGCTGACGTAGTGCTGCACGACGGTGCCCCGAATGTCGGAACTGCCTGGGTCCAGGACGCCTACTCCCAGAGCGAGCTCGTGCTCATGTCCCTAAAACTCGCCGTCGAGTTCCTCGCCAAAGGCGGCACTTTCGTCACCAAGGTCTTCCGTTCGGTAGACTACAACAACCTCATCTGGGTATTCTCCCAGCTTTTCGGTAAAGTCGAGGCGACGAAGCCACCTTCCTCGCGGTGCGTGTTTTTCATTTACAGAAGATGTGTCCATCTTAAAGTTTAAAATATAGTAACGTCTCCGCTGAGATCTTCGTCGTCTGCCGAGACTTCCTCGCACCGAAGCACGTCGACCCTAAATTCCTTGACCCCCAACACGTCTTCAAAGACCTCTCCGCCTCCGTCGCCACAGGGCCTTCCGCAAAAGCCGCTGCAGCGCAAGCGCAGACAAACGTCTTCCAACCCGAGAAGAAGCGCCGTAAGCGTGACGGTTATGCCGAGGGCGACTACACGCTGCACTCAAGCGTGCCCGTGTCGCAGTTCGTGCTGGCGCCAGACCCGATTGCAGTCTTGGGTAGCGTGAGCCAGATGGTGTTTGAGACGGAGGAGGAGAAGGGGTGGAAAGAGATGGTTATCACTACTGAGGACGTCAAGGCCAACCTGGACGATCTCAAGGTCCTCGGCAAGCGTGACTTCAAGACGTTGCTCAGGTGGCGCATCTTGCTTCGCGAGGAGGTGCGCATCCTATTTTCCATCATATATATACGCCTTAACATGCTCACATATCTACAGCTTGGTCTCGAAGGCAAAGCGGACGACAAAGACGCAGAAGAGACCGAAGAAGGCGCAGAAGAAACCGTCGAAGTAGACGAAGACACCCAGATCCAAGCCGAGCTCGAGCGTTTACACACCGAAGCTGCTGCACGCACGAAGCGCCAGCGCCGACACGCCAACGAGCAGCGCACGCGTACGATACAGCGTTTGCAGCTGCAGATGAGTGCGCCGATGGATATTGGGCTCGAGCACACTGATGCGGCGCTTGGTGCTGCTGAGGATGTGTTTGATCTTGGAGAGGCGGAGAAGAAGGGTGCGAGTAGGTTCGTGGCGGGAGATGCGGGTGCTGAGTCGGACGAGGAGGAGGATGCAAAGGAGGTGGAAGAGGAGGAGGAGGAACTTCTTGACTCGGACGATGAGCGCGAGAGGCGGACGGCTCAGCTTGAGGGTGCGCTCGACGGGCTCTACGACAGCTACCGGCAGCGTATGGCGGAGCGGAGTGCGAAGTTCCGTGCTCAGGAGGCAAGGAAGAAGGATAAGGAGCGCGGTGATTGGCATGGGTTTACGAAAGACAAAAACTCTGACGACGAGTCGAGCGACGAGGAGGGTGAGGAGGGCGGGTACGAGGAAACGCAGGCGGCCAAGGCGACGTATGACGACGACTCGTCGGATGAGGATAGCAGCGATGGGGATGATGATGAAGAGGCACAGGAGGTCGGAAAGAAGCGCGTGAGGGCGTCTAAGGAGGGCGGGACGAAGAAGAAGGCGCGGTTGGTCACTGACTTGCGTGAACCTGCGCCGACGACCAGCCGTGCGGCTGAAATGTGGTTCAGCCAGGACGTGTTTGGCGCAGTTGGCGATCTTGATGAACTGGAGGATGAGGAGGAGGATGAGGAGGATGAGGAGGAGGATGAGGAGGATGAGGAGAGTGATGAGGACATGGGAAGTAGTCAGGCAGGCGGTCCTGTATGTTCATCTACTTCCTGGGTACCAAATTCCACACTGACATCTAGCAGGATACACCTGATACGCCCAGCGATGAAGAAGAGGACGACTTCGAGGTTGTCCCCGCCGAACCGGATGATGCGACGATGTGGGACGTCGACGATGAAGATGAGGACGCAGCGAAGGCGGCCATCGTCAAAGGTTTGTGGTGACATCTCTTGTATATGACTTGGAAGCTGACACAATATATTCGCAGACCGCGGTTTACTTACTGCCGAGGCGGTCACACTAGCCCAACAACTGGTGAACCGACAGAAGACCAAGACCGACTTATTGAACGATGGTTTCACGCGCTATGCTCTCAATGCCAAAGACGGTCTCCCCGAATGGTTCCTCGACGACGAGTCGAAACACTACACACCGAACCTTCCTATCACGAAAGAGGCGGTAGCGTCCCTGCGCGCTAAACAGCGCGCGCTTGACGCACGGCCGATCAAGAAGGTCGCGGAAGCGAAAGCGCGCAAGAAGATGAGGGCTGTACAGCGTCTCGAACGTGCGATGAAGAAGGCCGAGGGCGTGACGCAGACGGAGGAGATGAGCGAGCGCGAGAAGGCGAGGCAGGTCGAGAAGTTGCTTGCCAAGGGCCAGAGCAAGGGCAAGCGTAAGGAGATCAAGGTTGTTGTCGCGAGAGGTGCGCATAAGGGGATCAAGGGACGTCCGAAAGGCGTCAAGGGCCGCTATGCTATGGTCGACGCGAGGATGCGGAAGGAGTTGCGTGCGAAGAAGCGCAAGGACAAGGAGAACAAGAAGAGGAAACATTGAGTATTATTGGTTTTTGTCGTTTTGCATCACGTTTCCCCTCTGCTCGTCCTGTATCATACATCTGTGCTGTCTATGCATCATGTTCGTGGTTCGCTCGCGTAGTACATCCCTGAGGTGTTGACCTGATCAAGTGTCCCTTATCCGTTCCTCTAATCACTCCTCGGCTGGACACATCAGAGCTGTCCCGACTGAGCTCGACTGTGAACTATGACTAGCGTCTTCTCAGAGCATTCCGTCTCGGATAGTTCGGCACGTTCGAGGGACTTGACTGAGCGCTCGTCGCGCACTATCTGGCTCGCTCCGTCGACGTCGGATCGCGACTCGGCAGCAGGGAATGTCGTGGCGAATTCCAAGGCGCTTGGTTTATAGGGCTCGGTGAGACTTCGGTCTAGTACGGAGCATCGCGCTGTGACGAGCACTACAACAAGCGTGGGGTATATGGCCTGGTAACGCGACAATTAGATTGAGAATCTTCTGGTAAGTATACGCCTGGCACTCACAGCCGTTGGCACCATATAGTATGAGGACCAGTACCATGCTTTGAGGCCTAATTCCGAGGTTGTGTCACTTCTGGATAGCGCGAACCATATCTACAAAGCCATGAGTAGTTGAAGAGAGAGCGAGCGAGCGAGCGAGCTGACCCAGAGTAAAGTGTACGCAATCCCCGTCTCGACGATGAGCAGCATCAAAGAAATACTTCGTTGTGAACCCCGGGCGCCTGAGTTGTCCATGAAATCCTTAACCTCCTTCCAGTGGCGCCTACATCACACGTGGCGTCAGTTTCGTCTATGTTGCTTTTCGATACTAGGTCACATATGCATACCAAGCTTTATATCCAATCAGAGAAGATGCAAAGACTTGACCTGCAGCTGTGAAGCTGCACGCAGCAGTGCTCAACGAGAGGTAGATGGAACGAGATTGTAGACCCGAATGTGGCCCTTGAGCTAGCCCGCCTACCTCAGCAGCTATCACTAAAGCATAGATAACTACCATTTACGACGCGGTCAGCATAAAAATACTTGATGCAGGTGCAAGATAACCTACCTGCTTCCACAACAAATATACCAAGGATTGTCACTCGCAGCCACGGCGGCTTTCCGGAGATCACGTATGCCCGCCATATTGTCACACCATCACCCAAAGAATACTAGAGTAGCGCGTATGAACGCTATCAACGCACGTTCTCATCATAGGGACGAAACGAACTTACGACACAAACCCACAAGACCTCCTGCGCAAATGGTATGGGGCCTTGATCCAAACCCATGTCAAGCCCTGGGTCTGAGTCAGGTAAAGATAGCAGCCTGGGCAAATCCACACAGAGGGCCTGCCAGAGGAGGCGTATGTCGAGTCCCCAGCATGCAACGGCTAGTGCATATAGGCACAGAGAAACGACCAGCACCGAGCTCCAAGTCCCCCTCGATAGCCTAGCATAGAGGAAGTACACGACCAAGACGGTCAGAAATGCTGACGTATCGTATAAGCACGCCAGTTTCACGCGAGTAAGTTGACGACGAACCTACTAATGCGGTCTCGAGCAGGAGAGGAAATACCCGGTAGTCTGCGATGCTCTTCAGGAATTCGAGTGTCGCCTGCAGCTCTGCTTCGCTCCCGTTTGATGGCATATCGCGAGCTAGGGAGCGGTGGTCTCGCTGCGACTCTTGCGCTTTGTACTTTATGGAGATCTAGCCAGGGCGCTTACCAGTAGCGTACATCAAAGGAACCAACATTACAACACCATCCCCAACAACTGTGAATGTGATTGGGCGGCCCGCATGCGGAGTGACGAGAGCGGTCTTGTCCAGCCTTATTCGCTGCGCATGTGCAAGTTGAGCGGACACACTCTAACGTGAACCGGGGTTCAAGTGTGGGTACGGGCATAAAATCAATGCCTAAGTGCGGCAGCGACATGGAATCGGTGGTGATCGGTGATTACTGTCGGTCTACTATCAGCATACAGAGGGAGGTAGCATCTGTGCCATGGCTTGAAGGGGAGTCGCCATCTGTTGATAACTTTGTCAAGTCACGCTAACCCCACGCCTGCCCATGAAGGCAAGCTTGCTGATGAGATCTCTTTCTCCGGCTGGATACTAATAGACTAGGTTTTATGTCAGCAGCCCGTCTTTCATTGCGACGAGGGAGAGATGAGCCGCGCCACTCATGAGACGCTCGCCTTGTAGCCAACGGGAGACATGATCATGATGTGCCGGCTGCGATGGTTCGATAGATGTATACCCGTAAGAAATACGGTTGCTTCAATGCTGCTGGCCATGTCAGCGACTCGGGAGTTGAGTTGATGATCCCTACTATAGCGTTGACAGACCAGCATCACCGACGGCAGTTCATATGATTACAGCTAGGCTGTCCATGATCCATGATTATTCCAAGTATTAGTGTAGTAACGGATTTGCTATCCCACGCGATGCTTTATATTGACGCACTCATGCCGCTCGTCTTGCGCATGGCGGCGAAACCTATTCCCGTCAATCGGTCGCATGCCGATGCCAGGGACATCCAACCGTACTCGCTCCTATCCCCGAGGTCGACGCTGCAAGAGCTTGTGCGCTCAGCAGGAATATCGAGCTCGAGCACGCTATGTCGTGTTACATGCAAGTCCGGCCGCACGAGCAGAGTATTCATCTCGTCAACATTCTCGCGTCGGGCGAGCACGTATGACTTGCCACGCCGTGTCAGATACAACGGCGGGTCCACGGGCGTGGACAAGTACTCCACGAGCTCGGATGGGCGCTCGTCGTCACTAACAAAGCTGTAGTCACGAGCGACGAAGCGCACGTCCATGAATCGCTCGGGCTGTAGTAGATCCGTCGTCATCGTCATGCCCTCCTTGCACGTCACCGGTCCGTCGGATTCGCCGAGAGGAATCTCGAGCTCGATGAATGCAGTCGCGCGTGAATAATGCTCCTTTCCCTTCACCCGCCCAGAAACATTCTCTAGGTAGAGCAACCGTTTGAATTTATGCGGCGCGGATGGGCGCACGTCAGCGAGCTCGGGAGGCATGCTGGGTAGAAAATGATGGCCGGCCTCCATTAGATCCCGAGTTGGATTGCCTACAACGTCGACGGGAGTCTTCTGGACGTCTGCTGCGAGCGACGAGATAGGAAATCCACCATCTTGGCCAGGTGAAGACGCGGAGAAGACAATATGACCCGGACTAAGCGTATCAGTAAAGCCCTAGGCGATGAAAGAGTTAAACATACGACGCAGTGACTGAGCGGTGGTTGTACAACTTCGTGCTGAAGGGCGGAAAACGTGACAGAACCGCATCTCGGAGCTGCTTCGTGCTCTCACTATAACACCATCAGTCATTACAAAGTCAGGGTAGCCACTACCATCTCACTCGTTGATTGTCCGGACAAAGAGTTTAGTTCCAGTCAGTCCGTTCATGCCGGCAGGATCGTCGTGTAGATTCAGCCCCAGCCAGTCACCGACACGGCGAAAACGTAGAAGCTCCGGCTCGAGTGTCCAGGGTAGAAGTCGTGAGGTGAATGGCATGAGCGTATATGCACTCTTCAGAGTCGATGGTAGACCATCAGATGCATCGGCCGAATGTTGCAAGACAAATAAGCGTGAGACGCCAAACTATAAGGCATCTCAATACACCGCTCATAGACGGGATGATGACACGCACATCGGATGTCACTTGAGCGGCCAGGTTTTTAACCCGCTGTATGGCCTCAGGTGCACGAGCTACTACATGTATCTTGACATAGATCAGCAGGTTTACTGGAGCAGCTACTTATGAACGTACTCGACCATGATTACCGTCATTCTTCACAAATGCATCGGTCAGCCTTGACAGGTGTTGTATGAGATGCGCTGGTATGGGCTGTCGGTTGAGCATCACAAAGGTTTCTTCGATGAGATCCTGTATGTTGATGTGAGATAAATCAGCGACACTGGCCAGCTGACCGCACCTTCTTTATGTCCCATACACTCTGTTTCGCGGACTCGATCGACTGCTGAGAGCCAGAAAAGGATATGCCGACCGGTGCCGAGCTAAAGTGTGTGCGAACGTTCAACTGACGGGCCATCTCAAACAAGCGTTTGCCATCTATACGATCGTCAGCTCTTAGACGTACGCAGGAATTGACGAGAACATACCTTTGCCAATGACGTGGAATAAGAGTGGCGGGTCCATCTTGACGACTGACATACGCTCGCTCAGTTCGCATATATAATATCGAATATTTATACTTACGAGTACTAACAACGATCCGTTGATGATCTAACTTCTGCTTAACCTCTTCGGGGGGCGGCATGCCCCATCTTTGATCAAGTATGGCGCTCACGTATCCCGACTTCGTATGGGATGCAGGCCGCAATCCTGACTGCAAAACAAGATTCTGCAACTGGTTCTTGGAGAAGCGTGACGAGATCAGGTCCATCACGGGCTCATAGTCATTCGCATAGGTCGGCTGGTCCTCCACAGGGATGTGCTGGGGCTTATAACGGTCCACGTCCTCGAGCGTCACTGTCCCACTCCTGTGCTGCTGTTCCAAGTCCTGCAGCAGCTCATCTAGCACTGGACCACTGGGTTCAACTACTGGCTCGGGCTCCTTCTTCTTCTTGGGTGCCTTTGCCTTGCGTTTGCGCGGTCGTTTCGTGCCAGTATCCTCACCAACGGACGGCTCAGTGGAAGAGCCAGCTTCAGCAGATGCGCTGGCGGTAAGCGAGTTGGCTGCATCTTGAAGTCGAGCGGGTGTGGCAGATGCATAAGAGCGAGATGTGACTGGCGCTCGAGAGAGGAGAGATAAACAGCGTGTGAGGCGCAACCCAGACATGACCGCAAGTTGAAAGACGCGTCGCGCTGTCGCTCTCAGACGCGTCGATGCGCGGTCACATGCGAGGCGCGTTTTGCTTCCGACCACCACCAGCCCATGGAGAACCCTCGCAAACGCGTCAAGACAGAGCATGAGGAATCTCATGCTCGCCTGGAAATACAGAGCCCCGATCTTTGGATTGACGACGGCAACCTCATCCTCCGTGCTCGGGCAGAAGGCCCCGAGACTGACGAGCCCGCGTACACGCTCTTCCGCGTGCATAAAGGTCTACTCGGAACGCAGGCCGGTTACTTCCGTCGACTATCCTTGGGAGGAATATCGGAGCGTATGGACAACATACCTGTACTTGAGCTACCGGAAAGCGCCAGCGACGTTGACGACTTCTTACGGGCCCTTTATCTTCCAAAGTATGTTTACCTTTTCACCGATGCTGTTTATGCGCTGAATGGACAATCTACCTTCTTTACTAGTCATCTTAGCAGTTTTCCCGCCATGTCAGATAGTAACCAGGCCGTGAACCGTTCGAACTTTCCCGCTGTACTCGCAGGTATGCTACGCATGTGCAAGAACTACGATGCTCCCGCGCTAGGCGACATCGTCAAAGCCAAGATTCGCAATGAATGGCCCATGACTCTCGAGAAGTGGGATTCGTTACAGAACGCTATCTCCCGATATCCTGACGCGCAACGTGCCCATGGGTTTGCCGATCCTGGTAAGCAACTCACAGTCTCTTCATGGGACAATCAGAGTATCGACTAACACCTACGCGGGGATCAGTCGCCACTATACGGCTTGCAAGGGAGTACAATATACCAGAAGTACTACCCGCTGCATTCTATGATCTCAGTCGCGTTTACGCGTTCGATTCGCCAGCAGCTGACTTCTGCCATCGCAAGCTGGATCTGGACACGCTACCTGCAGAAACTCTCACTACACTCGTCAAAGGAATGGCTTCCCTGCGTAGGCATATAACCTGGAGCCAGATCGTTTATACTCAGTCCAACCTCGACTTTTCCGCCCGTGCTTTTCGCGGAGCTGTTCCGAGCTGCCAAGAAGTGATCGTCGACGCTGGAAATAAACACAAACCCTTCCTCTGCAGCGCTGGAGACATTCTTCTCCGACTGGAGAGCTTCAAGGAGCTGTTGGCCGAGGCGCTTGATGGTGCCACTGTACCTGTGGCGCCGGGACGTACCCGCTCCCTGGTCTGTTCAAAATGTCGCGCACAAGTCATCGCGGACGTCCAAGTGCGTCGTGAGATTATCTGGAACTCGTTGCCCGCGATGTTTGGACTGGTACGTCTGGCTGGACATGAACTTCTGACTTTGCTGACTCTGTAAGTCAGGCACAACTATTGGACGGCAAATGGGACAAATCGAAGGCATCGTAATATCTTGTTGGATCCGTAATCCTTGCCCCGCGGACTCATGATATTCTATATTACCTGAGCTTCAAGATAATCGCGCTACATACCCATATTACTATTCATTCGCTTGCCGTGCTCAAGATAGCCACAACGAAGGCGTCAGACCATTACTTTATGGGCGTGGGGCCCTGCAAGCACAGTCTTACATGAGGGAGCTGTGCCGGTTAATACCATCTTATTCGTTCGCCTATCTCGCCTGTCTGTGATGACTACAATTCATGTACAATCCTCGTGAATATGACTATAATGGTCTTTCGTTATCGTGACGATCACTCCTTCAGCTTTTCGTCTGAGGTGAAACTCTCCTCATCACGGACAATCTCGACAATTTCACCGACTTCGCCGCGCCAGCCTTGCTCGTCGAGGTACTGTAAAAGCTCGCGTGAGACCAGTCGACCCAAAACGGACTTCCAGCTTGCAACACGGACCTTCATGAACTTCTTGTCCTCTTCTGCAAGGTCGACATTTGTCATGTCAGGGATGAAGAAGTATGTGACGATGATACCCGAGATACCGCAAATGGCAGCAATAATAAAGCTGTGGGCAACATAAGCGTTCGCAGCGGCATGGACTGTGGTATTACTTACGTCCACTTCTTACCCAGGTTCGTCTGGATGGGCGTGAAAGCCTGAGTGCCGACAGCGGCACCTGTCTTCCCGATAGCGGCGGAGAGACCGTAACACGTCCCGCGGACGGCAGTTGCGTACGATTCCGCGGAAGCAAGACCGATGATATCGCCCGGCCCGAGGTTACCGAATCTAAAGACGATTATTCAAGAGGCAGGACATTGCCAAGTATGCGCATATACGCACGATTGCATGAGTCCGTAGAAAACGATGAAAAGAGGTGTGATCTTGGTGATCTTCTCGTACGCGCAACCAATAATGAGGCCTGGAGAGTACATTAGGAGTCGCTTGTGGACACCACAGAATGGTGAGCGCACCGATGACCAAGTAGCCTCCGAATCCAATCATCATGGTGTTGGGACGCCCGATCTTATTAGCTAGCCAGGCGCCGACGAAGACACCGGGAAGAGCAATTGTACTACATGAAGTTCAGTCACTCATTTGAAATCAGACCTAGGTAGAGTGAGTTTACCTGAGCAAAAGCTGCCATTCCGCGGTGGTCTTGACGGAAGTATCCTTGACTACGCCCGCGATAATAACACCTGAGAAGACACCATTCGGAAAGGTTACCTGAGAAGCTGTATTAGATGACTACATGACCTGATGAAGCTCGCAACTCACAAAATCATAAAGGAACCATGCACCACAAGTCCCAATCAAAGTCTTCCAATAGTACTTGATCACGAGCCCGTAAGGCACGTTGTCTGTATGCGCCAGTCAAGCCTTGTCTCTGACAATGCACCGAGTACTTACGCTTAATAGCGCTATCGCGATAGAGTTTCGAGCTGATCATCTTGAGACGGAAGATTAGGACGGTGAGCGGTAGGAGGATGCCGATGCCGAAGCAAGTGCGCCAGACGGTAGGGAGATGGTCTTCGCCTGCAGCTGACAGGACAATGAGGTATACACTTGAAGCCAAAGGACCACCATACTGATTTCGGTCAGTCTGGGTTCCATGATTGACAGACATGGCACTTACCGAGAGAACGAAGTTCGTGACCATGATGTATACGGGCCCACGTGTCTTGTAGTTGTTCTCGTTTGCTGCTTCGCTTGCACTGGTTGACGAGGCAGGATACTCTCCCCCGACACCCTGTAGTCAATGTGTGAGTAGATCGCCAAACGCTCCGAAGTCAGACGAACACACGAGACCAGTGATACCACGGGCAATCGTCAAGAACCAAAAAAGGCCCGCCACACTCCCGTTTGCGCCATGTGCCGCCGTACCAAGGAGAGCACCCAGAACAATGAGGAATGTGGTGAATATCAGAGCAAACTGTAGCGCACGGTGAGTCACGTAGGAGCGTTTTTTGATGGGTAAAGACACACCTTTCGGCCCACTCGATCCGTCATCAAACCCACGATAACCTGTACGAAGTCAACAACCTAATTTGCGCGGTTGTGGCAACCTGCCTACCTGACCAAGGATAGCGCCTTCACATGGCGTGTATGTTAGCTCCGCGTAGATCCGCATGTGTCAATGTTGAACTCACCGACGAGGAGAGCATTCGAAACGCGCGTAGACACGTTGCTATCATAATATGTTGGGTATAGCTTCTTGAACACGACCTAACATCCAGATGAGCGCACGGCATCAATGAAAGCATGCTTGTTGAGCCGCACGTTGGATAAGGTCATGATGTTGTTCTGATCTATAAGAGAATATCAGTAAAGAAGCCATCGCGTCGCGATAAGGGTACACACATCCGTCGCTAATCAAGCCAGCTGCCGCTGCAGCAATCGTGAAGTACGAGCTCACAATCTCGACCTTACTACGCCTGACCGGGACAGGAGCGGCGGAGTCGAGCTTGGGAATATCCTTTTCGGTCTGCGTATCGTGCATCGTGACAGACATGACGGTGAACGGGCGCACTAGAACGCGATAGACCGGCGGCTACGAAGGGAAACCCGGGGAACGGTCGACGAGCCACATATGCCCCAACTTCCTTAAGTACTTGGAAGCGCCAGTGAGTTATTGAGCGCGTGCCAGGGCAGGAGAAGCCGCAACATCTGGAAATCAATATGCATGTGCGCACGTGTGGCCTCGTTTGCTCCGACTGCAGATGCCATTCAATAAGATCGCCGACTGCGGGACCTTTAATGCGGCAACTCTGTTATAGCTCTACGTATGAGATTAGTAGGCTTCTTGGGAGGAGTGGCACATCGAACACTGAAGCGCAGATGGTGGGCGCAGAGGGTACGGCGTTCCCGGATGATGGCGCTATTGCGGGAGGGTAGAGAGCATTGAGATTGCGCACGCGACTGCACAAAATGCGAGAACATGTAAGTATATCACATCCACAGAGGTTCCGAAATAGACAAACTAGGGCCTGCTAACAATGCCACGGTCTGAAAGTCACCCAGTGAGAGCATCAACCTCCGGTGGGCCGTCCCGATGCACGTTCGTGTTCATAAACGGTACAAGCGGGCGATGATCATATCTGACAGCTTCGTAGAAACCTTGAGGGATCAAAGTAGCGCCACAGCAGACCCCCAGAGTACACCATTAATGGATGCCGCCGGCGTATACAAAGCTTGTTAGATAGCGTGAAGCCGCGCTGATGCACCCTGCGTCCTGGAAACCCATCAAAGATACTGTCGTAGTACGCACTAAGTGAGTTCACCTTCGTAGCATCGGCCGACAGCCCACTCGAGCTTTCTGCTCGTCTCATGTGCCTGGTATATAAAACATGTACCTCAAGAATTTTGTCAACGGCCAGCCAGATTTAGGTCGCAACATAAACGTTGGTCGGTCGGAGTCACGACGCTATGTTACCCACGACGGGCTTGACTTGAGAGAGATGCACCTCGCATCAAGCTCAAAGCGCAGTAAGACGCCACTGCCGCTGGCATTAAGCGACGAGGGTACCGGTGACTGTAAGGCAACCACGAAGCAGAACATCATGACCAATTCCAGCATGCTGAACATTGTAGTTCTAGTCATGAAGTGCTCGCACTAAAGTGAAATCGAAAGGTGCTTCGAAGGCATCGACGTCGGGAGCAGAGTCGAATGCACAGCGGCGGCTCATGCGCATTGCGGCAGCTCGGCATTTGCCGGACGCGGGTCGCACGCATCGGCACGACTTGTCAACTTTTGCAGTGGCCCCGACTATCGTCTTCCCGCAACATTTCCTTACTGCTTGTATATTGGACACCATGCCCGTCCCTACAAGCGTTGAAGACGAGGGTATTGACTACTCGGATATCGAGAAAAAGTGTGTTACCTATCTGTGCGATTAAGACGCGTTTGTTAAGACTTTGCCCAGGTACCAAGTAAAACTCGAGGAGGGCTTCGACAACATCCTCGTTGTCGACGGAGTCCCCGTCATTGATCAGGGGAAGCTCGAGAGGCTGCTCGCCAAGATCGCGAAGGAGTTCACTCGTAAGGGCGCCGCGATCAAGCCCGAGAACATCTCCGTACCATGGAACGAGAAAACTAACAAGAGCGATGGGTGCGCTGTTACTCTGAAATATCCTTGCGCCTCGGTACTAATGTACGTATAGCTATGTTTTCATCGAGTTTCACAATGCCGATGAGGCGACCCTCGCCTTGAACACTATGAACGGCCACCCCTTCGACGCCAAGCACACCTTCCAGATCAACCGCTTTACCGACATCGAGCGCTATGCGGACCTCGATGAAACCTACGTGGAGCCGGAGCGCGAGGAGTACCATACAAAGGTATACAATTAACGTATGGTGCATATCCATATATTCTCACATCGCATGTAGGAGCACCTTCGCGCCTGGCTTGCGGATCCCGCAGGACGCGATCAGTTTGTCACTTACCGTGGTGACGAGGTGTCCATCAACTGGCACGGAAAGCCCTCGCAATGCGATGTCGCATTTTCTAACCCGGCAAGGGCGTTTCCCATCTTGCTGGATTCTCTCACTGACCTATATCTAGCAATCACTTCGCACGGAGCTGTACGTTTCATGGTCACCGCTTGGGACATTCCTTGCTACCGTGCACCGGCAGGGCATTCGGCTCTGGGGCGGCCCGTCGTTCGAGCATCAGGGTCGCTTTTTCCATCCCATGGTCCGCTTGATCGACTTCTCGCCCAACGAGCAATACATTGTGACCTGGTCGAACGAGCCCATCGTGGTGACTGAGTCATCGCCTCTGGGTCCCACAAATTTCTCTGCTGAGGACGAGGGTAACAACACGGCCGTCTGGGATGTCAAGACCGGCCATCTTCTTCGCACGTTCCTCGTCACCGCTCCCGAGGGCGGTGAAGGCAAAAAACAGATGGCCTGGCCTGCACTGAAGTGGAGTCCCGACGACAAATACGTGGGACGCGTGACGCCCGGTTCACAGATCAGCGTTTACGAGCTGCCAGGAATGGGTTTGCAAGGGAAGAAGAGCATGAAGGTCGAGGGCGTCGTTGATTTCGAATGGTGTCCTCTTGGCGAGAAGGATCGCGAGGAGGCTGAGAAGGCGTCCTCTGGAGGCAAGGGCGCGAAGAAGGTCCGCGAGAACATGCTCGCGTACTGGACACCAGAGGTGGCGAATCAGCCCGCCCGTGTAACCCTTGTCAGCTTCCCCAGCCGTGCCATTCTTCGTCAGAAGAACCTGTTCAACGTCTCTGAGGTTCGACAACACCGCCTCTCGGTATTCATCGTCCATCGCTAACCTCGTGTTACGCAGTGTAAACTCTATTGGCAAAATCAGGGAGACTTCCTCTGTGTCAGGGTTGACCGCCATACCAAGACGAAGAAGTCAATTTTCTGCAACCTCGAGATCTTTCGTGTGCGAGAGAAGGATTTCCCTGTTGAGGTCGTCGAGCTCAAGGGTGCGTATCTGCCCTGAATCTGCGTGCGATATATTCTCATCGTTGGCGCCATCAGATACGGTAACTGACTTTTCCTGGGAGCCCAAGGGCGAGCGCTTCGCCATCGTGTCCAGCAGCGATCCCAACCTTGGCAATCCGGGCCAGGGCGTCACGATCAAGACGGACGTTAGCTTTTACATGCTCGATCGTGCGAAGAACGACTTCAAACTGCTGAGTGTGTATCCTTTTCCGTCGCACACTCACGTCTCGTACTGACGGCACCGACAGAGACGCTCGCCGGTCGCACGACAAACACCATCCGTTGGTCGCCGCGTGGTCGGCATCTAGTGCTCGCCACGGTCGGCTCTACGGCCAAGTCCGAGCTTGAATTCTGGGATCTCGATTTCAACTCGGACGATCGCAGGGAGGGCCAAAAGGACGTCGATTGGAGTGCCAACATTCAGCACCTCGCCACCGCCGACCACTACGGCGTGACGGACGTGGAGTGGAATCCATCTGGTCGCTACCTAGCCACGGCGGCCAGCTCTTGGACTCATCGGGTATGTGAAACTTGTACGTCGGAGTTGTACCTGTGCTCACACCAGGGCTGTGATAGGTTGAGAATGGTTACGCTATCTGGGACTTCCGTGGACAAGAGGTGCAGAAGAACCTCCAGGACCACTTCAAGCAGTTCCTCTGGAGGCCACGCCCGCCTTCTCTGCTCACCAAGGAGCAGAAGAAGCAGATTCGCAAGAACCTGCGCGACTTCAGTCGTGCATTCGACGAGGAGGATGCTGCAGAAGAGAGCACTGTCAGCGCGGAGCTCATCGCTCTCCGCAAGCGCTTGGTGGAGGAGTGGAACGCATGGCGTCTGCGTTGCGTGGAGGAGGCCCAGGCGGTGGGCGCGCCGGCTACGGCCACCGCGGGTGTGCAAGAGGTACCCGAGGCGGAGCGTGAGGTTGTTGATATCTGGACTGAGGAGGTGATTGAGCAGATCGAGGAGGTCGTGGAGGATTAGTCGCGTTGCATCAGCGCCCGCATGTATTGTTACCTGTAGCTGTACTCCATTCAGTCGTATTACTGTTTTCGCTCTCCGAGCAAGAGTCGGCTCATTCTAGGTTTAGGCCGCGATCTTGAGCGCCTGAACGGCCGAAGATCCGGTTCCTCCCGCACCGGCCGATCTTCAGGCTCACAAGATAAGACGCGCGAGATTAGATATTTTGATTTCGCGCGCCTCGTCTCCCCCGCTCTCACCAAGAGCACATTCGCAGTCTTGTCTCTCACCGCCATGTCGGTTATGCCACCCACGCCTGCGGGCAATTCTACAACGACACTGTGGGCGACAGGTCAATCATTCCAGTGTATTTTCTGCTGCGCAATGACTGAAGTAAACTGGTAGCCTCTAAGGAGTGGGTTATACCGCCAAAGCCCAAGCCTGGTCGAAAACCCAAGAAGGACGCTGCGCAAGCAGCTGCATCTGCTCCATCTCCCGTGGATGCGCCCTCCCCCAGCTCTGTGAGTGCCCTTTCTTTACTTTGTATCCAGCATATATTGACCTAGGCCTAGTCTGTGGACCCGGCCGGTCGTCGCGTGCAGAACAGGTGCATTTGCATTTGCTGCGCGTCGTAAGTACGAGCATGTATTGACGTATGTTCTCCAGGGCCGCGCAACGCGCTTTTAGAGAGCGCAAGCAGTCGCAACTCGCCGAGCTGCAGGAACGCATCAAGCAGTACGAGCAGGGCGAGATCGAGCGCAACGTTGCCCTGCAGCAGATTTCCAAGCGTGTCAAGGACGAGAACGACGGGCTGATTGCGGAGAACAGGGAACTGAAGGACAGGATCGCTCAGCTAGAGCGAGAGCGCGATGCCGCCATCGCTGCCAAGAGGGACGCGGAGCTCAAGCGTCCTCGCTCGCGTTCTCCGGACCACACTGAGGCGCCGGCGCGCAAGAGGAAGCGTGGGATGGTGAAGGATGCTACACCTGCTCATGCAGTCAGCAACACCGCTGTGGCACTTTCTCTCTACGATCCACCTTCGCTCGTCTCTTCTCCAAGCGTCTCGAACCTGTCTGACCAGGACATAACACCGGGTCCCGATTCTATTCCCCAACAGGATGCTCTGTACGTGGACCCTATGGACATCGGCAACGTCTTCGACTTCTCGCTCTCTGCTTCGTCTTCGCGCCCGCCGGTCTACGAGAACGCCGTTCCGATGGACACCTTTGATTGTGGCTTCTGTTCCGACAACACCCCTTGCGTTTGCAGAGAGATTGCTATGCAGTCCCACGCACCACCGCCACCCACGGGCACATTCAAGGTGGAGGCCGTGGAACCCTCGCTGCAGACCATCTCACTGGATCCTGCACCCTCTGCCGAGTCGAGTATCCTTGACAACCTTCCTGCTTTCCAGCCAGCCGTTCCCCTCCGTCGTCGTTCCGACAAGGCGCCCGCCAAGTCTCTTTTCCCTGTCGTCCCGGCACCCAGCGGCGACTGTGGAAGCGGACGGGCGGCTGCAGGCGATGCCTGCTCGGGAGACCCGTCCAACTGTCCCGCCTGCGCTGATGATGCCTTCGGTCGCGCTTTCTGCACTGCGGTTGGAGAGGCCGTCGCGTCGCAGGGACCATGCGCTGATTGCCCGAGCCGTTCGGCGGGACCTTCGCAGTCAGCCGCAGACGTCGGAGTGCGGCTCTGTTGCGGCAACCCGGCCTTATGCGGAGGCGGCGCCTGCGCACCACCCGCCAATTCGACATCCGTCACTTTTGGGAACACAGAGGAGACGATGCCAACGGCCGAGGCCTGGCGGCAGATCAAATCGCATCCCAACATCGAGTTCGCCAATCTCAGGCTGCTCGCCGACGTGGTTGCTCGTCGATCTAAGTGCTCCGGCCCGACTGTAGTCATTGAGCCTACACTCGGCTCAATCACGCCAGAGCGCAGCACGACGCCAGCGAAGCCCGCCACGCATACCTCGGACGCCATATTGCTCTCCGACCCTCACGCGCTTTTCAAGCAGAAGCAGGAGCGTGGTCTGGTGTCTGGGTCCCCTCCTCCTCGCCTTGTGCCGCATGACGAGCTGGTTGCTTGCGCTCAGCGTCGTGCACCGCGGCAGGTCCAGGCCGCTGGTGTTCGGGAGGCGCTCGAGATGTTGGACGCACAGTTTGGACAGGCGTGAGGATGGGTTGTGATCACACTTTACGTATGGATGCTACTGTTTGCATGTTACCAGTTCGGCGACCTAGAATTACTGTATTACTACGCCCACGCTCTCTGGAGATCCCAGTCTGAAGCGGAATAGGATTGGGAATTACATTCACTCGCTACAATATTCGAATATCCTTTGATCCACTAGGTAGCCAAAGGCCCCGTCTTGTATACTAGTCATTCTTGATAACACGACAAACTACTGCGCTTTCAGAACTACCCGTGCTGGTGAATTCCGCTTCGTCTGCTTCGCCTCCCGTCGCATCCTATTGACTACTCCGGTGAGCTGCCTAATCAAGTGTGTTCGCTGCGCCTGGGTAAACTTGCGTGATGATGCCTGTTGACCTCGACGATGGCGATGCAGCTCCCGCACGAGATCAATGACGGTCTTCTTGTCGGGATTCTCAGGAGGGGAAAGATCCTGCGGCCAAAGTCCAAGTAGTGTGCGACGCGCGGCACGCCATAACCCAACGTGCGCGTACGCGCTCACGGCGGCATCGATGGCCGGCACATCTGGGCGTATACCATGTTCGATCATCTCCGAGATGGTGCGGGTCGCGAGCTCGGGCTCGCCCATCCGTGCATAGGCAGTGATGATGATGGTATACATGACCTCGTTAGGCTTTATGCCAGCATTCTCCGCGGCCTCCATGATCTTCGCGGCGTTTTCGACGTCGCCAGCAGTGGCATACCCGTCCATGAGCATGGCGTAGTGGTGTACAGTCGGGTACATGCCCTCATCGAGCATGGACTGAAAGATCTCCCTCGCCGTAGACATATTTTGGCGTGCAGCTTCGTACTGAATGCGTACGGCGAGCATGGACTTGTCCGCACGAACGCCGCGTTGGGCAAGCGCATCCTGCATTGGCTTGAAGAGTGCGTTGTCTGCGGGATCGACGAGGGTGAGACCAGCGGTTGGTCCGTCCATCGCACCGACGATAGCTGAGAGCATCTCATTGATGTTCTCTGACAACGACAAAACACCATATTGTTCACGGGTGGCCTTCGGTATCCACGCGGAGAGACCCGTCGCTCTCTTCGCTCTCCGTACGACGGCCTGGAGGAGCACGTCACAGTGACGAAGGGTGATAGAAGATTGAGAAGACAGCAAGCGCCGGGTCGTGGCCAGAATGATATCAGGATCCGCATTGTCATCCGAGAATAGGCGCGTGGCAAGTATCTCGACGGTGCGCCCGTCTGGCTGAAGACTGCAAGCGTGCATGAGCTCGACAACGCGCTCAAACCCAGATAAGCCGAGGCTACTATACAATCCGGAAGCGAGGGCGTTGAGTACCGCGACAGATGGCTTCGCTTCGATGAAGGGAAACTCCTCGTCTTCATCGCCGGGGATATCATCAGCGAGTGATGCTAGGATCTGAGTCGCGGTAGGATTGTCGCTGTAGATGTCCGCAACGACACGAAGCGCAGCGATGGGTCTGTCGACAGCGAAGAGCACACGCAGCAAGGAGTAGAGGAGAATATCGTCTGGTTGAGTTCCCTGTCCTTGCATATGCGCGAATAACGAGATGGACGAGTCCAGATCTCCCTTCACGGCGGCGTAATTGAGCAGGATGGTATACGTCGCGACGTCTGGTCGTACGCGGAGGGATGTCCGCGTGATGCGAAATGTCGTGACAGCTTCGATAGTCTGAGCGGAGAGCGTGATGTCCTCGTCCTGATAGTCGTCTTCGTCGGGGAGGAAAGAAGAACCAGTCGGGTTCACGGAGCGGTAAAGGTCGATGTGATCGAGCCCTAGCAACTCGAGGATGATGCCAATCCATTCGCCGTCGGAGCTGTCGATGGACAACTGAAGGAGGGCGTTCAGGATGGCGGTAGAGGTGGAAGCACTCCCTGAGCGCAGAGCCTGCAGCGCTTGATGCTTGACATCGACATCCGGGCCAAGCGAGCGATACGAAGAGGCTACTATGGCCTGTGTACTCGCATCCACTGGTATGCCGTCGGCCCGTATGAGCTCTAGTGTGTGCATAGCGGCGGCCAGGTCGCGATTGCGGAGAAACCCGGAGAGCATGAGATGGTACGTGGTTCTGTCTGGCATGCGTCCCTCGTGTGCGAAAGCCTGAAGAACTGTGCGGAGGGCCGTATAGTCGGGTATCTCGACTAGGGAGCGCGTCCACCAGTTCAACAGGCGCACATTGAGAGTACCCATGCTCGCTGTCGCGAGAACGAGTAGGTCGGGCATCAGCGACCATTGATTTCGTCTTGCGATGGCGTGTGCCATCCTCTCCCATAGACGTCGGTCGAGTCGCGCTACGCCGATATGTTGAGCGATCGAGAGTGCGCGAAGGGCCAGCGACGGCTGCTCCACGTCCAGAAGCTTTTCGGCTAAGTCGGCTGTTTGGCGCGAGTGCGCGAAGATGACTGCTGGGGAGAAACGTCGGCCGTTGGTAGACTTTGCAACCCGTGGAACGCTGTTTTGTAGCTGACGGCTGGTCAAGCCCTCGAACGGTTGTGCCAGAAATGTGAGAAGCTCGGGGGGTAGATCCTCGAGTAACCGAGCAGCTGCCTTGTGATGAAGACGAGGGCTCGAGCTCGTCGACGCGGACCGAGTGTGTGTAGCAGTGTCTTTCTGTGTCCTGTCCTGGACTTCCGTCTGCGTGGCTAATGCATGTCGAAAACGAGGGTGCAGAGTCGAGCATATCTGAGACGTGGAGCTAGTAGAAGTAGTAGCAGATATGTTCAGAGCAAGGTGCTTGCAGCCTCTGCCAGCCCTCCTGAGCATTGACAGTCTACTCAGTACCGCAGTTCCGTGTCCTGATACAACACTCTTCAGCAAGGAAGACAGCCGTCAGAGAGATATGACACGTACTGTCGTTTGCACTCGCAAGGTTGTACGCAAGCGACAAGCATCCGACAGAGGTCGCAGTGAGCGACAAGAACACGTCGACAAATTGGCTCGTCGGGGTGAAGTCAGAGCACGGCGCGCGGCCAGAAAGCCTCGACGCGCCTGCGGGTCTCGGACCGGTACTCCGGTACATGAATCTCACGCGTCGAGTTGAACATGGCTTGCCTCTTGCGCTCGTCAGACCACATTTACAGCCGGGTCTACAGTATTCCGAGTAGCCCTTTTGCTAGTGCCAGACACCTCTGAGCTTCAAGGCTCACTAGTATGGGAACCGCGCCACACATCTGCGAGCAACGGCAAGCATGCCCTGCATTCGTTGAGATCGCGCTGCCAGGAATTGTAGGCGTATGCTAGCGGGGAGCTACACCCGTAGCCCGCAATCGTCAGACCTTGCAATGTACATACCGGATGGCACTATCTACACCGCATTTGCACGGCCGTCCCGCCCCCGTCAACTGGCCATCGCAATCCACCACTCGACCCGATAGCATGCCTTAAACTTCACTTCATCCGCGATCGTGGGGATACCATCTTCCACCTGGAACATGGATGGACGTCTATGCGCTGTCAATGCAGCACGCTTGTTCCAAGTAAGGCTCCGCAATCGATGTGACTTGCCAAACCTGTGCGAAGGGTCCTAGACCTTCTGTTGTATTGCCCAAGACAACACGTTACACTGTACGCCTGCATATCAACGTACGTATGCTATGTCGTATTGTTATAATCATCATACCTTCCACATCCAGCATAGTCGCAGTAAAATCGGCAACCATCCTGATGCATCCACTGTACTCACTATCGATACGTATCGATTGAGTACGTTCCGACGCTGAACGCCGTACTATGCCGCGCCGCCGCCGCCACGTCCACGGCCGTGCATTCGCGCAAGACTTCGACCGGCCAAATAACCTCTTATCGCGGCGGGGCACAGCTTCCATAAAAAGACAGTGTCACTATGCATCCTTATGGGGCCGATCGTTATAGTATGTGAGCAAAGGCAAGTTGGCTTCATCGTCGTTGTAGGTCCTCGACCTGTCGTGGCGGCGACGATACTGTGTTGTTTGCTCTCCATCTTCCCATCGTCATCTATGCGTGTCAAACACTGTCCTTGTTGATGGTCAAACAAGTTGGATCTACATCATCTCTCCCGGTTGAGAACAGTTCCCGCATCGCTCTATCAGTCCGTGAAGGGCGGCCTCATCTGGTTTCTGCATTCTTTAACTCTTGTACGGGCATCGTCAAAACATAGCTTGCGCACTGGATCGTGCGCTCTAGAAAGAAGGCCTCCGCCGCACGCACTTGGACTACTCCCGAAACGATTAGCTGTGCCGGCGGCATGGCGCATTGTGCCCTGCAGGATACGTCTGCTAGTCTTAGCCGTGCCTACGCACGAATCACTCCGTGCTCATGTATCCCTTGTGAGGCTAGATATGGGAACTGTGGCACTGGTACGCTGATTTGGGTACGCGGCGACCCAACCGGTTTTAGGATGCTGAGTTGCGGAACTGACTCGAAACCCATTGTAGCTGCTTTCTGTATGCGATGTTAGAGGAACGTAGGATGCATTGGAGGTGTTCGGATCCGGCCATTCACAGAGCCACTGACAAGGCTAGATGGCTACACGTACGGTACAAAAGCTGGTCTGTAGACTCGTTCACTCCATCTCATCATCCTCCACACACCTTGCATGTCTGCCCCCTTCTCTACTCACCTCACGGTCCTCAAGCGCAGCGCGGAGTTGTTTGGGGACTGTCCTGCCTTCCAGCTCCCTAATCTCGATGCCTCGTCCGGCCAAGTACTGGACTGGAAGTCTGTCTCGTACACGCGCTTCCAGCTGGACGTGGAGGACTTCGCAAGGCATTGGCTGCGGGTACTTCAGGCCGATGGAGTTGCGCCACGATCTGTTGTTGGTCTGTGGTAAGTCGACATCTATCTTCGCCCACGTACTCCGTTGACTTTGCCCTGAAGGTTATCGGGATTGACATACACCGATCTGCTACACGTATACGGCCTCTCTCGCGCAGGCTACATCCCGCAGTTATTCAGCATACGTCTCTCAAACCCTACTGTCGTATGCGAGCTACTCCTAAAGGCCGGCGCACAAGCTCTCATCTGCGAGCCTACCTTCAAAGACGCACTCGCCGGCTGCCCCGTCCCGACCCACGAAGCGCTCGACCGGAACGGCGCAGAATACACCGACGACGTTCTTCCTCTTCTTCACGCCGGGGTACAGAGCAGTGATCCGGTGTTCATCTTCCACACCAGCGGCTCCACCTCGGGAAGCCCGAAGCTCGTCCCGTGCAACTTCACCTGGCTGGAGTCGGCCATCAAGAAGTGTCAACACGTCATGAAACCTATCAAGGCGTCTGAGAAGCGCGATGTCACTGTTTGGATGTGAGTCTACCAGATCTGTTCGCATCGCCACCGATATACTTAGACCTACTTGTAGGGGCAGCGTTTCCCATATCGGCCAGAGCTTCAGTGGGTGTCCTTGATTTACTGCGTTGTTCACCTTGACTCACCTGTTTCATTTTGTAGTGCTCCTCGGTGCTATGCAGCATGGTGCCTGCACCATACAACCATCGAAGATCGCCTTCGATGCGGATGAACTCTCCTGGATGGTCAACAAGTGCGGGCTCAACCGCCTAAATCAGTTTGCAACGTTCCTGGCAGCGAACCTTGTCGTTGCGCGCTCGAACCCTAAGGTCGCGGCTATTATGCAGAGCTTCGACGAGGTTCTCTATTCCGGGCTTCCCCTGGCCGTGGAGGAGGAGAAGTGGGCTTATCAGAATGGTGTGAAGCTTCGGGTACGTACCATTCCACATATGCGCGAGTCATTCATTGACCTGGCTCTAGAACCTCTTCGGTAGCACAGAGATCGGGGCAATGCTGCGTTCGATGGGCGATGGCGACTCTCGTCTCGAGGCGCTCCCGGGCACATGCTACGAGTTCCGACCATTGTCCGCTCCATCAGCCTCAGAGTCTGGTGATCAAGCCAACACCGCGCGCCTGCTCGAGTTGATCATCCTTTCTGAGTCGCCCGACTGTCCCGATCCAGCCCTGCGCTCAACTGAGGACGGTCACTTTCACACTGGCGACCTCTTCATCGAGAACAAGGGCAAGTACGTCTCGATGGGCCGCAACGATGACTGGATCAAGAGCCAGACCAGTTTGCGCTGTGATACCAAGTACGTATGATACGCCGCTAGACAATACCGCAGTATCTGACTATCATACAGGGCCATTCAAGACAACGTTCTGCAGATGTGTGGCACGTTCATTCATGAATGCGTTGTTGTTGGACAGGGTCGGCCATCTCCGGTGCTCTTCGTTGAGCCTGCCGAATCGGGTGTGCGCTTGGGCCAGGAGAGGCTGAAGCGCACAATCTTGCAGCGCACGCGCGCCTTCCACTCTCGCAGATATGTCCACGAACAGATTATCAACCCGAAGATGATTGTCGTCGTCGAGCGTGGCTCCTTGCCTCGCACAGCGACGAAGGGGAATGTCCAGCGCACGCTTACGGAGGTGAAGTACAAGGAGACCCTCGACGCAATATTCTCGTGATCTATACCCGAAGTGCATCCCCAAGTTTGATTTCTCGTACAGTAACATTGACCGCTTGTAACATTATTAGCTCTTTGCATGCCTGCTTACATCTCAAGGACCATCCACACAATCATGTACCAACATATGACTCTAATTTAGGTTCGCTTATATGTACACCCTGTTTAATTCTCATTTACCGCACCCCTTCACTTATTCATGTAATCATATCATTCTCCTGATCTCCCTCTTCCATGTGGACATCTGTCTCGTCGTTTGCCCTATTCCCTATCTCAACAACATGCCTCGAGTTGAGGTTCATAGAGAAAAACCCGATCTCGGGCCGGTCGACAGAGATGATGTGGCCTTTGACCTCGGTCATAGACTCACGTCCTCTGCCGGTCTGTCGTGACGATGCTGTGGTAGGCAGTGTTCCAGACGGCAATTTGACAGGTGTATCCCGATGCAAAGCAATACGGTGTGTAAGGGCGGGATAAGCACCGGCCGGGTGCGGCGGGAGCTCAGGAAACACGGATAGATGTTGTTTGTAGAACAGCTTAGATGAAGCGTCCGCATGAATTCCCCAGTTGGTGAGAACAATAACAGGGCCGTGTGTGACGCGTATCTTCTCAAGTGAGATAAGCACACGATGTAAGGCGCTCCCATCTATAGAGTCCATCTGTCCGTATGGACGCGTCGTGTTGCGTGGTCGTCTCTTCTCTCCAGTGAAACGATCTTGCCAATAAAAGGCCGACATGGAGTCTATGGAGATGAGAGCTATCTCGGAGGTAGGCAGATGTTGAGCATGATAGGTGGGAAGGCTACTGATGCTGGTTGCGAGCTGTATGGTCGAGGCCACGGGGAACAAGCGTAGGTTGCGGAGAGCAGTCATAACCACGGCATGTACATCAATATCGGCACGCTGGCTGCGGGATTCACGTTCAACCCGAGAGTGCATAAGCTGGTACAAGCGTTTTACGTCAAATGTTTGGTCTGCATCATACACAATAGCCGCTTTGTTCCAGCCTCCAGAGTTTGCAGGGAGCACGCAAGTCGAGACGAGTTGGTACAGCAAATGAGTCTTGCCGGATGCGGGACCGCCTTGGATCTCGAGTACATGTCCACGGCCGAGGGAAGATAGAGGTGATTCAGAGTTTGAAGCACGCCGAAGAACATGATCTAGAGCAGATGCACCTGTATTGCCGAATGGGGCCGCTGCACCGCGGTCGTTAGTGCACGGGGTTGCTACAGATGGATGTGATGGCGCCTACTCTTTGTGCGGACTTCATTCAACAGCTGTGCAAGAGTCAGGTGTATTCAGCTGTAGACAATGTATCGACATACTTGCTCAAGGGACTCGGATCGTATGTCGGCAAGGATGTCGTTCATGGCGGCGAAAGGCAAGGCGTGAGTTACATGTGATCGCGTCACGGTTGCCACGCGCTGTTCATCTCGAACGGTCGTGGCTGCGGTAGCGCGGAGGCACTATACGGCGGTCACCGCCCAACGCCAGCACACCCATCTTGCCTCTTACGCTCTTGTTCCATACACTCACGACCTCATGTCTGCCGCCGTCGGCCGCCCGCCAGCCTCGCGCCGGTCAACCTCTGTCTCTTCCGGTTCCGCACACTCCCCTTCGTCCTCCATCTCAAAGGGCGCAACTGCTCGCGCCGCGGCTAGCCCGCGTGTACCATCTAATCTTTCTCCTGCTGCACGACGCGGCTCTCTAAAGTCGCCCTCGCCACCAGCATTAACTGGCGAGACTCGGGAATCATTGGCTCTCGCATTGCGCCATGAGACGGACGCTAAAGAGCAGGTGCGCGCTTCGTGGCACGCGGTGATAAGACGTGTTCTGAATGTTGCACATCGATATGCAGCTTCTGGTACAGCTGCAGGACAAGGAGTCCATTATCTCCTCCTTAACAGAGGAGAACGACCACATGTCATCTGCACTGAATGCGGCCGAGTCTCGTTTATCCGAGTTGTATACCGAGCAGAATCGGATGGAGGAAGAGATGTCCGCACGCATCGAGGTTGCCGAGAAGCTCCGTCAGCAGGTTCGGGAGCTCGAGAAGGAGAAGCGCGATCTGACGCGGCGGTATAACGAGCAGGTATGTGTGGTTCGGTCTGCGCGCTACGGTTCACACGCCTAATGCTATGCGGTTCACAGACGTCAACATTCGAGGCCGAGCGCCAGACATTCTACGATAACGAAACACATCTCAAATCTCGTATAACGTCTCTCACGCAGGCACGGAGGAATCAGCCACCACCAACTCCGACTTCGCCTTCACTGGTCGATGTTACCGATACTGAGGACGAGTCCGATGAGGAACAACAGACCCTTGAAGTGAACTCCTCGTCGAAGGAGGACGAAGACTCGGAACCTGCGGAGATGACATCCTTGCGTATGGAACTCTCTACCCTCGAGAGCTCGTATGCGTCAATGCAGAACACTGTCTCGCTCTTGCAGCATCAGCTTAGCGACCTCAAGCGCGTCAACAGGACATTGCAGGAGGACAACGAGAGCTACATGATTTTGTTGCGCGAGAAGACGCTGAGCGGACAGTTCAACGTTATGCGTATGGGCAACGCTTCCGAGGGTAGCGAGAGCTCCAGTGATCTCGATACGGACGAACGCGACGAGGATGGCGATCAATCGAGCATGCGTAGCGGCTCGCGGAGCTATCTCGGCACCGTTAGCGAGCACCCTGATGAGGGAGACCAGACTCTCGACCCGGACTTCGACAACCAGCTCGGCGAGGACGGCGAGCGTTTGGGAGATGGAGAGGGTTCGCTCGCAGGATCGCTTCAGGGAGGCTCCCGCACGCGCCATGGCCGGAGACCTGCTGGCGGTTCCACGCACTCTCCGAAGCAACGCGGCGAGTCGCTGGCCAACTTGCCCATCAGTGGCCCAGGTCTGGATCTCGCCGCCGAGCTTGGCCGTGCGGAGAACAAGGACGTGCTCGAGGATCCGATCGATCCGCCTCCCTCCGCTCGCCCCAAGAAGGGCAGGAAGAGCACCGGGGACGGGCGCGGTGGTCTGGAGCCCAGCGACTCGGCGAACGACATTCACGCAATGCGGTCCAGGGTCAAGATGCTCGAGGATGCGAACAAGGCTCTGTCGCTGTACGCATCCAAGATCATCGACCGTATCATCGCGCAAGAGGGCTTCGAGCACGTCCTTGCCGTCGACTACGAGGCTAACAAGTCGCCCGCGACGCCGGCTTTCGCACCTCCACCTGCTAGTAAGGAGGACAAGCACAGGCGGCGTGCCACTATGTTTGCCGGTTCGGCGGGTTCGCAGATGCCAATGTCGCCTCAACCCGAACGGCTGACTACGTTCGAATCGATCATGTCTCCCAAGACCGCGTTGCCACCACCCACGACCGCACCCGCTAATAAGCGCCGTTCCTTCTCCGTCGACTGGCGCGGCTTCTCTCTCTTTGGTGGAGACAAAAAGACCGATGCCAGCCCAGACCTTCGTCTGCAGACTGGCGGCAGGAACTTCTCCGGTCCGGGAACGGCGCGCAAGCTGGACACTGAAGAGGATGAGGAGGACCGCAAGGAGCGGGAGCGTTTGCACGCGACGATGAAGCTTATGGGCATCGACAAACCCATGCCGCCGCCCATGGTCAAGTCGCATACAGCGCCGGATTCGACGAGCATCACCCCCGCAACACCAACCGACCCGAGCTCGACTGTGTCAAGCCCACCTTCACGTTTCTCGTTCTTCCGCCGGCCTGTCACATCGGAGACTTCATCTATTCGTTCAACGCCGTCGACATCAGAGGAGCCTCAAGTGTTAACTCACGATGCCCTTGTTCAGTCGGAGGCAGAGAGCGCACTTGCCGCTCTTGATGTTCACGAACGCCAGCTCAGTGTCGAGCTCGCCAAGGGCGGTAGCAGTGGCTTCACTGAGATTCAGCGCAAGTCTCGTCGTGGACGTGCCAGCGGTGGCGGAAGTGGCAGCGGCAGCACTGTGTGGAGTGCCGGGATGAGCACGCACGGCGAGCACGGTGACGAGTGAATGTGCCTCAAGGATGGCACGTCAGCAAGTCTTGATGATACTTGGAATTCTTACCAGCGACGAATATAAACGCTACCTCTTTTGTTACTGATGTATACCACGCACGGCGGCGCGCACGCGCGTAGATCTGCCTGTCTCTGTCTCGGATTATGCACACCTATCCCCCCTTTCGCATTTCATACCTCTGTTCATACCCGCGCATTGCCTATCATAAATTACAACGCCATACTGCAGTGTTGGCGTATCACGTAGATAATGACATGATTTCACTGGTCTATATTGGTGTCGTGCGAGAGGTGTACGCCATTCTATCGCCAACTTCCGCCTAAGAGACGAACATCACTCCGGCGGCTTCACGATAACTTCTTGTCTTCTTCCATCTCCTGCCGGGCTTCTCGTTCTGTGTTTCTATAAGAACCGACCTGATATCTGCATCCGAAGACGAACATAATCACTCACATGTCTTATCATTCTACAGTCAAGGCTGTCGGTATTAAGGAGACGGGAGGCTTGGAAGTCATCCAGGACCTCAAGCTCCCTTTCCCTGAGGTCAAACCGACTGATCTCCTCATCAAGGTGACCCGATTCAGGGATCATCGGATGTCTGAACACTCAAGTCATTTCGCTCAGGTTCAATACGCCGGCGTTAACTTCATCGATACCTACTTCAGGTATGCAGCGAAGGATCCACATGCCCTCACATATATTATCTCAGTGACGGCGGTACAGATCCGGGCTGTACAAGGCTCCTTTTTTGCCCTTACCTATCTCAGGGGAAGTATCTGGGGTGATCGTCGAGCTGCCCACTGATCAGGCCCTTCTGGAAAGCTCGACTTTCCAGAGCCGCGGGTTCAAGAAGGGCGGCAAAGTTGCCTTGGTACAGTTCTGCCTGGGTCCATGACACTCTTCCTATACGGATCTGACTGTGACAATGTAGAGCTACAGAGGATCGCTCAGAGAATATGTCGCTGTGCCTTGGTATGTGCTCTTACTGGGACTTGCTGGCTACATTAGTATTGAGCCAAGCGTCGTAGGGACGAGCTGGTTGTGGCTATCCCTGACGCAGTCTCTACACGCGTAGCAGCGGCGGCGTTCGTACAGGTAGTTATGCTGTGCATCCTCTACTCAGTGGCACTGTTAACTCAATCGGACTCAAGGGCGTCACGACTATTGGCCAGATGACAGACGGGTACAGCGTAAAGAAAGGTGATACCCAGTCATCCTCGCGGCAGCCATGGCCTATTCAGACGTTCTGCTCATAGGTGACACTGTCATGATCCATACTGTAGCAGGCGGAGTCGGCCTTCTTCATGCCCAGTATGCGAAGCTCAATGGTGCAACTGTCATTGGCACGACCTCGACGTCTGAGAAGGCGCAGCTGGCCAAGGAGTACGGTGCCGACCACGTTATCCTGTACAAGAGCGAAAACGTCGTGGAGCGAGTGCTCGAGCTGACCGGCGGGGAGGGCGCCGATGTCGTTTACGACGGAGTCGGGAAGGACACGTATGTGGTCACAAAGTTCTGTGCGTCTTCGTGAGGAGAACAACCTTTGCAGGTTCGAAGCGAGTCTTCAAATGACCAAGCGCAAGGGGACGTTGTGCTCCTTCGGAAATGCCAGTGGCGCGGTGCCGCCCTTCCCCCTGATGAAGCTCACTCCCAAGAACATCACCATCCTCCGCCCGACGTAGGTGTTTCGTTGGCCTTAACTTCTGAGGTCTAGCATGCTCACATCATGTTGACTAGTGCGGTAAACTGGGTAAGCGTGTCCCTATGTAGCAAGCATCTGACATTCTGAACTTTGCAAAGGTCTTTACAGTCCAGGAGAAGGACACCGTTGGCAAAGAGCTGTTCGGGCTAGTCGCAAGCGCTCAACTCAAGATCCACATCCACGGCGAATATCCTTTCACGGCCGAAGGTGTCAGGGCAGCGCAGCAAGATTTGACTGCTGGGAAGACGACGGGCAAGCTCCTTATCAAGGTAGCGGACGAGTAGATTCGGGCATACCAAGGGCGTGCGCCGGAGCACTAGCAAAGCATGTATCGATAGCATGAGGACGAGTAACATAAATGGAGAGTGACCGGGTCAGGCTGTGCCACTAGGCGGTTGATGCTTGACCAGTGTATTTTGTGCATGCGTCCGGATGGTCGCGAATGGATTAGCTGCGAATTCCGGATTCTGCATTATGAGTGGAAGCCTAAACTTCTCCACTTTCCTGTACCATGGAGTGCTATCAGCTACAAGAACCGTATGAGGAATAGCATTACGCACAGTGCTTTCTTCCGTTGCGCCTTCGACAGTGGCGCACTCTTGCCTTCCCCGATCTGTCCTGGTCGCGGCCGCGCCCGTTGTGGTTCGGACTCTGTGTCTGCATCTGTTGCCGGAGCAGACGCCGCAGGCGGATCGTCTAGTTGCGACAGAACCGATGAAAGGCCCTTCAGCGCGCCACCTGCGATCTCTTCGCGCTCTTTTCGTTTTATTCGGCGGTTATGCGACTTGCTATACGGTGCACGCGTTTCTTCGAGTCCTGTCTTGCGCATGAGTGGCAGTCGGAGTAAGTTATGGTAGGGCACCGCGCACTCTGTATGAAGAGCTCGTGCTTTAGCTGACGCTTCTCCTTTTTCTTCAGTGATGGGCCGGCTTCCGCATCGTGCTCCGTCTCGATTGCCTGCAGGATCTCGTTGCCCTATTGTAAGATGAGTTATGCGCCCATCATTAGTCAAGTGATAGACGTACCGATGCCTCCTTCATATCTTCAATCTCCACATGCTTCACGGCGTTGTCCTGCACTGCGAACTGTCGTGCGCCCGCCTTCGCCGAGGGCTCGTGTCCAAGAGAGCGACGTTTTCCACTGCGATCTTTGGGCTACCAGTAAATATGAGCATTTCGGAGCAAAGCTTGACTTATTATGTGTACCATTAGGTATGGTCGAAAGTGAGAGCTTCAAGTAGGTGAGGACGGTGAGGGGCTGTAAGGAGGAAGATGAGGGATCTGAGTGAGATTTGCTCGCGCGTGCAGCGCCAAGACGCGTCTTGTCCTCCGCGTCCATCATCTTGGAAGGCATTTCTCGGCACGGTCTATAAAATACATTGTTATATGCACGGTCTAACTTATATACTCTGCGCATGCAGGATTTCAAGCCGGGCCAAGCGATCTGGGTCGTTGGACGGGCAATACAACACAGGCACTCTAGCTGCAATGTTGGCGAGTGCTGCCACGCATGAGCCTTTGTGGACTCAATGAAGTCTCAAGCTGGTCGTCTCGCGTTTATACCTTTCAAGTCTCGCGTTACCTGGCGATGTGTAGCTTGTGGCTTAGTTGCTCGGATATGCGTATGTATCTCTGCTCGTATGCCCACCGTCTGGCACTCCCCTTCACCACAGAATCACCATCGCTCCCTCCCCTTCACCGTTGCCCAACGTCTGATAGTGAGTGGAAGGACGACTTCGATCTTATCTCAAGACCGTCCTTATCTCACTCTGTGCCATCAGGCGTGAATGGCGACCAAACAACAGTTCATTGCCACGCGGGGGTTCGCAGTTTCGATCCGTTCCAGTCGGTGGAAAGGAAGAGAGCCAGATCCCTTACCCGTGTATGGCTCTTTCATCACCAAGAATACCAGAGGGTCGGAAGCTCAAGGATATGTCATAGCATGGGATGGATGTGTACGTCCAGGCAATAGCTGTCGCTTGTTAGGATCGTCCTTATTTCTCACTTCAGGGATTTGAGCTCGTGATCTCTGATACTACAGGCGGCCCGCCCTCCATCGCATATGTCATAATCGATGGCGCAGAGGTCTTCAGGACGTACTTCCCTGGCACTAAACACTCTGTCGTGATCAAGGGTTTCTACGATACACGCTCGAGGGTCCTACCCTTCATCTTCCGAAAACGGCACTGTGTGTACTGCCTTGCTCCAATGAGATTTTCACTTACGACAACATGCTAGCTGAAGAACAAACGAAGTTCTCGGCCGGCAAGACTTTCGGCGAGATATCTGTTGTCTTCCGCGAGCCTCTGCCACAAAGTCTTTACTATCACCGTAAAAACATCGTCGGTTTCTCGCTCCACCGTAGCACTGATTTCAAGGTGAGGTACGTATGTTTTCTATCTAGTCACGTCATATTTTCTCAACCGTACGTCTCAGCGTGCTACATCCCGCGTGCTACGTGAATGCACCAGATCCGAGGACGATACGTTCCGGTCGGTTTGACGTAGAGCCCCTTGCGACAATCACTTTACGCTACACAGCGGGATGTACGCTTTTCAATACGGTCTCAGGAGAGAAGATTGTACTAAATATGCTGCAGATACTCTCTTTCGTGACATCCTGCCACTGCAGCAAGTGAACGATAGGAAAGGGAACAAGCGCGAACTCGATGATGCATCTAGTCACCCGTCTAACAAACGTCAGCGGGTAAACTTATTCCGGATCAAATATATAACGCCCAGATACTGATAATTGTGCATTTAGGTCAAGGACGAAGACGTATCGACGGTATCGCTCGCACCATCCAAGCCCTCAGTCTCAGCCAAATTGCTGACGGAGCGGAGCTTATATCCCCCGGAGAAAGCCCTTACTCACGAGAGTCTTGAGCTGAAGCGTGTCGCAATTTTAATGAAGCTGCCTTCTTGGGTGAGTATCGTGTGCCTAATATTGTTGATGAGTGGCTGATCGAACGTGCAGTTGAATCCGGCGTTCGAGGCTTCCCCATTGAGGAATGAGGTGAAATACCATAGAATGTACTAGTCTTGTAGGATATTGTGTATGGACGTTCTGTACTATGCGGGCGGTTCTGTAAAGGAACAACAGGCTTGACGCATGCGAACAGAGCTTGAAGCATGCGATCGGGCATGAAGAGCAAAACCAGAAAAGCCCCGTGACCGCGTTCTCAGCGTGGCGCATCGGTACCGCGGACGCGCTGCCAGTGCAACTCACATCCAACCACCACCGTCCACTCCGCCGTCATGGCCTCCACACCCTCTGCGACCCCGCGCTCTCAAGCGCTCACTACTACAACAAATAACGCACCCGCTGTACCTTCCCGCTCGCTTCTGCGTCAGAATGTGCTCGAAGAGGACGAGTACACCGCCGCGCTCTCGCATATCATTGCGCGCGACTTCTTCCCTTCACTTGTCCATCTCGATGCCACAAATGCCTTTTTGGAAGCTGAAGAGAACAAAGACCCAGTCGCTTTGGCAGCGAGCGTGCGCCGGCTCGAAGAGTTGCAGACTCCCGCGCGCGCTTGGGACGCTCCAACGCCCTACGCCGCTGGACCGTCTGAAACGCCGCGCGCTGCATCATCATCAGCAGGCGAACCACCACGCAAACGCGCGAAACTCGACGCATCACTATCACTCGATGCATTCCAAGCTAAATATACATCCGAGGATAACGCGAGCTTTCTGGAGATCTTGGATGCGGAGAATGCTAGGCGGAAGGAGAAGTACGGCTGGGCTTGGGATGCGCAGAAGAGGGTGGAGGCGCAGAGGGGGAAGATGCTGGAGGGAAGGGAGCGAGCGATGATTGAGGCACCTGCTGCGCCGGGGGTTAGGGAGAAGGTGCTGATAGAGGCGCCGGTACCGAAAGGGCTCATTACGCAAGGAGAAGAGGGTGCAGAACAAGGGGAGAAGGACGATAAAGGGAAGGGAAAGGAGGTCGCGGTTGTTGCGAAGAAGGATGAGGAGGAAGAGGTGGATGTGATGGCGCCGACGAAAGATACGCGGGAGGCGGGCGTCGACGGTTGGAATTTCCGTGCTCGCAATGGGCTCATGTATCCGCCTGATGCAGACACTTCTCCGTTCGCGATTGTGGCACCGTCTGCGCCTGACCCGCGCGAGATCAGACATGTAAATACGCGGATGCCGGACCTCGACGAAGATGGTGAGCCTGTGCGTGGCTCATCCGCGCCGCCCAGTCCAACGAGGAGCAGGATTGACGCTGCCATCGCGGGCACTCCATGTACGTATCTCACTTTCATGTACTATCCGCGGATATGTTGCTCATATGAGACTTTCAGATCGCCCACGTTCACCAGGCGTCAATAACTTCTCTTACGTGCCCGCCATGCCTTCGCCATCCCCCGCAGAACTCGGTCCAGCACGCGTAAAGCAGCTCATGACGATGGGCACGTTACTCGGTACACCACGTGTGCTTTCTCAGAGTGACGACCCCGCGATCGAGCCCGACACGCCATTCCGTATCGCAAAGCCGACAGCGCGAGAGCAGTTGTCGCAAAGATTGTCACTGAGTGCTTCGCGCAGCCTTCGTGCCAAGGCAGATATGATGAACGGCACGAAGAGGAGGGGTGACATGGGGCCACCCACTGGGGGTATGACACCTCGCAGAGCCGATGCGCCGGGTAGTCTTACGCCTGCGGCCAAGCGGTTGTTGGATCGTTCTACCTTGGGAACAGCCGCGGCGAGGAGAGCGGAGGCTATGGGACGTATGGCTGGGTGGGAAGGCAAGGGTGCCAAAGAGAAGGATCTGAGTCGAGTGCGGTGGACACCGACACCTGGTCGTTAATCTTGAGGTTTAAGTACATTCTACTCCAGGGGATCGATCGACCATTTGGGTGAGAGGAGGAAGCATATCAAGACCATGTGCATGTAATAATACACCAACTCGTTGAGAATAGTACAGCCTACCCACGGGATACCACAGCTATGCAATCTTGCGCCGTTTGGCATCAGGCGGTGCATCGTCGTCCTTACCCGGACTCTCGGCTTTGGCAGGAGCAGCAGTAGGCTTAGAAGCCTTCTTCTTGACCACGACGCCTTTGAGCGTCTTTCCGGGCTTCTTGACAGGTGCCTTCGCCGGTGCGGCCGATGCTGTTGTTTTAGGTGCAGCAGGCGGGGGTACCGGAGCAGGAGGCGGAGATTTGACGATCACCTTTGAGGCCACAGCCCTGTGCGAATATGAACAGAGTGAGGAGTATAGAATGAAAAGAAGCACGAACTGCCTGAACGACTTGACCTCCTCGCCGTCGCGTTGTTCACGCTCACGCTCCGCGGCCTCCTGCTTCTCGCGCACGGAATCGAGAAACATGATCTCATCTTCCTCGAGCGCGCGGAACTGGTTCGCCAGCTTGTTCTTCTCCTCCCATTCCTCCTGCTTGGCCGCCTAGAGTAGCAATAGCAATGAAAGAAAACACGTTTTCGTTGAGCGTGCGGAACGCGCGCGCCACAGATATCATACTGCGCACTCTGTTCGCGGCCAACTTCTACTCGCGACGGAAAGATGAAGCATGGGACTCGAGTAAGCCAACTGCCATATTAGCGCGAGATTGAAGCAATAACGGACCTCTGCTAACGATCGACCGTCATACGCGTCTTCGGTCGGCTTGGGCGGCGGCTCTTGGCCCAACCTGACGCATTCGGACGGTTAAGTTACGCGAAGCTTACTGACACAGTCGGGGGGAAGGCGCCGAACCTAGCGTAGGCTTGTTTCCACTGCTCCTCGCGACGAGTACGAGCGTCGTCGAGCTCGTTCTGAGTCACGAATCGGGAGCCGACCTGGCCTGAGCTGAGGTTGACGGGGTCCGCCATCAGAAATAAGCAGTTGGCCGTTCCGGTCGAAGTAGCAAAACAGGCTCTCACGATTGAAATAACAGAAGGGATCTGCGGGACAGCTGCAGGTAGCAATAATCGCGCTCGGCCCGCGGCCGGCGACTTTGCCTCTGACATCCATCCTCCCGTCTCTCGCCTCTGCGCATGGAGCAGGTCGGCGGGCCGTCGCGGCTCTCGTCTATCACTGCAAAGTCCGTCTCGCCCACACGATCCAGAGTCGGCGTACCGGCAACGATAAAGACGGTCATCACTGAGCCCCGTATGTTCGTTTATGCGTTCGCTCACATTTAAACACGGCGTTCTGAGCTGCGATTGAGCAGCATGGGCCAGGGACGAGCCCGACTCGCCCACCAACTCTGTGCACCAGCTACAGCATCAGCAGCATGAACCAGGCTCGCGACCGGCGTCGAGCGTGGACGTGCGGTCCATGGCCTCGTCCAACCGCCAAGACGCTGAACATCGATGGTTCCCATTCACTCGACGGCGAAACGATGGTCTCCTCCGCCCCCATTCCGCCTCGTTCTCCACCGTCGAAGGCGGGCCCTCGCACCCGCGCGAGACCCGCGAGTCGAGCTCGAGCGGGCGGGGTACCATCCTCACGCCTCTCATCGAATCCGGAAACTCGCCTGCGGCCGCAAACAGCCCCAGCGAGCGTCAACCGGGCACGGGCAGATTACGCTCATGGGGTCTGCACCTGAACATGCCCCAGCCGGCGCCTAGCACCATCGCGCAGAGCAAGACGCCTGGATGGGATAGCCCCTGGATGGCCAAGCCTCTCGAAGATGGCGGCATCCCCGGTGCCGCGACTGGCGCGGGCCATTCCGTGCATACGGGCAACGAGGTCAAGGCGGAGGACCTCACTGGCTGGGCGGCGTTCAAGAAACGTACGCGTAGGTTCCTATTGAATAATGTCTACGTCCCGCTGGTCAGTATCGCCCTTTGTGTTGCACGCTTCGGCCGCAGCTGCCAAGCCCCTAACTCCGTTCGCTCACAACGTTTCATGTAGCTATTTCGTATCGTGAACATCGGGCTCACCACCGCCGCACTCGGCATCGCCATACGACTGCGTATCATCGAGGAGCGAGATACGACTGTCGGCGTTTTGGGCGCGTCGCCGTGAGTGGTCATTTGATCGACGGGTTAGAAGCACTCTTGATTGACAGCACTCCCGTTCAGCACCCTCGTCGTGATCTTCGCGCCGCTAACGCTCGTGCACGTTATGATTGCCATTTACGTGCGTTGCTATCCTGTTTGTATACATCTTCTTCTTCGTTAACGTCGGTTTAATTTACAGCTCGAGTATCTCGGCCGACCGCTCGGCCTATGGCGAACGTCCGCCAAGCTTGCGCATACACTCGTGGAGGTCGTCTTCATCTGTCTATGGTCGGGCTCGCTCGCTCTGTGCTTGAACGACTACTTTCTCTACTTCATCCCCTGCACGGCCCAGTCCTCACTCGAGAAGGACGCGACGAAACATGTACCGTGTGGGCACCAGCTCATCCTCACCTGCCTCGTTGCCATCGGGCTCGGCATGTACTGCTTCAACCTCATTATCTCCCTCTTCCGCATCTTCGAGAAGGTTAAGGTTCACAACAAGAGCCATTTCTCGAGCGGTTGGGGTCCATCTTCCTGGGGTCGCGTCGGCGCGCATCTGCCATAGCTACCCTCCCACACCCTCTTTGTGCATGCATTCTGTCCCATCTGTACAGACGTCGGCCAACTCGACGATTATATCCCCCCGGGCACATTCATTTCTATATCCCTCGCAGTATATATTATCGACATCACTTATAGGGTAGACTGGTTTTCGCACTCCTATCCCTATCCCAACCCACCCATTTCAAGTTTGCCTCTGACTTCCTGTCTCGTGACGATCGCGCATCAGCATTTGTACCACTAGATCCACGCCTCGCTTCTTACCTTCTGCTCGTTACCCCCGCCTGGACGTTCTTCATCGTCGTACATACACCAGAGCCCACGTCTTTCTCTGGCTCACCTATATGCGCGTTTTGTGTATACACGCAGCAACAAACAAACAAATGTCTTCTGTTCATCCGCGCATTCGTTCATCGCTTCTGCAGACGCGTTCGTGAGAATGAGAAGTTGGCCACATCGCTAAAGCACACCATAAGAAGAATGATACGCGCAAGGATTGGCGCTCAGACAAGTATAACTGTAGTCGTACCTACTTATTCATTCAAACCCGAACCTCCACCCTGCGTGTCCTTATCGGTCCCTGACGGTCCCGCCGGCGCGGCACGAGTCAAATCACCACTATCGCCACCGGAATAGAGCACGCACGCGATATGAGGCACCGGGCGTCGAGCTCGATAGCAGAGACCGCCCGTTCGAAATCAGCTTCCGTCTCCCCTCCTCATTCTCCTTCTTCCACCACTATACTAGGCGACTCGAGGGAGTCGCTCGAGATGATGGACTCGCCCGCCCCGTCTCATGCGCGCGTCGCGTCGGCTTCGAGGTCGCGCACACGGACTCGCGGCAAGTCGCCTGCACGCGCGGTCGCGAGGAAGGAGTTCATCGCGGGGATTGGGTTGTTGCTTTGTGTCGTGTTTCTGTGGACGGGGTCGAATTTCGTTACGCAGGCGCGTTCATTGCTTCGACTAGATACCATGCGAGGTGCTTAGACAGTATACAGGACTTGTTCGATGGAGGATACAACAAGCCTTTCCTGTGCGTCGATTCTAACTGTACGGCGGGATTACGGCTGATAAGAATTATATCCAAACAGTGTCACGTACCTGACGACGAGCTCATTCTCCGTATATCTCGTCGTGTTCGGCTTACGAAGATTATGGCGGAAACATACAGGCGCGCGGAACGGTGCAAAAGATGGGTACGTTGTTGTGCTGTGCTATCCAACCAGTGTGTGTTCTGAGGACTGTACTCAGCTCGCAGACGGAGTACGAGCCCTTGGTGACCGAAGACCCCGAGGACCGACCATCTGTATGTCTTTCAACTGGATACATGCCCTCCGAGCTAACAATGTGCTTCAATCCAGAGCCCTTACGAGCAAACCGTCCACGCCCCACACGAACTACACCTCCCACCCCTCACAACAGCGGAAACGGCCAAGCTAGCAATAGCATTCTGTGCCCCATGGTTCCTCGCCAACTGGAGCCTGAACGCCGGCCTCATGCACACCTCCGTAGCAAGCGCCACAATCCTAAGCAGCATGAGCGGGTTCTTCACGCTCATCCTCGGTACACTCGCAGGCGTGGACCGCGTATCGCTCGCGAAGCTCGTGGCTGTGGGCATGTCATTCGGTGGCGTTGTGCTCGTCTCGCTTAGTGATTCTTCGAGCCCCGCTACCAGTACGGTCCAAGACGGGGACCAGCCGAGTAGGAGATATATCCTAGGCGACGCGCTTGCGCTTTTGAGCTCGCTGCTATACGCGTTATATGTTATTCTGCTCAAGGTCAAGATACGTAGCGAGAGTCGCGTCGATATGCAACTCTTCTTCGGTTTCGTCGGCGCGTTCAACATCGTCGCTGTATGGCCGTTGGGCGTGATTCTGCACTTTGCGGGAGTCGAGCCGTTCGAGCTTCCGCAGAACTCGCGTGCTGTGGGTGGGCTACTAATTAATGTATGCCATATCCTTTCATGTTTTCGTCTTTACTTTGCGGCTAACGCTCGCTGCAGATGGCCATCACACTTTCATCCGACTTCATCTACGTGCTCGCCATGCTCAAGACGTCGCCTCTCGTCGTAACGATTGGTCTCAGCCTAACAATGCCGCTCGCCGTGATCGGGGACATGCTCTTAGGCCGGGCCGCCCGCGCGCAGGTCGTCATAGGTGCTGCGCTAGTACTCGCAGCATTCGGTGTGATTGGTGTCGCGGAGGACAAGGAGAAGGAGCGCGAGGCCGTCGTCATTGTACAGGACCTTGAGTCGGATCTCGAACCTAGTAGGTTGAGCGGCGAGATACGCAGGAGCGGCTCTGTGACGCCGCAGGTGAGGGTGGATGTTGTCGAGGAGACGTTTTCCAGGTAGCCAAAGTTGGCATTGCATTGATGAGTTCTGTATGATATAGCTTTGTTGGAGACTTAGAGGGCTGTTTGTTGTTTATTCCCAGGCTGATATGCATACACTTGATACCATGGGCATGAGTTATACCCGAAAACTGGATGGGCGTTATTACGCGCGCACGAAAGGTCTACACGAGACATAGGGAAATGAAGACGAAGAAGTCCGTATTGCCATCAGTGCCATCAGGCCACACCTCCGCGCTGGCTTTTTGTGTATCGGTAGAGTGTGGTCTGGAGGAGAGTCGGGCGCGATGAGGAGAGAGCACTTAGACTTAGGGTTAAGGTTAGCACTAAACGGCCCGCCACACAACGGCGCGACTTGAACCAATCCATCATCAAGCCGCCTTTGGGCATTCTCGGCCGGTTGCAGGCTCACCCAGGGACGTGTCCAGTAGTCAGCGAACTATGGCTATAAAGAGCTCCCCATTCAATTTCTTGCGTGATCGAGTCTCTTTCGGCCCCATCCTAGCCATCTCTATCGCTCTACGCGTAGGCCTCATCGTCTACAGCGAATGGCATGACGCGCGGTCAATCGTGAAATACACCGACGTGGACTATCGGGTGTTCAGTGATGCTACCCAATTCTTACTGCATTCTGGGCCAGGAAACTCTGCCGAAGGACCACTGGGTACTCAAGATCTCGGAAAGTAAGCCAGGGTGTGTTCGAGTCTACGCTTGCGAGGGGATATTGATATATCGTTCAGCCCTTACACACGCTCCACGTATCGTTATACCCCACTACTGGCCGTCCTGCTTTCTCCGAACGAATGGCTCCTGGCCTCCTTCGGAAAATACCTGTTCGCCTTCTGCGACATTCTGGCTGGGATTCTCATCTACCGTTTAGTCCTGCAAGGTGGTGACTCTCGCGTTCTCAACCACGCCTCGGAGACATCATCGCAGCACGAACCAAGAGACGGCAGTCGATTAGACGGATACCAACGGCTGAAGAAAGCCAATGCAACACTGTGTGCGGCTGCGCATCTTCTCAGCCCGTTCGTGTTCAGTATCTCTACTCGCGGCTCTTCGGAGTCTGTTTTGTTACTCTTCGTACTCGGGACCCTTGACTGCGCGTTGCGTGGCCGCTGGATGGTTGCGGCAGTGTTATTAGGCCTGTCTGCTCATTGGAAGATCTACCCCGTCGTTTATGGCGTCTCTTGTGTTGCTGCTTTAGCTGGCGAGCAACTCGTCAAGGGAGCAACGAAGAAGTATATTCGACGTGCTCTATGGGATGTCGCGAGCTTCACACTGGTCAGTGCTAGCACGTTCGCGGCCCTCGGTGTCTCCATGTATGCAATGTGAGCATATGACCTATGGTAGATGTTACATATGAGCTAATCTTGCCTGTGAAGCTGGGGACAACCATTTCTCGAGGAAACGTACCTATACCATGTGCACCGGCGTGATCATCGACACAATTTCGCACCACACTTCTATCCAACGTACTTAACATACTCTGGTCTGGATGACGGCGAGTCTGTGCCATTGTGGAGAGTCCTCGCCCGCTCTCCCTTGGCCAGCTTTGGTCCACAGATGCTTCTGGCTGTAGGAGCAGGCGCGATCCTTGCGAGAAAGCGGAGCAACCTGGTTCTCGCTTGGTTCGTTCAGACCTTCGTCTTCGTACTCTTCAACAAGGTCTGCACCTCGCAGGTACGTGTTTTCCAAGGTTGCACTCACGATTACGCAAAGCGCTGACAGAACTATAGTACTTCCTTTGGTACTTGCTCTTCCTGCCCCTACTTGCACCACGACTGCAAATCTCAGCCGGCAAGGGGATCGCGTGCGCAGCCGTATGGTTCGCCACGCAAGCGCTATGGCTCAGTCAAGCATACAGGCTGGAGTTCCTGGGAGAGGAGGTTTACTATAACCTATGGGTTTGCGGTGTAGTCTACGTGTCAGGCAACGCGTGGGTGCTGGGCGCGATCCTGGACGCATACAAAGGCGAATGAAGTCATATTAAAAGCGCCTGGGGTAAATGTAGTAAAAGTAATAAAAGCGAGGTGTACTAGTCAATCGTTAACGAATGCCGATCCTGCCTTCGTCCGGGTCCACAATGCGCAGCTTGCCCAAGATCATCACAGCAAGCTCCTTCCATAGCACCTGGGTCTCCGTCAGCGGAGAAGAGCGAAGTTGCGCGACATGTAGGGAAGCGATCTGGGCGCGGAGGTGCTTCAAAGCTAGGTTGGTCTTGGGCGATGCAACGCGAAGCTTCACTTTGCGGTCGACGTTCGCCCAGTCGGAAGCCAGCTAGATCAAGGATGAGCACAATACGTAACATCCTAGAGTGATACATACCTTGAACTCGCTATCGCCACAAAGCAGCAGTACAGCAATGTCCTCGACTGGACCTGTCTCCCACGCGTACAGCTTCTTCGATTGCCTGTAGCGCGGTTAAGCAAGCTGTTGTATGGGAAAAAGAAGCTTCACATACATGAGAGTAAAGTACGCGAGGTGGTTGACACCAAAGTCCGATGGCTTCCTCTTGAAATTGACTGACGAAGGGTGGAACGCCACGCTTTGATTATTAGAGATCGTGGTGAGTTGGCCGGTCGAGGGATTGACGTGTAGTAGCTTAGGGTATAGCCCAGAGCCCAACGCCGCGTTGACGACATGTACGTTGTACGAGTTACAGTCGAGCTCGGTAGGAATGTTGATGAACTTGGTCGCTCGCGTGCGGCCGTAGCGCGTTCTATAGAGAAAGTTCGAGTCAATATATGCAGGCCTGTCAAACCTCGAGAGATATACCTCTGTAGCTCTTTGATGAAAGTGTTGTCGACACGGATGAGACCTGAGTCCAGGAGGTAGCTGAAGAGCGTCAGTCAGACTAATACATAGACCGAGCGTGATACCGTACCTCAAGAACTGCTCTCGCAATTCCTTGATCTGCAGCAAGTTCTGGTGGCTAAGATAATTCTTGCGACAAAACTCTCGCGCGAACCCAGCACCCTTATTGACCGAGGAATTACGCCAGGCCGAGAACGCTTGATGCAGCGTGAGGAAATCCGAGTTCTCTGTGGCCTGATAAGCACGCAGTAGGAGCCACAAATGACAGTTTGCATACCAACGCGGAACGAGTTCTTGGCCAGGTCAGCCTGTACTTCATGCCCGAACGGCGTCATAAAGGGCGACTTCGCGCTCAAAGCCGCCGCGATAGTGAGGGCTGGATCGAGGCACTGTAGGAGGCAAGCCATGATCAAGAACTTGCCAAGGTGCACGTCCAGGCTGAGGCGCATGAGCAGGCGACCCAGATGTGTGATCTCCTCATCTGGCGTCAGCGCGCGGACCTCGACTAGCACCGAGACTGCGCGTTGAATGTTGACAGGCGAAGGCGGGTCGAGAGCCTTGGTGAGAATGTCTTCGACAGAGGTACCCAGGTTAACCTTCATCGTCTTTGTGCGTAGAGCGAGGTCGGCAAGGCTAAGACGTAGGATTTCGGGCTCAGGGTGCTCAGCCATCTAAAGTTCTGTTAGACTCTCGTCCATTTAAAGGGCAAGACGAGCGTACCCTCGTATCGTGACGGAACTTGGTGAATAGATGGAAGCAGAGACCGCGCTGCACACGTCCAGCACGTCCGCGTCGCTGAGCAGCGTTGCTCTTGGCCACGAACGTCTCGACAAGCTTGCTCAGCTGGCGCTTCTCGTCGAAGCGCATCTCTCGATGCTTGCCAGTGTCAATGACGCAAGTGATATCCGGGATAGTGATACCAGTCTCCGCGATGTTGGTCGCTGTACATATATGTTCAGAACCGCCAATCCGGGGAATGCAATATTGCTTACCTATAACGATCTTGCGTATACCGGGCGGAGGAACGTTGAACACAGCGCCTTGTTGATCACTGGAAGTGGTCGAATGAAGAGGGTGAATAATGAACTCGTGATCGGAACCGAAGTGAGGATGGTCGGTGAGGATATCGTTGAGCTTGCGAATCTCGCCTAGGCCAGGCATGAAGATAAGGATCGCCGCAGACATGTCCTGGTAAGGGCCTTGGAAGCAGATATATTCCAGCAACTTGACGATCAAGTCGTACGGAAGCAGACGTTCGTCGTAGAGCGTGACAGTTGTTTTCGTCCGCTGAGAGTAACGTTTCTCGAGAGCAGGTGCGCCGGGTGTAGGTCCATTGGAGTCTTCGTCCTCATCGTCCGGCGAAGCGTCTTCGGACCAGTCGATGTTTTTCTTGCCTTTGTGGAACTTGTCGTTTCCTGATGAAGTGCATGTGAGCTTGGAAGGCGCTATGATGTTGTTTAAGACCACGTACCGCGAATCGCGTACTGCGAGTTCTCGTCGATAGACCACCCAGTAAGCTCAACAGCGTCTTCGAGAAACTTGACGTCGACTGGGAAGGTCCGTCCAGGCACTTGAAGCACGGGGCAGCCCCCGAAGTAAGCAGAGATCTTCTCGGCATCCAGCGTCGCGGACATGAGCACAACTCTATGGTGGAGGGTCAGAACTAGAACTGCAAACGAAATTATGCGGCTTACTTCAAGTCTGGTCGTTGTACCAGCAATGACTTGAGCCCGAGCAGCAGGAAATCGGAATCGATACCGCGTTCATGTACCTCGTCGACGATGATGTGCTACAATGCAACTTGATAAGAATGATGGCATAGTGCAAGCGAGGGATGCACGCACCGTGACCTCGTCGAATCCTCCTTCGCTGCCTCCTTCAAACATCCTGAGTGCGATACCGTTGGTGACGTAGGCGAGCATGTTATTGCGATGGATCTTGCTCTCCAGGCGAATCGAGTAACCGACAAGTGAGTTCGCTGAGCCAACGACGCCGGGCGCATCCCCAAGCTCACGCGACACACGCTGTGCCAGCGAGAGGGCGGAAATCCTACGCGGCTCGGTACAGAAGATCTTCGCATACTGTCCTCGCAACAGATGATCCTCAAGGATGAATGCCGGTAGTTGAGTAGACTTTCCGCTGTGGTCATAGCGTCAGTAAGGTGCCTCGGAATCTGAAGCAGGAGGAGTATCTTTACCATCCCGTCTCGCCGCTAAGAACCAGCACCTGCGATTGCTCGAGGGTCTCGATGATATGCTGGCGGTATTGAGCGATGGGCAGTGTATTGCGTTGCTCCTAAGTTGCGCTTAAATACCAGCATCGCATGAAAGATACCAAATGCCTTACGAGCATCTCTTGATATGCAGGCGAAGCCTGCCTGGCCAGGAACGCTTCCATGAGCTGTTCGGGATCATACTCTTGTCCAGAAGCGTAGCCACGTCGGAAACCATTCCTCTTGCCCTCGGTGATGGGCTTCTCGATTTTGGGGGCAGTCTGAAGGCTCATCAGTCACAACTTCGCGCGATGTAATCTTAATCACTGACCTTCTCCTGGTTCGCCATCTTCTGTTCAACGATAGCGCGCAGTCTGGCCCAAACGTCACGATTAACAGCATCATCCGCAACCTTCCGCTCTTCCTCCAGCTCATCCCAGAGCTGCCTATAAGCCGGCGGCAGCAATCTGAAAAAGGTGGGGCTCTGTGCGGGAGCCCCACCACCAGCAAACCCTTCAGAGACTCGATACGTCACAGCGTGCAGAGCAACAGTGGCTATGTACTGCTCTGCCTGAGCGAGATCGTGGCAGGCTACGTCGTCCATGCTGAACTCGTCCGCCTTGCCACCGCTCCAGCGAAGAGCTACACTAGCCCTCTTGACACGGCTAGACCCAGATAAATCCCTGTATGTGATCGTAGCATAGGCGTCTTGCTTAACGACGTTCTCCTGCAGGATCTTCTTCGGTACGCGTGCAGATGAGGACTTCGGCAAGGGCATGTCGCGAACACGGATAGTTGAGCCAGATGGCGCAGTCGTCTCTGTGGGCATCTCGTCTAGAATCTCGAACATGGGACCTTCGTCGTCCTCGCCGTCAAAAACGTCTGACTTGCCAGTGACTGGCGTCTCAGGCACAGGCGTGATAGGTGGAGGAGTGGCCGGTTTGGAGACCGGTTCGGGCCGTTGATAGCTGCGTAGTCGCGACTGCAGCTTGTCCTTGTCCACCCGCTTCCGCTCTTCCTTATAAGCCTTATCGGCGTTCTTTTGATCAAAGAAGTAATGGGATTTGACAGCAGTAAGCCGAGCGTGTAGTTGTGAGATGAATGCGTCGTCCTCAGCGGTTGCAGTTCCCGGTTTAACGCGCGTAAGGTCGTCCAATTTGAGGCGCAGGCGTATATATTCCGAGTTCGGGTCGTCGTCGAGGGAGTCGAGCTCAGAGGGTGTCGCAGTACCGCTGTCGTCCAGATCTACACGGTGAGCATCGACCAGCGATGTTGCTATGCGAGAAGGTACGAATGCAGGAGCGGAAGCATCGAGCTTTGGCTTTGAGGTCGGTAAAGGTGATGTTGGCAGCGGCGGAATCTCATTGGCGAAACTTGCCGTCCGTGGGGTCCGCGGGGTAGAAGGAGGTAGCAACCTTTCCTTTGCTGTAGGGTCGCCTCTCGTTGTGTCCAACTCCTCATCTGAACAGTGAAGGCATAACTTCACGATGTGCGTCAATACCGCGTGTCCTATTACACACGAACAAAACGCACCCAGTCGTAAGCTTCGTCAAGATCGTAACCAGAGATCGCGGTCAGACAGTCCATCACGCGTTCCTCAGAGAAACCAAGACGACGTAAAACGCCGTATGTCAAGGCGAGGCGCGTGACAGCCTTCTCTTCAGTATCGTTGACAGGTCGATGAACTGGCATGATGATGAGCTGAGCGCGACCATAAAAGATAATATCTATACTATACCTTCTTGTAACGGCCCCACTCCACCCTGTTGAACGAGGTCCAGGATACGGTCGACATAACGCGGGTCCAAATCGAGAGAAGGCATCGTTTCCGCAAAGCGCCTATCTTGTTGAACGCCCTACAACACCAGATTTAGACATACTCCCGTGGGCGCTTGTTGAACGTACCTTAATAGATCGCCTTATATCTTTCTCCACTTTCTCCTGGAGCTTGTCCACCAGATTCTGCAAGGACTGCTCCTCCACCTTATCCGGATCGAACTCCTTGGACTCTGGTACAGTCGTCGCAGGAGCAGCGTCGGGGGTGTCCTGTTCAGGAGTAGTGGCAGACGTCGTCTCTGTCTCTTTCAACTCGGCAGTGTTCTGTTCGGGAGTAGACGGTGCATCATCCTCCTGCACAGGGACGACCTTCTTGGGCTGCGAGGTCGTCGCGAAGCCGCGCGCGATCGGCTTGAGCTGCGTCTTCTTCTTCTTGGCCATCCCGACCGAGGATTAAAAAAGGTAAAAGGTATTAAAGGCCTCTCAGAGTACTAGCGCTGTCGGCGGGGTGTAACGTAGATGTGATACGTAGTTGTGGCACGAGAGAGTCGTGCGCTCTGTCGCAATGTGCGAGCGAGCAGTGCTCAAGCAAGAATATACGCGCTGTTGTCCGTGTATGCTCAACGAAAAGGATTTGTCGACTGGGTAACAGTGTAAACAGTATTCGGTTGCAAAAACAGGTGCATGAGAGCAGAGAGGAAAACCGAGTTGGAACGCTCACGCTGACTCGCGTTTCTACCGCGCGCGTCCGAAACGCGTCGCCGTCTCAATATCTCACGACTCGATCATCAACGGACTACATGACATAAAAAGCGACTCATAGCGACAACATACAGTAAGACATATGCATGATACAGATATCCACAGGAAGCATGATCAAAGCAAGAAATGACGATAAACAACCAAGAGAAACGAGGAGTCCGTTGGGCTCAATCTCAATCAACATCGGCCTTCTTGCCCCTTCCGCGACCGCGTCCACGACCGCGCCCGCGACCTTCGCCGGAGCCGCGAGGTCTACCGCGGCCCCGCCCTCGGCCAGTCGTCGGTGCCGGGGTACCCTCGTCATCAGCCATCGGCTGGATGTTGGTCGTCCCGAAGAACTCGTCGCCCTCCTCCACCCACAAATCGCGCAGACCAGCGATCCCGGCACCGCTAAACTGGCTCGAACGTTCTGGCGCAGGCGCGTTTGCGGCCGCCGCGATCTGCTCGTCTGTGAGTAGCAGCTGTACCATCTCGTTTGTCTGGTTCATCTCGGTGAAGCTCTTGTTGCCCACGACCATGTCCTGAACGTCCTTCTTGCGGCGCGCAAGCTGGACGATGCGTTCGTCGATAGAGCCTCTGCAAATCAGGCGGTAGACCGTCACTTGACGTGTCTGTCCGAGACGATGTGCACGGTCCATAGCCTGGGCATCGTTCGATGGGTTCCAGTCGTGGTCGTAAAAGATCACCGTGTCCGCGGCCGTCAAGTTGATACCAAGACCGCCGGCCTTCGTACTCAGGATGAAGATAAAGATGTCCTCACTGCAGCTTGATTAGAACGACATACAAGACGAAATGGTGAAACACATACCGCGTCTGCCAGTCAGTGACCATGTCCCTACGGTCCTCGATCTTAGTTGAACCATCGAGACGCAGGTACTTGTACTGCCGGTGAATGAGGTACTCCTCCATGAGGTCCATCATGCGCGTCATCTGGAAGTAGATGAGAACGCGATGGTCGTTGGACTTAAGCTCCTGTAGCAGCGCGTCCATCCGCGCGAGCTTGCCAGAGTCGAGTATAAGGCTTTTCGCTTCAGGCATGCGCATCGTCGATATAGGGAGCTGGTCGCGTGAAGAGTGCGCGAAGATGCCGTCCAGAGGAATGCCAGGAGCGAGGATATCGAATCGAGTCTCGGCAAATGGTGCATCGCGTAGTGACCGAGGGGCGCCATAGAGGGCAAGAGACTCGACGGGAGCCTCGAACAACCGCTCTTGCTTCTCGACGAAGTTGCGGTCAGGCGCGTACAGGGTGATAGGTGGCGCAAGGGCATTGGGAATGCGACACTGGACGATGGGGCGTGAGAGACAAGAATTGATCCACTCTGACTGGATGATGGAGCGTAGACTGGGTAGACCGTCCGCAAGCGCGTCAAGCGGAATATTGACGCCCGGTATCCGGTAGGCGTCACAGATGGGACCAAACTCACACCCACTAAATGGATGTTAGTAGACGAGTTTAATAAGCACAAGGGCGAACTCACTTGTACGAGTCTTGCTCTAGCTGGGTGGACTCTGCTTGCAGAGCAAGGAGCCTTCGTCGGAAAGGTGTAGTGAGGAAGAGGTCGTGCGCGTCTTGCGGCGAAGAGTCCGCGAAGCGAAGGAACGAGTATGACGACGAAGATGCGTCTTGTAGTGATTGCAGGATATTCTCTGGCGTCCAAATGTTCATGAGCTTGTGTAGAACGCTATTCTCAGGCTGTAAAGGCGAGACGTAGTCTTCGTGCGGGACGTCAACAAGACCACCGTCGAGGTAGAAAACTCGAGGGATGTTGTACTCGATAGGGTTGCGGGTCGAGTACGCCTGCACAACGAAGTCGCCCTCGCGGTTGAAAGGTCCGGACCGCCCAAATTTAGCGAAAGAGAACGGCGCCACAACGTCTGCGCGGTCGAAGAGCTCAGGGTGATTGCAGACTTTGCGGAACTGCATGATGAGGTTCGTGAGCGTGCGCTTGTATTCGGCCTCGTTGATCGTTGGGCCTTGTGCGACAAGGTCTGCGATAGAGATGTTTTGGAGTAGTGTCCGGTACATTTGTCGCTGACGAGCGCTCAACTCGACCAAAACGTCGATTTCGATCTAAAGCAAGGTCAATCTCAGGGAAAATATGCCGCAAAACAGCGGAGCTGACCTTATCACTGAGCTCATTCTGTACATGCTTCTTGACGCGACGCAGCATGAATGGCTTCAGGATCATGTGCAACCGACGAAGCTGGTGCTCGCTCAAACCGCGTCCCTTACTCTCCGCCGCATTCTCGATGTCCTTCGAAAACCACTCGTTGAACTCATCGTGCGAGTCAAATAGACTGGGCATGATGAAGTGCAGCAGGGACCAGAGTTCTGATGGTCAACGTGAGTTGACTGAGCTACTCGCGCAGGAGTAATTCAACGCACCTTGCATGGAGTTCTGGATCGGAGTACCAGTGAGTAATAGGCGATTGCGGCACTTGAACTCCAGCAACGTCTTCCATCGCGCGCTCGCCGAATTCTTGATATTCTGCGCCTCGTCAAGAATCATATACTGCCAGGTAACCTTTTGGAAATACTGCTGGTCCTGCGTGACAAGCTGGTAGGACGTCACAATGACATGGAAGTCCGAGTCCTTGTCATAGGTGATATCCTTCTTCGCCCAGAACTTGCGCAGTGTCGTCCGGTCCTTGACGCTACCCCAGTACGGAAGGACTTTGAGAGTGGGAACAAAGCGAGATATCTCCTGCTGCCAGTTGTGCAACGTGGAAGCGGGCGCAACAACGAGAAACGGACCCCAGATATTATGTGTCTCAGCGAGATAGGCGAGAAGTGATATAGATTGGATCGTCTACAGTCACGATGAGCGAGTGCAAGGGAGTCATGCGAATCAACATACCTTGCCCAGACCCATCTCGTCGGCGAGGATACCGTTGATTCCTTGGTCGTAGAGTGTACCCAACCAGTTAAGACCCTTCAGCTGGTACTCCTTCAGCGTGGCCATGAGCATGCGCGGCTGCCCTATCTTCAGAGGGCCCTTGAGAGCGTCAGGGTTCTGGAAGTTCAGCTCATCCGAATCCACTGAAAGACGATCAACACAAAAGATATGCGCATGGGTTGAGGTTAACGTACAGTCCACTATAGGCTTTCCAGTATTAGAGCCATCACCCTCCTGAGTCTCCGGTTCGTCATGCAAATGCGACTGGGCCTTGGCGAATCTCATCGCGTCCTTCGTTTTCCTGTCCAGCGCAGATTCGGCATCGAACTGCTGCGCTCTCGCACGTGCTTGCACGATATTCTCCTGCGCAATACGCCGGGCATGTCGATGTAGATTCGTCTGGTCATCTACACACCACGTGTCAATAATGGGATAGGATATTAGCGACGACAATTGGGCCTACCGTCGTTGAAGTCAATATCTGCAAGAGGAGCTTCAGGATCGTCCTCAAGATCAGCGCCCTTCGGAAGTTCGGCCGGTTCAGCCTCGCCCTCGTACTCAGCAGCTGGAGGAATATGCGTAAGTCGGAGACAGACACGGAACCGAGCACTTGTAACGCACTCTTAAGCTTGTTGCCGACGAAATGGCTGTACAACTCCGTCTGGCTGATGAGGAACTCAAGTTTTCTAGCCTGCCTGGACGCCTCGCGCTTCTCCTCCTCAACCCGTAGGCGCTCGAATGCTTCCTTCTGCTCCTTCCGTCGCAACTCCCGCTCCTCCTTGTCGTTCTTCTTCCAGAAGGCGGACATGTCACGAGCCAGTTTCTTGCCCTTAGCCTGCGCTTCCTTGATGATTTTTGGCGTGCGTTGATACGGTTTGCGAGATTGCGTGGATGCCAGAGTCGCGATGCGTTTCTGAGACTGTTGGCGAAGTGAAGTGCCAATGTTGTAATGTCTATACGCCTGGAATACAACGTCACGACGGAATGCGCTACACGTCCAAAGTGCATCAACATACCTTGGGGATCTCTTTGCGGACAATGTTCTTCCAAACCTTAGCCTGCGCGTCTTCCAGCTGCCGAACGCGCTTAAGCATCGCCTGATCATCAATCTTCTTGGCCTTCTTCAGCTGTGACGGAACCTCGTCGAGCTCGAAGATGATACCAGAGCCTACTGTAGGTGCAGGCGATACGGCTCGTGAGCCCGACGCAGATGCGTCGTCCACGATCGAGGGGGCAGCGGACTCGACTCCAAGATGCTCCGCTGCACCTGGGCCTAACGTCTCGATGAATTTGCGTTTGCCAGCCGCTTTCTTCGGTCCGCGGGGCGTTCCGCTAGGACTTCCAAGGCTCTCGCCATGTTCGATGTGCTTGTCCTTCCGCGTCGGCGTCAAAACTCCAGAAGCGACGGATTGCCCGTCGTCTATATCATCAACTCTGCGCTTCTTATGTGGACGTGAGACAGACGCCATAGACACGTCGTCGTCGCTGATATCCCCCACGGATGCCGGCCGAGATGCAGGGCGTTTAGGGAGAGCTGAGCCATTGCCCACGGACAACGCATGCCCATAGTCGTGCGGCATTCCCGGATCGTCATAGTCGTCATAGTCATGTTCAGAAGGTCGTGGCGGCGCAGGAACAGGTGCGTTCTGCTCGAGTGGGCGGCGTCGAGGGGCGGGAGGTAGCGGTATGCGATCTGCTGTCTCGGCGTATGAGGTAGTGTAGCGATACATTCGCTCCATGTTCTTGTCCTGTCAAGGCGTTAGGACACTAAAGTCGCAGAGAGTGAACCGATGCCTACCGTATTAGATCGCTCAACTAGCTGTTCGTTGATCTTTCGTCGCTTTTGAGCCTCCTTCCGGTACAAAGCCTCTACGACTCGCGTGATCTCTGGACAGTCGTCCAAATCTGAAGATACAAGCCGGCGATCATCCCCCGTTGGCTCGTTTGGGTGGGCGCTACCATGCTCGTCTGCTTCGTCGTGAACCGCCGGCGAATCAGTGCGAGGGCGCTTGTGGCGCGCAGACGTGCGACGTGCAGACTAGACATGGGTCAGTATTATGATTAACCATGAACGGCGAATATACGCACACGCCGAGTTCCAGGTTGATAGTCATTATCCACAGCCTGCTTCTTGCGTCTCTTCGAGGGCGTCTGGGTCTGCTCTGGCAGCACCGGCGCACGACTCTCCTCCTCGTCTACAGGTTCATGATCGGAGTGTATAGGTTCTGAAGAGCAATCAGCAATCAACATAACTAACCAACACCTGTCAAATACGCACCTGGTTCATGTCTGTGCGCAAGGGCCTCAACATTGGGATGCACTGGTCCGCCGTTCTCAACACCGTGAAGAGCACCATGCCTCATTGAAGCGAGAGGGAACGGCGAAGGAGAAAGAGGCGGTCCCACATTCACAGGGCCGCCATGAGGCAGCAGCTGAGGCGCAGGCGGTGGTGCAAGAGCAGGCGCGGGAATCGAGTTATGGGTGAGAGGAGGTGCGGGGTCGTCGTTGAGAATCTTCAGCAGCGACATGCTCGCAACTTACGCCACTGTCTGGACGATAATCGCTGCCAGCTCAACGAGCAATTCCCGAGCGTCTATATTACGCAAGCAACACGACTTGCAGCTATACGCCAACCCCGGGTCGACGGTGGCAGTCACGGGTTGTGGTTGACGCGACTGCTGTTTCGGAGAGTGGACGACGGCTTTGGACGTCGAAGAACCGTAGCGGATGAGGAAATGACGGGAAAAGACAAGCTGGATCGAATCACTGACGGACGCGACTCGAGTTCGAGCTTCCGCGCATGTCCGGCGCTCAGCCTGGTCAAACTATTGAGATCCTCCCTCACACTGCCCATTCAAACATATCCCCGCCTTGGCTCCCTCCCCCTCCTCGCCTCGGCCCACAGCGGTATCCCATCTATCATCCCCAAACACGTTGCATTCATAAAACGAAAGGTCTTTGGTGGAACGAAGACGAGCCATTGACGTATACGCGAGTGTTCACAGCACGAGCCGACACGCCGGCGCGCGAGGGTGTCCCAATTCGGAATTTTGATGCAGCGTGGCGAATTTGGATGCCGCGCGACGCGGGGCGATTCGTTTGCTCCTTCCATCCACCTTCCATGCCGGTTCCATATCTATACACATATAGTACATGGCATAGTTCTGTCGTCTGCCTCCTCACAGTGTACACATGAGATGTCGAGGTGTACGAATGGAGCTGTCGACGTCGATCTCAGCCTGCATGAGATGGAGAGCTTGTGGCTATTGAACCTGGTGGTGCCTGCATGTGTCGTACTTAGGCTGTTCGGCATCCGTGGGCGCGTCTCACCTGTCTATTCCTACACCGTACACGACGACTCGTACAACTCTACCCTACGACCTGTTAAATCCTTGTACGCGACTGTCCATTGTTGCAGGAATAATATATCCAACCATCGTCATATGAGATCTGTACCTGGACCTACAGACGTCCATGTTCGTCGTTACTTAAGCGCTTGAGCATTGCGCCCGATTCCGATGCGGATTCGCTGCGCGCGTCTACCACCGACCCGTTCTAGACCGATGCTGGCGCCTATACAATAGCACTTCACACTCTCTTCGAGCAGAAAACATGAGAATTGGGGCACGACTCAGAATGGACGACGCAATGCTATCGCGTCTCAGCTCAGGGAGAGCTTATAGGAGAGCCGTTGCAGTGAGGTCTCGGCCCGTTCGGCGCAACGACGGATGTTATAAAATGAGATATATGAAAGTTGGCAACGCGCCCTCCCTTCTCGTTAACCCTCCCCGCCACAGCTCGTTGTGTGCGCGATAGACGGCTGCGCCGACGCGAAGCGCGCGTTCGCGAACGCGGTTCCTCTCGCTACACCCTTTATTTCCCTTTCTCCGGCGCATCCCGACCATGGCCAACGCGTCCAAACAACGCGCGCAGATCGTGTCGCTGCCCTCCCTTTCGAGTCAGCTCTCCTCGCTTCCCCAGGCGAAGAGCATGGCCAATCTTCCCTTGTACACGTCCCCATTATCCGGGCAGCACGCCGCGCACAGTGAAGCCAAGGTGCGCTTCTCCTGCTCAGGCTTCGCCAAGGTTGCGTCACAAGACCGTGCTGAGACCGTTTGAGCAGCTACGCAGGGCGCTGGCGCATACATCCAGTGGCTCGGGAACGTCCTACGCCACGCATCCCGCGGTCAGTGCTTCTCCGCTTCTGACCGAGCGCGTCTTAATCTTTCGGTTCGATAGGCGCCTTCTCCACCGCCTACACCCGGCGGCGCGCCTCTCATGATGAGAAAACCCGTCCGTGCAATCATTCTCCCTGCGACTGACCTCATTCTCACCTTGCAAGCAGGTTCGCACAAAATAACCGCCGAAGATCGCTTCATTCTGTCTCCTCTCGCCAGATATTGCTTAACGGGACCCTTTGTGAACTTGGGCTGCCTCCAACCGTTTGAACCTCATGTGCTTCATTCAGAGCCTCCCTTCCTGCATGCTTCTTAGACGCGCTCGTCGCCACACTACACTGCACTTCCCTCACTTCCGCCTGCAATCACTTTCGACTCAATCCGCATCGCCTGCTCTCTTCCACGATGACAATTTACACCCTAGTTCCGCAATTATCACGTCTTCTTCCGACTCTGACAGTGATTTATCCATCCGATTTCAATCCCTCTCGCACGATCTCCCTCCGTCCCATCTATCCATCTGGCCATCACTACCGTACATCCCGCGTTTTCGCAAGACTCTTCCCTGGGCTTTTGTGCTGGACCTCGCGTAGTATACTGCTCGCATCGCTTTCGTTTTACTTGGTTGACTGCTTACATTGCTATACCGCTATTCCCCTTTCTATACCTTCCTTTCAACATTTTTACTACCTTACTTTCATTTTGTTGCTTATCATCATTCATCGTCGCCCTGCGTCAGGCGTCTTTCATACCATATAACTGGGGGTCGGACGGATAGGCATCTGCGTTCCGCCGCGACAGCCGCGTTATATATACGATCCGGATCGCCGCAGGTTGTGCGGAGGAGTGCTGATATCGATAGTACCCTGGGCCCAGGTGCGAGCTTGCTTTGTCCCGCAGGATCTTCCATTCTTCCCCCATCGTGCGCAGAAGCATACTTACAGCGTGTACATCGGGTGATCCAGTAGTATTGACAGTACCTCGAGGTCTGGCCCTCTCCACACTGCCACGCATGAGTTTATACTGCAGATATCCTCGCCTGGCAATCACGCAGCGTTTCGTAGAACACCTGTCGCGCCCTATAAACTTGCCGCTATTTGTGTTCCGTACTGCCCTGCCTTCATCGCATTGAAAGGCACAGCCGTTGCTGACTGAGATCTACGCCACAGCAGAGCACGTTGTCGTCTCTCACCGGAAAGATGTGCTAGCGTCGAGCACCCTTGATACCGTTTTTGTTCACCTCTTCGAGCTTCGCACATCTTCTCACTCGAGTCGGGCAAGACAGCCTAGACTCCTCAACGTGCGTGCGGTCATCTCCTATCGTTTCTCTCACCTGTGGCTCCTTTGTGCAGTACAAACCCCAAATCAACCGGTGCCAGTCTTCTGAAGAGCTTCCTATTCAGCGATCGCGTGGGACTCACCGTGGCGGATTCCGACAGTACAGCCACAGCAGTGAAGCGCATGTCCGTAGTACATGATCATGCGGTACACTCTACAAGCCGAGACGCTCGCTATCTCATCCGGTTCACAGGCAGGCTGCCTAGGAAACCCCGTTGCGAAATCTCGACCGCACTCGGCTGCGTCATGAGCGCGAGAAGACAGCGATTAGGAAAGCAATGATCATAGCCAGATGTACAGACAGATAACATGTGAAGTGATAGCCTATATCTAAGGCTCGTCAGGGTAGAGCATGAGCTCCGGGCGGACCTTCTCGTCGAACTCCTCGGGCGTGAGGAAGCCAAGCGCAACGGTGGCCTCCTTCAGCGTCGTGCCCTCCTTGTGCGCCTTCTTTGCGCACTTGGCGACGTCTGCGCCAAGTTATCAGCAGTAGCCCATAACTTGAATAAAGTGAACGTACTGTCGTAGCCGAGATGGCTGTTGAGGATAGTGGCGAGCATGAGCGACTCGTTGAGGATGGTGTTGATGCGCGCCTCGTTAGCCTCAATGCCAACGACGCAGTTCTTCGTGAACGAGCGTGCGCCATCCGAAAGCAGACGAATGCTCTGCAGCACGTTCTTGATGATCACAGGCTTGAACACGTTGAGCTCGAAGTGTCCGTTCGAGCCCGCGATGCTGACAGTAGTGTTGTTGCCCATAACCTGTGCGGCGACCATCGTGAGTGCCTCGCACTGCGTCGGGTTCACCTTGCCGGGCATGATGCTGCTTCCCGGCTCGTTCTCAGGCAAGCTCAGCTCGCCGAGACCGCAGCGCGGGCCAGAGCCAAGGAAGCGAATGTCGTTCGCGATCTTCATGAAGGAGACGGCAATGACGTTCAGAGCGCCGTGCGCCTCGACGAGTGCGTCGTGGGCGGCGAGAGCCTCGAATTTGTTGGGTGCTGTCTTGAACTCGATGCCTGTGAGCTTCGAGATCTCCTCAGCGACCTTCACGTCAAAGCCGCGCTTTGTGTTAAGACCCTGAGTAGTATAGTTAGGAACAAATGGATAAACCATATGCATGTGAGGACGCACCGTGCCGACAGCAGTACCACCCTGTGCGAGGAGGCTCAAGCGAGGGAGCACGTCCTTGACACGGGCAATGGCGTTCGCAACCTGAGTCACGTAGCCGCTGAACTCCTGGCCAAGGGTGAGCGGGGTAGCATCTTGCAAGTGAGTGCGGCCGATCTTGATGATCTTGTCGAACTTCTTCGCCTTCTCGTCAAGAGCGGCGTGCAATTCCTCCAATGCAGGGATGAGCGTGTTCACAATCTCCTGCACAGCGGCGACGTGCATTGCAGTGGGGAACCTGCATATTTATCAAGTTAGCCCAATGCTTGAGTTGCAATGACTACGGACGTACGTGTCGTTAGAGCTTTGGCTCATGTTGACATGGTCATTGGGGTGAACGGGCTTCTTCGAGCCACGCTGGCCACCGAGGATCTCAATTGCACGGTTGGAGATGACCTCGTTGACGTTCATGTTGCTCTGGGTTCCGCTACCAGTCTGGAAGACAACAAGCGGGAACTCCTCGATGAGCTTGCCCGAGATAACCTGTGCATTTGGATGAGTATATGCGCGGCCCAAAGACAGAAAATACGCACATCGTCAGCAGCCTCCTGGATTGCCTTCGCCACCTTGGGGTCAAGGCCGTAGGTCGAGTTCACGATCGAAGCGGCCTTCTTGAGCGTACCGAACGCCTTGATCAAGGGCGGGGGAAGGCGCTCAGTGGGACCACCAATGTCGAAGTTCTGGAGCGAGCTGTCGATTGGTTCAACATTGAGTCACCCAGTATATTGGACATGAAATACGCACCGTTGCGTCTGTGCTCCCCAGTAACGCTCTGCGGGCACCTGAAGCTCGCCGAAAGTGTCGGACTCGGTACGGAATTCAGACTATACAGATCGGTCAGCGTTTGTATATAAATCACTTCAGTAAGTACACGCACCATTGCTCGTAGGCTTGTAGAGAAGAAGCGGTTTGGTGTAGAGCGCGCATAGCGGGCAGCGAGCGAGGGCTATTCAAGTCCGATGACGCGCAAAGGACAGGGTCACATGTAAACGGCCGGCTCTTTACAGTCAAACATAGCCGTTTCTTACCGCGTAACGGAGCCGGAGAGTGCTGCTCATGGCGGGCGCGAAACCTTTTGGACGACGAGACGGACGGTGAACAAGTTGCGGGGCAAGTTGCTGGCCATGAGCGTGGCATTGCCGAGGCCAAGCGTGCGCTCCGGGTTCACCCGGTCGCAGCCGCCGAGTGGTCGATCCTTCTCGTCGCTTGGGTGTGGCCCACCATGACGTCTGCCGCGCAGACGAATATTTCAAAACATTTCCCGCATATATTGTACACCTTCTAGCGCGTCAACAGCTGTCAACAGCGCGTGAAGCGTCGACATGTTCTCCGAGCACAAGGCTCACAGAAATCCGGGGTAGAAGACCTGCATGTGATTGACGACATCGCCGACACGCCACAAGGGCTTCTTCAACTTCTTGTCTTGTGCATCCATCGTCGTCGTATTCACACTGCCAGTCTACCATGTCTATGCTTGCTGCTCAGGTTATCTTGCACCCCACCGTGTCTGATGGCTTGAAGGTCCTGAGCACGACTCTCGGTCGTGACAAGGTGCGCAGGCGGCGACAACTCGTTGCGGGGTAGATATATCCTCATACTTTGAGGCAGGTCTATCGCGCGATCCAGTTCTTTGCACGGTTCTTTGCCTGGTACTTGATTTCACGGGGCTACTCTTTGGAGGCTGCGCGGTGGAATGCTCTGAAGAACCACCTGGGTACCGCGAGGAAGCGTGCGTTGACTGGCTTGTGTGTGCCGACCTATTCGACTCATATGTGATCGCAGTTCTTCGCCTCGGTAAACCCGTTGAACACCTCCAAGCCGCTTTACGGACGGCATCAACAAATGGCGAGATCAAGGAGCAGGTCACAATGATCGGCCGCCAGCTAGGCTACTTTGGTTTCCTGGCATACGACGCCCTCGTCTGGGCGAACGCCGTTCGCTTCATTACTTTGAAGCCTGACACGGCAAAAGCTGTCAACAAGACCTCCAACAGGTTCTGGCTGGCTGGCATTTCCCTCAGTATCTTGCATTGCATATTCAAGGTGCGTGCGTGCCAGCCCCCTAGCGTGCATTAGGCTCATGTTTGCACAGACTGCACGCCTCACCGCCGAGGCACAAGCTTTGCGCGTCGCGAATGAAAAGGATATTGGCGGTGACAACGTCCGCCAGACCCGGTTGTACGGCCTCAGCGCGTAAGTAACACCTTTTCGTGCTAGTGCTAGCTTAACTCCGCACAACAGAGTACGAAACGCGACCCGTCGTCAGTTGCTAATGGATGTGCTGGACTTCTGGATCCCGGCTGCCAACCTCGAGCTTGTGCACTTGAACGACGGCTTCCTAGGACTTTGCGGGTATGAACACTTGTTCACTTCACAAGCAGCCGTGTCTGAACTCCCTATAGTCTCGCCACATCTCTGCTCGCATTGCAAAGCCAGTGGACGAGCATCACGTCTGCAAAGAAGTGATGTGGAGTTCGAATATTTTACCTGTTTATTTGTTTGTGCACCAATGCTATTATGGATCTTTTGAATATACCAATACGAACGGGATGTATGACCGTAATATGTGATAAATGAAGGATGCTTCGGCGCTTATGTTGGACGCCCGGCCGCTACTTCGCGTGTTCGCACCTTGACATATTCGTCACGCACAAGCTGCATGCTGTCTGGGCGTGTACTGACGGAATATATGTTGGTGATGGGATGATTATACAAGAAAGTAATACCACGCACTATTGGTACATGCAGTCCTGTATAAGCTTGTACTTTCCCTTACACGCCCATGCGACCGAAAGCGTGCGGCCTTCCACACACTCTGCAAAGTCTGCCGCGAGGTGAGCTAGGACGGAGCTTGAATCCATCAGCACGCACCTTTGACGAGGTCGTCGCACGCCTTTAGGGCGTAAGCCTTTGTGCTCTTCAGCAACTGCTCCTCTTCCCTGCGAGACAGAGTGCCGGCGCTCATGGTGGCGAATAGCAGAGTCACGGTCAGCTTTGCGCCGGCGCCGGCGCGTCACGAGCGATATTCCGCCCGGAGCTCCTTCATTTCTAAGACCAAGACTCGGACCACTCGTAGCGTCCGGCTTACTCGTCGACCACCATCTCGCTCGGTTCAGCGGTATAGGGCTGCACTCGTACTGCTTGGATTCACTCTGGGATGGCTTCTCTCGTACGCGCTGCTAGTCGGTCCACCCGCGTCCCCGCCGCCGCGGCGCATGTCCGCTGTCTGGCCACTCCGACAAGGAATTTTAAAGAAACCCTCAACGACGGCCTATCTCTGGACGACTTCATCTCAGGAAATGCACCAGAGCGGGTGGTGCTAGGGAATACGAGCGCGTATGTACTGTGATCGACTGCCTCGGCCATGTAGATGACTGACCGAGGTACAGTCCCCGTCTGCCGTCGTACCTCAAGACGTCCATCCCCAAGGGCAAGTCATACGCAAAGATCAAGAAAGACCTTCGTGGACTGGGCCTGCACACGGTCTGTGAGGAGGCAAGGTGTCCGAACATTGGCGACTGCTGGGGCGGGAAAGAAGGCGCGACGGAGGAGGAGGGCAAGAGCGCGGCGACAGCCACGATCATGGTAGGTTGTGTTTATTGAGCGTTCTTCATTCCATAGTAACGTTTGCTTGCAGCTGTTGGGCGATACTTGCACACGAGGTTGTCGGTTCTGCTCGGTCAAGACGTCCAAGGCTCCTCCACCGCTGGATCCTCATGAGCCGGAGAATACGGCGGAGGCAATCAGTCGATGGGGTCTAGGATACATTGTACTCACCGCTGTGGACCGCGATGGTAGCTACTTCATTGACGTCGTCATTGCGCTGACTGACCAGATAATGTAGATCTTGCTGACTCGGGCGCCCACCAAATCGCCGAAACGATTCGTAAGATCAAGCAGAAGTATGTGTACATTCTGTGCGAAGTAAATATTCTCTGACGTCTCGTAGGGCACCGCATATTCTCGTTGAGGCGCTGACTGGCGACATGGACGGCAAACTTGACAACGTTGCTGTGGTAGCCAGGTCTGGTCTGGACGTCTACGCGCACAACATCGAGACGTCCGAGGCGATGACGCCGTTCGTGCGCGACCGCCGTGCAACCTTCCGACGGAGCTTGGCTGTGCTCAAGCGCGCGAAGGAGGAGGGCGTACGCGTGACCAAGACAAGTATCATGCTTGGTGTCGGCGAGACGGAAGAGCAGATCATGGATGCGCTCCGCGAGTTGCGAAAGGTCGATGTTGACGTCGTGACATTCGGACAGTATATGCGTCCGACGAAGCGGCATATGAAGGTTGACCGCTATGTTGAGCCGGCCGAGTTTGACCGGTGGAAGCAGGTGGCGGAGGATATGGGCTTCTTGTATGTGGCGAGTGGGCCCCTCGTCCGTAGCAGCTACAAGGTATGTTCCAAATTATGTCTGCTTATCAGGTCGGTCTTTAATACGTATCACAGGCTGGCGAGTACTTCATCGAGAACGTCTTGCGTGGCAAAGGCGCGGAGAAGAAGACCCAGAAGTTGATCAGCGCGGATGCAGCTGCAAGCATTGGCGTCTCTGCATGAGCATCGGCTTGTTACTTCTGGCATCCACTACCATATAGATCCTATGTTATCCTTCGTTAATTGAGATTCAGCATCCCTCTTCTATCTCGGGAAGTCAAATTAGCTGTGGCGCGATTGATGGCGGCATTTGCCGATGTCATTGTCCTATCTCGCAAAACCAGCGCTCGATGGGCGCTCTCAGCTTTCCTCCTGCCCTCATCTGCTCGTCCAACTCGGCTTCTTTCCACTGAAAGCATCGCTCTTTCCTCTATTTGTCTTCTCGACGTTTCGTGCGGTCGCGCCATCCATTCCCTTCACATTCCCCGCCTCCTTATCCCGCACTTGTACCAGGATATATCGTGTTACGCACATGGCTCAGCCGACACATCGTAAAGCCCTCATAACGCCCTACAGTGCGTAACAATACTCCCTATCAGATATTGCGGGTTTTCAACGCGCATATAGGCACATCATACCTGCCGTACGAGCAGCGCGTCCGGCAGGGCGTTCCCGCCAATCTTCCTGCGTGGGCAATCCCATCCGTCTTCACATCCCGTCACGTACCTATCTCCCGCAAACTCTCTCGACGTACAATCAGTCGCGAGAATCCCCCTTTGGGGTCGGGTACGGGCAAGGTGCGCTATACTTTTTTGAGTGCGTCGCGCCCGCTGACTTCTTTCCAGGTCGCGGCACCGTCAGCGCAGACCAAGCAGTCTCTCTCCCTACGATCATCACGAGTCAATGCTATTTCCTCTGCATACTCCACTTCTTCTGGCCCTTCCGCAGTCATCGCTTCTGCCGGTATTCCGCGCGAAGGCTCCAATGGTAAGCCCGACTCTGCTCATCTATGTGCATGTATGCGCATACAAACATGCTCCTCAGTCGACATCATCACCATCACTCCCAAGCCCATTACAACTGGTCCCTTTGGTACTGTCAGCAAGCCGAAGCAGAAGACAAAGGTCGGGAAGCTACGCGCCGCCAAGTCGTCGAAGCCGGAGCCGGCCACTCCTGAGAGGATCAGTGCTGCGCTGAAGCGCAGGCAGAAGGGCGACAAGGTATCGACCAAACTCAAGAACGCAGGCGAAAAGAAACGCAAGGGCACTTTGGTCAGCTACCTCCAGCCTAAAGCGACGCGTACGTGTATCCTATATTTTCCTCATGAAAATGCAGAGGTCTGATGGAATGGCTTTGTAGGTCCGGTACCGCCGAGGCGGGCCATCGACTGCGATAGGAAAACGCTGGCGCGCGATATATTGCGCTCGCTAGGGCAGCCTACTACGCTCAGGTATGTTCACCTGGAAGACGCTCAGAACGCACAGATTTCCCCTGCCGCTTGACGTCTCTTGTCGCTCTCTTCAAGCTCAGGACTTTCTCTCTCTCTCTTGGACACTGGACTATGATTATCGGACATTGTAGGACTCGCACTTCTTTGGACCTTTACTTTGTAACGTCTATATCCGTGCCATTATTTCAGCAGCGCCTGTATGCAGAATGCGTGATGTTTGACTGGGCATTCGAGAAACATACAGGGCGGCGTAGGGCATATGTAGGCATTGTAAAGAGTGGCGTATATGGCAATATTTGTATAGTAAGTTGTGAGTCTTGAACTCATCCTAGTAATGTGGCAGAAGAGTGTGTGAGACTGTAGATGCGCGTATAGGTAGGTATCCCCCCCCCCTCCCCCTGGGAAAGTCTACATGCACGATTCACTGCCGACTCGGGCGCCGCTTGGTCACGATTGTGTCGAGCGGCGCGACGGAGAAACGACCAACGGCAGCGGCGTCTGATGACGCAGACAACGGCGTCAGGTACGAGTCCGAGAGGCTACGCGCGCTGAAGGTAAAGCTGAACTGCTGTAGTTTGCCTTCGACTTCTGCGATGTCAACGTTCGCGTCGACAGACACGGCGATGGTGCCCTTCTTTGAGCCCCGACGACGTTTGCGTCTGGGTGCCTGCAGTCTACTAAGAAGCGCCTGAGAATTGTCCTTTGCCTCCGCGGAGCTCGAGAGAGCATACTCGGCGCTGGCTAGCTCTGTTGGGGATTCATCAGAGGAAGACATACAATGAAGAGAACAAATCTCGTACTGTATTCAGGCTCCTCCGGTTCCTCAGATAGTTGCTTCCTCTTCCGGGCGTACTGTACGGAGGAGCTGGACGCCGGAAGTGGCGAAGAGGGCGGAGACGGTGCTGATGAAGAGGCACTAATCGAAGAGAAGAGACGGGATGGCGAGGAAGATAGAGACTGTGACGCTGAGCTTGACGTAGACGGCGCGTAATATTCTGACACAGAGACAGTTGAAGTTCTGCGTTCTAGTCGGGGCCCTGTTGGCGCGGGCAGGCGCACAAGTTTTGGACTAGGTTCACTCAGTACACTGCCTGAGGTGCATAGAAAACAAGACGTACGGTCGTGCGAGTACCGTGGCGTATGCGACATCCAGGAGAGGGTCGAATACTCCGATAGTCCATTGCAATGCGGCCTCGTAGCCAACCTTAACGTATAGATAGCCGAGCAAAGCTTCAAAACGATCTCCTAGCGCCTTGATCGAGGCACGTGCTGGTTCGCAGTATGCCTCCTTGCAGATCCGCGTGCCCCAGGAGAGCAAGGCGGAGGTCCGGGCACGGACTGACAGATCGTCGTAGCGCTTCCTCGCTTCGGAGATCGAAGGGTCGGCGAGCTCGAGGATGAGAGCGAAAACAACGTTGGAGACAGCGGCCTGTTTCATGACCTAGACGTTGCGGACAGTGAGCATCGCGTACGCCGCTCCCACTGTGAAGGCGCACGCACTGTCATAACCCCAGCGCCCGCGCTGGGGAACTTCTCATATATCCGCGCCGTAACAAGAGCACCAGCTATGCCGTCTCCTACATTCTCGAGTCGCTCACAGTAGACGTTTCGCTCGTTGATCCACGGGTCGCAGATACTCTGCCAGGTCGAGCGTGGGATAGCCTTGGGGAGATGGAAACTATGGCGTCCAGCGCATAGTGCAGCCGAGAGAGAGGTAAGGACGTCGCAGACGTCTACCTGGACCATAGCGATGAAGGGAGAGAGCGACAGAAGAGCGTAGGAGACGAGGCGCGTGGTTGTATTCCAGCTTCTCATACATGCATTGCTGTTGACCGTTTCATGCGCGTCATGGCGGTGAAGACGAGTGCATGCGGCCAGGTGTGTAAGTATGGCAGATTGATTCAACATTTGAGGCAGCTCTTCGACGGTAGAAAGGAATGATCAGAATGATGATGGCCGTCGAGTGCAAGAAGAGAAAAGGCAGGTGACCGCGTTATCCATGGCCGGAGCGTTCCGCGTCACCGTTCCACATTAATAGCTTGACATGCCGACAAGATATTGTTGTTCTAGACTACGTCTATAAATACGAGACAAGTGCATACTTTCGGACCGGTAAGAAGTACGGCAAGGAAAATGCGAAACCTATATACTGAATAGTGCAAACAAACATTACCAGCCCTCGAACGAACTACGTTCAACGCCTGCTTGGCCTGAAGTAGCATTGTGCAAGTACCCTTCGTATACAAAACCCTCCCTGAGGTCTTTGTAGAGCTCACTCCAGTCGCGTTCGCCCTCGGCCTCCAACTCGTCAAGAATACCGTATTTCGATCCTTCCACGTCGCCAATAAACTCGACGGTGTCTAACGGGACGCCTGCGCGAGCGGCATCGGCACAGTAAGACATCACCCGCATGATCATTAGTCGAGCGACGGCTCCTCCTCCATGATAAGACAGGTCGTTGTTCTCGTCGTAGATAGAACCAGTCATGACATTGCAAGTGTCGAAGACGATGTTGGCAGCAGTACGCCGTCCGTGTTCCTGAAGGTCCGCACGAAGAACTTCGAGGAGGGTCCCTCCGCTGTGATTCTCGGGTCTTAGGATGATGGTTGTTATCGAGGGCAGCTTCGTAAGGAGCGCGCGCCAATGAATGGGCTTCAGCGTGCCAAAACGACGCGCATCCAGATGCGTGGCGTCCGCGAGCGGCCAAGACTGTAGAATGTTGGTAATAGTATCTTCGAGTAGCGAGATACTCGCAATCCTGGTGGTGATTGAAAGGGAGTGCGATGCACTCTCACTCGCTGCGTGGTCTGACGTCCAAGACCAGTCGCGTGTAAGATGGCGTTGGCCCGTGAACATCAGCTTCCACATTTGAGGTCCACCCGGGTTCTGATTCAACTTTGACCCGACGGCAAGTGTACGTAGGGTTGGTACACCCATCCGGGAGGCATGAGTGCCCATATACGAGGCCATCGAGAATATATGAGACCCGCGGGTAACCTCTGAAGGGTCACAACTAAAGACGCATAGTTTGGCGGTGGAAGGTATGTTGGTAACCGCATGCAATAGGCCATTGCACAATTCCGCGTTCCCTTCGATAGCGAGCTCGGCCATTTGCGGAAGAGCAGCTGTCGTGAGAGTACTGACAGTAGACCGGTAGGTTGACGGTAGCAATAGTTTGAATTCCTCAAGGGATGGACACTGAGTAAGTGCGTCCAAGATGTCTTGAGCAGTGAATTTGAACGTTACGCGGCTGCCGTTTCGATGGTCAAAAGTCAACGTGCGCAGGTTACGGACTAACGTCCAATCGAACTGGGTCTTGGCGGTTGATAGGAATTGAAGATTTGGCACATTGTGTTTGAGTATATCGTCGAGTAACAATGCGCATGCGTCGGAGTCATCGCCGATTAGGCGAATATTCCAGACAGATACGCCAAGGTGTGTAAGAGCCGGATGTTCATGACTAGCAAGAAGATCGAGCACCTTGTAGATGTGATTAAGGAGCCCAGAGATCTCCATGTAGCGTAAAGAGCGAGGCTGCCAGAGTGTAGGAATACAGGCCAGTTTTGCCGCCGACAGGTATGATGTTAGATCCATTTCAATATGGAGAGGCGCATTCCCAGCCCGTGCTCGTTGCGCTTCGATGCGCTCGATATCTCGTATATCCCGCTCCTCGCTATATACCACAGTCCTAGTGGCTACGTCAAATGAAGTAGCTGGTCTCAGATTGATAAAACTCCAGAGTTTAGGTGTTTGCATGCCGACGGCGTGCCAGCGCTTGCACACCACGAGTAGTTTCGTCCATCGCAGGTCGTCAAAAGCGTGATTGTCCACTGCATAGATGAAGAACACTAGAGCAAGAAGCTCAGGCGGAAGACGATGCACAGGCATGTCGCCATTCATGACAGTGAGAGGCGACCGGTTGAGCACGGCGCGTTGTGTTGAATCAGGTGACTCTTGTACGGAGTGCACGGCAAATCCCGACGGTGCGTAGACCAATTAGATATGCACCAATGTCTTTCAACGATGTACCGCATGCATTGCGCTGTCGTAGCGTTCACTCAAAGCGTGGGTAGTCATCGAGTGCAGGAACAAGCAAAGCAACCGCCCACGATCTCATCCGTTGCCTCAATCCGGGCCGATGCTTGTATACTTTAGAGTCGATATGTTGCACCAGAGATTGTAGCTCCAGCCTACGGCTACAAGATGCTGACTACAGTGTAATGTGATTACAAGATGATGTTTACCAGCCTTCAAACGAGTTATGTTCCACTCCCCGGGGGCCTGAAGTAGCATTGTACAAAACGCCTTCGTACACGAAGCCCTCCTTGAGATCTTTATAAAGCTCGCGCCAGTCGCGCCCTTCCTCTTCCTCCTCTCCCTCTAACATGCGATGTTCGGATCCTTCAGGGTCACCAATGATCTCGACGGTATTCAGGGGAACACCTGCGCGAGCCGCTTCAGCGCAGTACGACAACAGCCGCATCACATTCCGTCGCGCGATGGCCCCTCCTCCTTGCAAACACAGTACTTCGTTCTCGTCCTGCGCATAACCGCGCAAGCTATTGCGGGCGTCAAATATGACGGTGGCCACAACGCGCCGTCCGTGTTGTCGCAGGTCCGCACGAAGGACTTCAAGCAGGGATTCTGCACTTTGACTCTCGGGCCCAAGAATAATGGTCGTTACAGAAGGCAGATTTGCGAGAAGCGCTCGCCAATGGATCGGCTTCAGCGTTTCGAACAAACGTGCATCCAGGCGCTCGACGTTGGCAAGGGGCCAGGAGCGTAGTATGTTAGCAGCATCTTCAACCACCGTGATGCTCGCGATTGTGATGGCCAGGGAACAGTAGTCCTCATTACGTGTAAATCGGTGGTCTTCCCAAATCCAGTCTCGTCGGAGATGGTGCTGACCCCTGAAGACCAGTATCCAGGCAGGGGGTTCATACCCAAGTGTGGATAACTCTAAACCGACAGCAAGAGACCTAAGGGTTGGCGCGTTCCTTCGTGAGGCGTGACTACCTACATAAGAGACCATCGATAAGACGCGAGTCTGTGTTATATCCGACGCCTCCAAAGGGTCGGTAATAGAGACGCGTAGTTTCGCGGTGGACGGTATGCCTGTGATCGCCTTTAAAAGACCGTGGCACAACTCTGCATTGCCCACGACAGCCAACTCGCTCATGCATGGGAGTACAACTGCAGTGTGGGAAACAGCTGCTAGCTGAAGATTGTATGGTAGGAGAAGTGTGAACCTTTCGAGGGAAGGACATCGACTAAGTGCGTCCAAGACGCCTTGCGCGGTGATTGTGACGTGTCCGCTGCCCCGATAGCTGACAGATAAACTGTGCAAGTTGCGAATGAACGTCCAATCGAACTGGATACAAGTGACTAGTAGGGACTGGAGATTTGGCGCATTGCTTCTGAGTATATCGTCGAGGGATAACGCCCGTGCTTCATCGCCAAAGCGACCGTGTGTCCAGGAGCCTACGGTGAGATGCACGAGTGCCGCATGCTCACGACTGCCCACAATTTCGAGCACCTTGGAGATGCTCTTTGGGACTCCAAAAACGTCCAGAGCGCGCAGAGACTCAGGTTTCCAAAGGTTGGGTATACAGTTCAGCTTTGCTGCCGCTAGAGACGGAATGAGATGCATTCTGACATTCAGCAATGCATTCCCAGCCCGTGCTCGTTGAAGTTCGATACGCCTGAGATCCCGCTTATCCCACACTTCAGCGCGGGCTCTGGAAGACATGGGGTGAGGTGATAAATCGATGAAACTCCAGAGTTTATGAGTTTGCATGCCGACGGCGTGCCAGCGTTTGCACACCAGCAGTAGTTTCGTCCATCGAAGATCATCCAGCTCACGATTCTCCTTCGCGTATACGAAGAATACTAGGGCGAGGAGCTCGGGAGGTAATCGTTGTATAGGTGATGCGAGCATGTCGCGATACATGGAGGTAAGAGGCAACTGGGGACACGAAGCGCACGCCTTGCATGGAGATCGTAAACGCACTGAGCTATGCGTGCAGCATAACTCATCATTCATCAGCACATATAGTCAAAAGTAAGTAGTACGGGCAATATTGTATGAGCTGAAATCGTAGTGTGGAGGTTCAAGACCAGTGTCCGGCAACTTCCGAGGGATGGGAAGAGGTTCTGTGCAGGACCATTCCCATCATTCTCACGGTGGCCTAGGGTTAGGGGCAGGACTCGCCACCAACTTTGGCATTGTGCGGCACGACCTGGAAAGCCTCTTCGCCGCCGCCGGACCCTTACTTCCCGTCACAATGGTCAGTCTGCACATTCTTGATATATATGGGCTGTTATACTGACGGAAAACCGTAGGACTCGTCAAAAGCCCCCGTCAAGCTCGCCCGTGTTATTAAGGTCGCGCCGTTTGGATACTCGATTGAGGAGAGGCAGAGGCTGATGTGCGCGCTATGCAGGTGCTCGGCAGGACAGGATCGCGTGGAGGCGTCACCCAGGTCCGGGTGGAGTTCCTCGACGACACCTCGCGCTCGATCATCCGCAACGTCAAGGGCCCCGTGCGCGAGTCGGACATCCTCGCACTGCTGGAGAGTGAGCGTGAGGCTCGGTGCGTTCTTGACACTTTTTTAATCTTTCATGATATACTAACATATATCATACAGTCGTCTCCGTTGAGCGTTTGCTCGCCCATGCCTTGCTGTTCTCGTCCGTCTCCGCATCCTTTTTCCGCTTTCCACATGTTGTATCGCCATGCCCACCCAAAATCTGCATGCATGCTGCCAGCCGACCGAAACATATGCTTATCTTTGAGCGACCGCTCAGTCAGCGAGAAAAACGTGATAAATCGACGATCTTGCAGAGGTATCCGTATCGGAAGATTGTTCGGGCTATTTGGGCGCTAAAGCCTGTATGGGCGCTTGCGTGTCCTTGTGTTTTTACGGTCGGGCTTTTAATCTCGTTTGTTACGCCGAGCCTGTCCCGGGGGACAATACGGTAGATGCACGATCAGCGTGCGTAGTCTGCCGCAAGCGTGAAACTGATATATTGCCCTGACATGCCCTGGCCCTCATCGATCGTCTTGACTCCCGACCACCACCATGCCAGCGAACGCCGCCTGGGTGACCTTGCTCACGAAGGAGGCATACATCCCTGGAGCCTTGGTCGTTGCTCAGGGCTTCAAGGACGTCGGTTCCGTATACCCCTTCGTCTGTATGGTCACAGATACCCTGTCCGAGGACGCCCGTCAAGTGTTGCGGCGACACGGTGTGGTTGTGCGAGACATTGATCCTCTCCTCCCGCTGAGCGATGCACATACGCTCAACGCACATGATTCGCGTTTTGCGGATACTTGGACAAAGCTCAGGTCGGTCGGCCCGGCTCCTCACGTGCGAGGAGAGAACCCTGATGTCTTCCACACAGAGCCTTCGGTTTGGTTGAGTTTGAGGTAGGCCTAACAAGTACCGCATGTGTCCACTGGGCTCAACAAGTTTAGCGCGTCGCTCTCATGGACTGCGACATGATCGTCATGCGCAACATGGACGAGCTCATGGATCTCGAGCTACCGGAAGGCGGCATCGCAGCCGCGCCCGTGTGTGCATGCAACCCGCGCAAGCTGCCACATTACCCGAAAGACTGGGTTCCCGAAAATTGCGCGTACACGCCACTCACGCATCCCGGCGCAATTACGACTCCGACGCCGATAACGACCGACAGTCCGCGCCCGCACACGCTGCTCAATTCGGGGCTTGTTGTACTTCACCCCAGTACGGAGCTCGAAGCGGAGATCGTCAACTTTGTGCACACGTCCCCGCTCGTGCCAACTTTTTCGTTCCCCGACCAGGACCTTCTTTCCGCGTTCTTCGCTGGACGTTGGCGCCCGCTTCCGTGGGTCTACAACGCCCTCAAGACGCTTCGCGTCATCCACACGCCTTTATGGCGCGACGAGGAGATAAGGTGCCTGCATTATATCTTGCACGATAAACCGTGGCATGCCCGCGTGGGTGCATCAGGCGCCATCCCGGAGTACGAGGAGATGAACAAGTGGTGGTGGGACCGTTTCGAACGACTGGTCGATGAGCTCCATGGGTCGGACACTCTTGCGAAGCAGATGGTCGTAGCGAATGTGGCGCCACCGCTCTGATTTTTTGAACAATGATATCGTGATCGTCAGCATAGACTCCCCCGACTGTGGTGTATCTTATTCCTATAGTTTGTTTACTAATGTGCTCTCCTTGACTCCTTCTGAGACCGAGCTTGGTCAGTCCAGACAAAGCTGGTCAGCTGTCCAGGTGCATCGACCCGTCAGAAGTTGTTGAATTGGATTGTCGAGTACAGATAGGTTTCAGGAAGCCTTCAGCGCTCGGCAACCTCCGGCCAGCGCCTGATAGGTTTCGACAGAGGGAAACCAACTGCCCAGTGAAGCAAGGTTATCGCAGCCAGGTAACATATATACAAACCACAGATAGTCTTGACTCAGAACCACCGCCATGCCACCGAATGCCGCCTGGGTGACTTTGCTGACGAAGGAGGCGTACATTCCTGGAACCTTGGTCGTCGCGCAGGGTTTCAAGGACGTCGGTTCTGTATACCCATTCGTCTGTATGGTCACAGATACCCTGTCCGAGGATGCCCGTCAGATCTTGCGCCGATATGGTGTGGTTGTGCGAGGGGTTGACCCCCTCCGACCTTTGGACAATACGCACACGCTCGATAGTCATGACGCTCGGTTCGCGGATGTCTGGACAAAGCTCAGGTAAGGTGGACCTATACCGCATATGCGAGATAAGCAAACCTTGACATCTTCTGCACAGAGCCTTCGGTTTAGTTGAATTCGAGGTAAGCCTGATACTAATAAGTCGCACACACGTCCCCTGGGCTCAATAAGCTCAGCGCGTCGCTCTCGTGGACTCCGACATGATCATTATGCGCAACATGGACGAGCTCATGGACCTCGAGCTTCCCGGGAACAGCATCGCAGCTGCGCCCGTGTGCGCTTGCAATCCGCGCAAGCTGTCCCACTACCCAAAAGATTGGATCCCAGAGAACTGCGCATATACGCCACTCAGGCATCCCAGCGCCATTACAACACCAACACCGATAACGACCGAGAGCCCGCGTCCGTACACGCTGCTCAACTCTGGGCTTGTTGTACTTCAACCCAACGCAGAGCTCGAAGCGGAGATCGTCAACTTTATGCACACGTCCCCACTCCTGCCAACTTTCTCGTTCGCCGACCAGGACGTTCTCTCAGCGTTCTTTGGCGGACGCTGGCGCCCATTGCCGTGGGTTTATAACGCGCTCAAGACACTCCGCGTTGCTCACACACCGCTCTGGCGCGACGAGGAAATACGGTGCCTGCACTATATATTGCCCGATAAGCCATGGCATACGCGCATCGGCGCATCAGGCGCAATCCCGGAATACGAGGAGATGAACAAGTGGTGGTGGGATCGTTTCGAGCGGCTTGTTGAAGAACTGGATCAGTCGGACGCGTTGGCGAAGCAGGTGGTTGTGGCGAATGTGGCTGCGCCGCTCTGAGTTGTCGGAACAATGAACAATGAGGACATAGATGATGCTTGAACTGCATTATATTCAAAGAGCTTCTTTAACGTACATATGATGGGTTTGACCCTCAGACTTTACGCTCTCCAAGCAACGTGAACCTCGTCTGTTCTGAAGCGTTGTGTCGTCGTGCTCTTCGTTAGTGGCGTCGTGTGGCCCATTCGGTACGCGAGCAAGCCCGCCTGGGCGATCATGATCCCGTTGTCGATGCAGAAGCTGCAGGACATACAGTTCGAACCAACTCCGTGCAGAAAGAAAGCAAATACGTACCGTTCGTCAGTAGCGAACACACTTCCGCCCCTCTCCTTCGCCATAGTCCCCATCATCTGCTGCAACCTCTCATTACTCCCAACACCCCCGACGATCAACACCTCTTTCGACCCGATATGTGCCATCGCGCGCTCCGTCGTCTCGACAAGCATGGCGAACACCGTTTCCTGCAATGTGAAGCATAGATCCGCCGGCGTGAAGATGTCCTTGTCTTTCTCATCCCTCGGCTTACCGTCCGCTCTGAACCGTTTATCGAGCGTAAGCGTTTCCACAGATGTTAAAATTCCCGAGAGCGAGACGTCCATGCCCTTGGTCGTATACGGTAGCGGAAGCAGGCGTGTCCCTTGTTTGGCCAGCTGCTCGATATTGTATCCCGGCGCGGGCTCGTTAGGCAGGTTTATAACTCGCGCGAAACGGTCAAGGCAGTTTCCGACGGCGATGTCGAGCGTCTCCCCGAAGATACGGTAGCATTGGCGGGAGTAGGCTATCACTTGGGTGTTCCCGCCTGATACATAGAGCACGACCGGGTTCTGGGCGCCTGTGATCTCGCGGCCCATCTCGATGTCTGGGTGGATGCGTCAATGTGTGTCGAGAGTGCTGAGAAGGATACACGCACGGCCGACGCAGTGGTTTACGCCTACGAGAGGCTTGTTAAAGAGTAGCGCGAGCGTTCGTGCGACGAGAGAGACGGATTGTAATGGTGCACCCATACCGGGGCCTGCATAATTATAATCACATTGAGCATGCGCGGTACTGTATAGATCATAGCATTCACGCACCCTTCGTATAGCAGATACAGTCGAGATCGTGCATAGACACGCCGCTCTTCGCGACTGCGTCCTTGATAACCGTCATCGCCCATTCGCGATGGTGCAGTGCCGTATCGCGCGGCTGGAAGCCTTCACCAGGTGGGGTAATGTACGTATGCCGGACATTGGATAGCACAGTCGAAGAACCATCGACGTCGTGCTTGATGATACCCGCACCGAATTTATTCGCCGAGCCTTCCAGTCCGAGCGCAAGATATGGCCGGTCTAAGCAAGCATCGTAAACCAGACGCCAGTTCCATTTACGGTACTGGACGAACCAGGCTTTTTGAGAGGAGATCGCCTTCTTACGCGCCCAGGCATGATTGCAGCAGACAAGATGTGGCGCGGCGCGACTTAGCGCACCGGACCTTGATCATGAGCTTACGCTAATCCAAATCACTCTGGCGTTTGAAAAACAGCTCGCACGCTGCATTACAGTGGTATCACGCTGTGGAAATCAAACGCGTAGGTACCAGGCAGAAGAGAGTCTATCTCAATTAGCAAAGTCTATTTATCCCGAAGAAGTACTATGTGTCGTAGGCCCCATCCCACAATACCATCGCCTAGTCTAAGCAATGCGCTTAGAGCATGAACGTGAGCGGGTTCTCAAGATAACCCTTGAAGGCGCCGAGCCAGCGCGCAGCAAGTGCGCCATCAACGGTACGGTGGTCCGAGCTGAGCGTGACGTTCATCTTGTTGACCGTCTTGAATCCCTGCTCCGTCTCGGGTGCGGGTACAAGCGTAGGTTGCGTCGAACCGACCGCGAGAATGCACGACTGCGGCGGGTTGATGATGGCGGTGAAGTGCGAGACATCGAACATGCCCAGGTTGGAGACGGTGAATGTTCCACCCTGGTACTCCTGGGGAGCAAGCTTTCCGTCGCGCGCCTTCTTTGCGAGCGTCTTGGCTTCAGCGGAGAGCGTTGCGAGACCCTTTGCGCCGACATCCTTGACGATAGGCGTGATGAGGCCGTTGGGGGTTGCGACGGCGATGCTGACGTCGACCTTGTTGTACCTGTAATAGCATGTAAGTTCCATGTCAATAGATTGGATAGGTAGAACACGTACTGTCGGATGTTCTCGCCCAGCCACGCAGAGTTGGCCTCCGGAACGTCCTCACATGCCTTGGCGACAGCCTTGACGATGAAGTCGTTCACGCTAAGCTTAGCGCCCTTATCCTTCTCCGCCAAGCTCTTGTTGAACGCCTCGCGAAGCTTGATGACCTTGTCCATGTTGATGTCGACAGTAACGTAGTAATGCGGCGCCTGGACCTTGCTCTCCTGCAAGCGCTGGCCAATAGTACGACGCATGCTGCTCGTCGGAATGTCGGTGTACTCTGGTACAGCAGGAGATGCGGCAGAGGGTGCGGCGGACTCAGGCTTGTACTTCTCGACGTCCTCACGAAGGATACGGCCTTCAGGTCCAGTGCCCTTGACCTTCGCAAGCGGAATACCGCGCTCGAGCGCAATCTTCTTGGCCACGGGCGATGCGTAGATGCGGTCGCCCTTGGGAAGCTCAGTCTTGGGCGACACGTCGTAACCAGACTTGTCACCGGTTTTTGTGGGTGCGTTTGCCGGGTCAGTGGCGCCGTCCTGCTTCGGCGGTGCGGGTGCCGACTCCTCTTTCGGTGGCGGAGGGGGTGCGCCGCCCTCGCTCTTCGCGTCCTCGGCCATTTGTGCGGCGGCAGAGAGGTCGTCTCCAGGCTCGGCGAGGATGGCAATGGGTGCGCCGACGCCGACGTTTTTGGAACCATCAGCGGACTGATAGTCGGTTTAACAGCGCGCTCGGAGTTATTGTAATTGGGTAACGCACGATGATCTTTGCCAGCACACCGTCGTCCTGAGCCTCGACGTCAATTACGGCCTTGTCCGTCTCCTGCACGCAAAGTCAATAAGTTGTTCCGCTGGCGGCCAGAGAAGTCGGAAATGAGCACGCACAATCTCGAGCAGAACGTCGCCGGCGGCAAATGAGCCGCCCTCCTCGACCTTCCACTTGGAGATGCCGCCCTCGGTCATGGTAGGGCTCATGGCCGGCATGGCCATCTTCGTGAGGGCGAGCCTCCGTGCCGAGGTGTGCAGACCTACATGTCAGAATTTTAGTATTCCACTTACACAAGTTAGTAGCAGTGTAAGCAAACGTACCACGCTGGGCAATGCGAGCGATAACGGAGGCACTCATGAGGTGTGAAGGTGAAGGGAGGAGGAGAGCTGGCGCGCGCGACCTTGGCCCGGCCGGTCCCGAACTTCTCTGAGGCTTTTCGGAAGCTCGGACCCCAACGAACAACTCCGTTGATCGACGCGGAACGGACTCTGTGGCGAACCACCATGTCGACCGTTCTGCCTGGTCAACCTATCCCGCTACCTCAAAAGGGCCCCGCGCCTCAGCTTGGGCAGGGCGTGTATCTGCATTCAGGTCAAGTCCGCGCGAGTTTACTGGGTGTGCCTTCGTACGACGGTCCTGTCCGTATCCATCTATATCAATCTCGTGAGAATGTGGCAAGTTTACGCTATATTTTTCTGCTAGTAGAAGCTCTCTGTGCCGCGAACGAGACCGAACCCGCCTGCTTCAAACTCGGTTGTACTGGGCCAAGTCACCAGGCTGTCGCCACAACAGGCGCAGATAGCCATCACTGTTGTTGACGGCGTGCCACTGCCGCCTGGCGAAGAATTTACTGGCGTTATCCGTTCTCAAGATGTTCGCGCGACCGAAAAGGACAAGGTGAAGATTGCGGACTGCTTTCGCGGCGGAGATGTCGTCAAAGGGCTCGTCGTAAGTATATTTTCCATTTTCATTGCATTTGCGCTCCAGTGGCCAATATATGGGCATATATAGATCTCGCTGGGAGATGCCAGGAGCTACTATGTCACCACGGCCCGTAACGATCTGGGCGTCATCTTTGCCACGAGCGAGGCAGGTCAGTGCAGAGCTTATGAATCCACAAGGCGTGTTTGCGGCTTTGCTGATGGCTGTTCTAGGAGCGACGATGGAGCCCGTATCGTGGCTTGAGATGCGGTGCCCAAAGACCGGAAAAATCGAGCGACGCAAGTGTGCGAAGCCAGAGGACATGTTACAGTAGACGTATCAATGCCAGTGTAGTACATTTCCGGCGATCTGAGACTAGCAGCTTTGAACATGAAAGATACCGAATCGGGTGATGAATGCGTGACCCACGTGTTGACGGAGGACGTGGGACCGGAATGCTGCCCCCTTCGAACTTGCCTTCGACACCTCAACACCGCGCACACCCGTCTCCCGCTTTTCCTCCCCCTCCTCCGCGGCTGTCGACCGCATCGAACTCGCCACCTCGATCGACTACAACGGCTGTCATGCCGGCCATGGACGCCTTCAGGAACTCCCTCGATGACGACGCCCTCAGGTGCGCATTGTTCTTATTATATGTGCCTATCAAGCGCCAATCATTGACCATGTTTGTTCCCCTCAGCTCTTCGACATGCGGAGACAGTGTAGACTGGAAGAGCAAGTACCACGAGGTGCGGGAGATGCTGGAGGAGACGCGGAACGAGCTCGACGACTTTCATACGTCGAGCAAGGAGCTCGAGGAGGAGCTGGAGCGGGAGCTTCAGCGCACGGAGAAGGCGCACCAGGATATGAAGGTCAAACTCGAGCGCGCGGAAGGAGAGCGAGAAGAGTGGAAGGTCTGTATACGCGTATCTCTTATCTGGGTATATGCTGACCACCGAGCTATGATAGGGCAAGTTCATGTCATTGCAGACAAACCACAACACCACCACAACCTCGCTTCAGCGCGAACTCGATCAGCTGCGGGGTGACTACCAGAAGATCAAGGTGCAGCTGCGGGAGCTGGAGATGGGAAACGACGATCTCGAGCGTAACGAGCGCGCAGTGTCGTCCAGTTTGGCAGATATTGAGGCCAAATATTCCCGCGCTTTGGAGGAGAAGATCCTGCTGGAGCACGAGTTGCTGGACAAGGCGCACATAGAAGAAGAGTCTCAACGGTGGAAGGACGAGCTCAGAGGTTTGTACTGTAACGTGGTTTCGTATACGTCTATTGAATATATCGTTATCAGACGCAAACGCGGAGATTGGAATATTGCGGGACCAGCTTGCGACGGCACACGAGCGTGCATCTGTGATGACGTTCACGTCGTCGAGCGAGCCCTCGCCACCCACGCCGTCGTCGTCGTTGCATCACTCTGACGAGGACCTGCTCGCCGACCAGAAGGCGCCCTCGGATTTGCAACTCTCAGACCTTACTCCAGACTCGGAATTCACACCGGTTAACTCTACCTCGACTGTGCCCGAGACGCCGCGGTCGTCTTCGCACGATTCAGACTCTGGTCACCACCAGGCCTTGCTCCAGAAGTCTTCCATCGGCATGCCCCGAACTCATTTCGCCTCGCCAGAAACACCACGCAGCCTTCCTCGGCCCAAGTACAACTCCCCGTCTACGCCCTCCCGCTTACCACCTCCCCGAACTACCGTCACACGTCCAACGCCCAGGGTACCACCTGCTGCCGTGTCCAGCCTTGCCACTCCCGTCCCGCGCAGTCGGGGCGTGCAGATGGTATCCGAGATGCGCGCAAAGGTTAGAAACCTGGAGCAGAAGATTCATACCCGCGTACCTCGCATCCGAATGGGCAGCACCTCTCGCCCGGCTCCCCCTCCACAACCTGCAAGCATTATCTCCCGTCCGTCGAGCTTATCATCCACCGCATCCGCCCAACCCACTGCAGGCTCTTCGAAGGGCTCTGTCTCGCGCCGTCCGTCTGCCGCCACTGAAAGGCGAAGTATTGATCAGCGTCGCAGTCCAGACGGCAAGCGTGCCGGTGGTGACACGGGCTGGGTGCTCGTTATGGAAGATAGCCCTTCCCCGAAGAAGGACAAAGCAGATGTCTCGCGCCGTGCTTCGCTCGATTCGAGTCCCACCCGCCGCGCGAAAGTGCGACCCTTTGCTACTACCACGAATATTTCCCCCCGCTCGAACTCGCCCCCTCTGATATCGCCCCTGGCACGCAGCACGATAGGACATCCCTCAGCGCTTAAGCGCCCGCAGTCGCGGCTTTCGTCTGAGGGACGTTCGTCTATCGGTACAACTGCGACCGTATCCTCCATCCCAACACCATCATCGCGGCCAACGTCGCCAACTTTCCTACCACTGCCCTCTGCCAGTCTATATGCGAGCACGAGCGCACTTAAGCGCTCGACTGGGCCCGGCGCTGGCGGACCGTACTCCGGCTCCGGCGGCTCAGCAGGCCCGAAGCGCTCGTCTCTCGGTGCGAGCACTGCACTGCGCTCGCCCGTGCACGACGCATACATGAGCGATAGTGGTCTGCCCTCTCGTCCGCGCTCTATACCCGCACCAGGCAAGAGCGCGTTGTCGGGCTCGCCATCCTCCTTCCGCTCAGGCGATTCACCCCTCGGAAGGTCGACAACCGTCGGACATCCGAACGTGACTGTCAGAGGAAGCGGGGGAAGGATGGCGGGTAGCGCTAGTACGGGACCGAATGGATTGGGACAGAGCAGGATTGGGAGGCCGCAGTTTACTAGTGGGAGGAGGAGCGCTGGTGGGGAGGATGAGCTTAGTGTACCGGGCGGCGGGAGGCCGCGGTCTGGGAGCACGAGAGTGAACAATCGGTTCTGATAGTTTTCTAGTCTCGTCATCGTAAAGTACGTAGTTCACCATCGCTTCATCACCCGCTCGTATATCCATGTCTCATTGGTCCGGTTATATCCAAAGTTATTTCCCCTTTCCATTTTCGGAGTCGAAAGTCTTTCATCTTTGTCGCTGTACGGCTACCCTCAATCCCTCTCTCCTTAATATCTCTTCCGAATACTGAGTACTGAGTACTTACTGACCATCACCTCCTCTCCTACCCGCCTCCGAGTCGCTTCTAACCCCAACCCCAACACCCCACCGCTAACGATATTATGACTCGACGTATGTATGTCCCTTCCTATGACCTCTCCACTGGTCGTAACACGCCCATCACACTCACGATAGACCGCTCCGCGGGCTGCTCGTGTTCTAGCCTTCTTGTGCACTCTTACTTTCCTCTTTCTCATTCACATTTCTTTCTGTCGAGTACACTGACTGTTGTGCCTCTTGCGCGTGCGCGGATTTTGACGTTGTTGATACCTGTGTGCGATGATTCCCCCCTCCTACCCCCCTCTATTCATTTTACCTTCGATGAGCTGGCTAGGCTCTGGCTTCCTGTGTTGATGCGTATAGCTTACTCCGCCACAGTGGTGGTGTTTGCAATCCATGCCCTTTCTTACACTCACTTTCGCCTAGACGGTTGGTTAGAAGTTGACGTCAGCCGCTGACTGGAACTTCTTCGTACACCGGTGGACGAACGGTATACCCTTCTGATTCATCGCGCTTGTAGTGGTGGCACGAGGGGTTTTCGGAGGCGCGTAGGATGCCACGACAGTAGAGTGGGCGCAGGCTCATATAAGTCCATGATTATATTGCCAGACTTAGTGTATTCAATAATCGACGATTCGACGGTGTTACCGAATCTCGGCACCCAATTGCTCGGCCAACTGCCTCTTAATCGTGTCCTGGAAGATTTCAATCTTCTTGGTCGTGAGCGTCCTGTGTTACGATGGTGAGCACGTGTATATAATGTAGGCGTTTTGAGGGATATAGTCACCTCGACATGGAACGGTAGGTGATGCGGTATGTCACACTATTGCGCCCGGTCTTCGGGTGCGTGAACCTGTCGTGCTGCGCTTCGAATTAGCAGAGCGTATCGTCGACTGTGTTAGATTGACTCACCACGGCGACGTCTTCGACGAGATCACCTGCAACATCTCTCACCAAGTCATAGATGTCGTTCTCGTGCAGAACTTCAGACTCTGGAAGCCAGAAACTGATGTCCCTCTTGCTCGGGGGGTACTTCGACCACGGCTGGAAGGTGGTGATCATGCCAGGCGTGAACTGGTCCAGGAAGCGATGGTCCTCGGACCAGAAGAGACGGATGTCAGGAATGGAGTATAAGATCATAGCGATGCGTTCAAGACCGAGGCCAAATGCCCAACCGAGCTTGTTCGGAACGCCTATGCCAAGGCTTGCGTGAGTTCAGACGTGCTTCTCAAGGTTGAATGAAGGCAAAATGAGCTTACTTGCGCGATCAAGCGTCGACTGCAGGACAACGCCAGATCCTAAGATTTCTAACCATTTCCCTCGGAAAAACACCTCGACCTCAAAGCTCGGGCTCGTAAACGGGAACTCGGCCTCGATCCAGCGTACGCGGAGTGGTTCAGCCTCACTCGCGCTCGCTGCTCCAGCAAACAGCTTGTACATGAGTCCGTTGAGCGAGAGTTTCAGATGACGCGCTGCGAGCTCTGCTTGTGCGTTTGTGTGTGCGGGCTGGACGGGATTGGTGGACGAAACGTGCGGGACGTCTGTGATTTCGATGTTGACCTTGGCGAGTTGAGCTTCCATGCGTTCACACTCCTTCTCAATGGCAGTAATATCCGAGGGTGAAGTGCCGAATATGTGCGCGCCCTCCATTTGGTGGAACGCAGGATAATGTGAAGCGTCGATCTCGTCCCGGCGGTACACGTCCGCCGTAAGCAGCCATTTCTCGGAGCCCTTGGCGAAGACTTCGACTTCGTGCGCTGAGGTATGCGTGCGGAGCATTAGGTCCTTGTTAATGTAGTACGAGTCGGTTTTGGAGCGGCCCGGGTGGTCGGCTGGGAAGGAGAGCGAGTCGAAGTTCTGGTGAGACGTTACGAGCGGCGAGTCGGAAGAGAGGTGCTCGTGCGAGGAGAAGTGGGATTCTATGAGGCCGCGTAGAGTGGCTATTGGATGACCCTTTTGTAGCCATAGTTTCCTGGATAGTTTAGAGACAATCGCAGGAGTAACGTTGGTGTGCCCGTCCGTAGGGTATGGTTGACCCAGCACAGTTATTTCGGAGGGTTTAGGTGCAGCAGTAGCAAGAGCACGTCTAGCGGAGCCCAGGAAGAAAGCATGCTGCGCTGCTCGTCGGCAGGGCGAGAGGAAGACGCTGGCCATCGTCGCCGTCACGGACAGCTCAAAGACGCGACGCGCTCCGACGCGCTCTCGGACAGCTCACGTGTGGCGCCCGATCAATTCGAATTTCCAGCCAACTGCTCTTGCTTCCTGCACTCAACATGGAGGGCGACATGGAGGTCGATGACCCAATAGTATCCGTACTGCCCGTACATCTTACGAACACACTGCTCCCGAACATCCAAATCCATCAATTCCCTTTGCTCAACCGCAAGCTCGTTGTACCCCCAGCAGCCGAACGAAGCGGCAAGCTTATAAAGGCCCGCTTAAAGCCACAGTCGAAACGGCTGGAGATACACGTCCCCGTCGACACCCGTAAGGACGTATGGAATGATGAACGCGCGAAGGAGCTCGGTTCAGGGAGAGCAGTGGATGACAAGGAGAAGAATCAGGAGACAGGCGCGATGAAGTTGAAGGAGGGAGAAGAGCCCAGGTTGTCCGAGACGCGGTTGAGGAGCGAACACATCCCACATGCTGGGGCGTACATGCTTGGTTTCGTACGCGAAGGTGTGCAAAGCTGCACTGTTCATCTTGCAATTGACTCACCCTACTCATACAGGCCGTCTACACCTACATCCTGTTAGCGAAACGCATCAACTTCGCCCGACGCTCACCTATCTCGACGTGCTCTCGCGAAAGAGCAAACGCTCCCGAGGAGATGACTCGGACTCAGACGACGGCCCGCCGCCAGACCCCGACGAACCCGCCCCCGCACCGGTCGCAAAGAAGGAGAAGAAGCCGACTGGTGATGCGAGGGATATCCAGGTGTCCGCGCGTAAGTCGGAGGATAAGGGTGGACAGAATATGCAAGGAGGATTGTCGACCGTTCGACGAGAAATGTTACAGGCTATACATGCGGAGGAGGACGAGACTTGGATTAACTACGAGTTCAAAGCAGACGCGGTACGGGTTTCCCGTCGTCGTATCTGCATCTCATACTGACTTCTTGCGTAGACTGAAGAGTCGAACGAGGCCTTTGATGCGCTGCTATCGCGACATGAAGAGCCTCTACGCTGCAAATCCGATATTACTTCGTTTTTGAAGAGCACCTCATGAGACGCCGACTAGCTGAAAGCCTGTACGCCGCAATTGGCCCTGATTGGCCGTATATTACACGTGGCACTTTCGGTCACACTCATATTTAGACATCATACCATCCAATCTTGCTTTGTAGCTCGCATTCACTGTAGCTTTACTGTTGCTTTCATTCCACTTGCTGTTATATACAGTTGTGGGTCCTTGACGGCGTCGGGATCAGACACGCCTCTATGTCCCGCGCGCGTCGCGTCCGCGATTCCGCACCCGACTCGCCCTCACACCACGACTACCAGCCCTATTCATGGACAGCGATACAGAGTCTGAAGGCGAGCACGCTATGCCCTCGGCGGCGACCTCGAAGGCAGAATTCGTTCTTCGCCAGCCACGAGCATCGTCCGATCTCAGCGTTGCTGAGGCCATTGCCATCCTCGTCGCCACAGCTCCGAGGGCCACCTCGCTCGGCTCAGTGAGTACCGTACCACGTGCTCAACATGCGATGCTTAGGTATTCTAGGACGCGGGGCTCCATGAAAACGTCGTGGCGGCGTCTTCATCTCTCAATAGCTTCTTAGACACCATGTTACGGGTAGATCCAACGCAAAAGCAGGATATATGCGCCTTATTCGACGCATTTCTGTCCTTCTGTAAGCGTTTTTGTGCTATTTGGATCAAGTGCTTATATCTCGCAGTGAATGCGGAGTTCTTATCCGCTCTTTTTACCCACCGCAGGGCGGTGTACTCTCTTCTGCGATCGCTCGGCGACACATCCTCGGTCTCTGTGCCGTGGACGGACATTCTACTTCTCAAACTATGTCGCGTAGTGGCGAATATGTCGTCGGGGTATACTCAGGCTTCAGCGCAGGCCCAGTTGCTGGATGCGCAGGCATTGTGGGCTGTCAGGCAACTCCCTCGTATGCTCGCCCCAATATGCCTCGCGAACATCGCTGATGATCTTTCAATAGAGAACGTACAAGACCTTACTCCTTCTATATACTCTGCATATGCATCTCCCGGGATGCGCAAGCTGGCCCTACAGCTTGTCTTCGGCGCTTGCATCGTTCGCCCCTCGATGGCTGGAGATACGGAGCCACAATGGTAGTTTATCGTATCGAGACGTGTCGTTGTTTCGACTGCTGACCGTAGAAGTAGCGTGCCTGTTAACTCTGATGATATTGAAGGTATCGCTCGGTTCTACGGAGACTTGACTGTGCGGAGAGCAGGAGGGCTCGGCGATGACGAGAAGCTATCCTGCGCCATGGTCGCCGTTCTGTGTGCTGTTAGTGACTATCACCTAACCGAAAGTGCTTCCACTGACGCATAGCAGACGTTCGCGCTGAAGCAAGCAGATAACAGTCCTTCTCCTGCGTCTCGCCCCTATTTCAGTTCGCTCGTCTTTGGCTGCCTGCACGAGTTGTTCGACACCAGCCGTCTCGATCTCTTCAGCAACGACCCTCTTGGACCGGCACAGCTCCTTCTTTTGAGCTGGGGAGATGTATTGCCGTGGTGCTGGCGCGCATGCACAGATCCCCGCAGCGCCGACATGACGCTCGTCTCTTTGCTGGTAGGCCATATCCTCTGGTTTCTGGATCTAACTGCCGCTGATGCCGATGTTTCTCCAGACCGCCCTTTGGCTTCGTCATCAAAGTCGTGAAGATACGGATGAGTTGGGGAAGAGTGCGACCCTCAACTTGCTCATGCCTAACCTGTCATTATCCGTCACGCACATCCTGGTACGTCCTTGACTGTAGCCTTAGCTCTGGTATGTGTCCTCACGTGGAGATAACCAGCAACTGCTTTACCGAGTAGACGAGGCGTTGAATAATGAATGGACCGATGGCGAAGCTGTGGCATGTCTGGCTCGTCTGGTCTGCTGGTCGATGACCCAGCTCTCAGATCCACTACTGGAAGGGCATATCGTCTTCTTCCCGGACGCCGTGTTGCATCTTTGTAACATCTTCTTGCACTACGTCGGCGGGGGAACCGCTGGGTTAGACGGTCAGTTTTTCTCCAGTGCTCATAATCTGGGATATGTGCTGATGCGACACACTGCCGTTTCCAGTGGCTGAATCAGCTCTACAGGCTCTTCTGCATGTTGAATCTTCGGATGTATGCGTCGCTGCGGAAAGACTAGCCGAAGGACACGACTTTCCCTCAGCCTTTGACCGAGGTACGTCAACGCATGTTACGGCTCATGCTACATGCTTCACGACTGAATTAACTCGAAAGCCATCACCTCTATGCGAAAGTAAGGTTGTCTCCCCATCTGTGTAGAGTTACGCTCATGCCCTGCAGGTCACTTTCCCAGCGCTGCACAGATATTCGTTCCGCCCAGCTGTTGCTTGCCTTCGTAACCACCTTCGGACATCGAGGCACACGACTTCCCTGCTACAAGTCTAGCTCAACGATCCTGAGCTCCGCCGTATCCGACCACATCTGCGCGGGGCTGGAGAACTCTCAGAGTCTCGCTGCATCGTTGACCGTCGCCGCACCTTATCTCGGCGTTGGCGGCCGCGCTCTGTCTGAGGAAGAAGTCCTCTGCTTGCTCTACCCTGAACAAACGGGCGCATCCCCGAGTCTGGATCTTCTATGTGCCGGTTCGTCAAAGCATCCCCCTGCGCGGGTTTGCGCTCAAAGCTCATCAACTTCTTCAGCGGCGGTTTCAAGCTATATCCTTTATGGCAACACTGCTCTGCAAACCATGTCTGCGCTCCTCAAAGCGGAGATATGGGACGCCTTGCGGGATACCCTTACGCTCACGATTGAGCGGCGCTTCGTGGGTGAAGATGAGGCGTTGGCCGTGCTTGTCGCGCCTTTGATCGGTTCCGCGTTATCTCGGCTGAGTGTGTGTGGCGATGCTGTATTCGGTATGTCCTCGAGGAGATAGTCTTGGGCAGATGACTGACCGCACCCATATAGTCGAGCACGCGATTGAATCATCTTGGACGTCGTCTCTACAATCACAGCTTGCCACGCTGGTACAGTCGGACATCCAGCAATATGACCACGTACAGGCGGCCCTGAGTACGAGACTTGCGCCCGCTGGAAAGACCCTTCTCGATCTTGCAACGCCAGAGAATGGCCACCATGTCAATGAGGTGAGTGATTGCTCAAGTAATTGGTCGCTTACGGGAGTCTCATGGATATTGTAGGGTAGCCAAGCTGGTTGCGCGACGCAGCTTATCTTTCACTCGTTCGCAGGGTGTGTATACATTGTGCCTATACGGGCATGTTAAGTGTCGTCTTTGGATTGGAGTTCGTATGTGCCTTGAAACACATACGTGTCTGCTATGGGTTCAACGGTATGTTACAGGCTTTACATCTAAGAATACAATAGTACTAATGAAGACGCCTTCAAGTCCATTATCAAAGAGCAACGAACGAAAGCACAAGATGACACAGAACTCTGCGATCTGGCCAAAAGAGCACCCCTACTACACTTGCTACACTTCGAGAACGTGGATTCATAGCGTCTCCAGCTTTGTCTCGGTCCGCTCGTCTTTTGCGATGTCTGTATCTGGGACTACGCCTGCCTCGGCTCGTTTGTACGCCGGCATATCAATATCCCCTGCAGCACCGCTGTCAATCACGTTAGCGTGTATATAAGCCAACAGTCGTAGACCAAGATCTCACACTGAGTCGGTCGCACTCTCTGTACGCCCGGGCCTAAATACCAAAGCCGAGGTCGCTGGATTCTGGCTCGCGTTCGGCGTCCGTCCGAGACGCCTGGAGACGCTCGTCAGTCCTCGCCGGTACACATCCAACGCTTCGGGTGTGAACCCGAATAGGCCGAAGATGGCCAAGGATAGCACGACATTCGCCCACAGTGTGAAGTACAGTGTAAAGGTACCCCAGCCGGATGCGCGCCACACTTCTCGGGGGGCTTGCAAGGGTGTCCAGTCCGCGTGCACCACGTTCCAACCAGGATAGAAGATGAAGGGATCGCTGGACTTGCTGTCGAGGAAGACGCCGATGGCCTGGACCGGGAGAGTCAGAACGATGTCCAGACAGCCGATCGCCAGTAAGCGCATATAGTTCGTTCTTGGTTCGGATGATTTTGAACTACCGGTCTTCAGGTATTGGTTGAACGCCCGTCGCTGTGTGTAGAATACCCAGAGGATCTTTGCTGAAACAGGGTATCTTCAGATAAGATAAGAATCTTCGGGGAGAGTCAAGCGTACGGCAGTAGAACAAGGTTGAGATGGCCGGCGGGATCAGCGCTGGGAGGTCGAGGAGTATTATCGACATCCCGGATCCCCAGATCGCATTGGTACAGCCGTAACCTTCGAAGATCTGGAAGCGGCTGACTTGCGAGGTGTAGTCTACAAACAGTCGGATCAGATCAGTCAATACGGATTAGAGGGACGAACATACAGAATATGCTGATGTAGAGTGCGGGCAGCAGAAGCAGCAGCGAACACTCTATGAGCAGTTCAATGCGTTGCTATCACGAGTCTTAGCCCTATGGATGATGATCGAGTTGAACCTACTCACCTGGCGAGGCTCGAGGGAGCTGATAGGCTTCCGTTTCGCGATGAGATATAAACGACGCGTGACTATTAGCGAGCCAGTAGGCACGACGATTGCGCCAAAGAGTTGAAGGTGACTGGCTGTCAAAGAAGTTAGCTTGACATTTGAGGACCATGTGCGAGAGCCAACACTCACCGATGTCGCACCATACGGGCACCTTTATGTCCACGTTGTCCGCCCATGCGATGCTACCGGCTCCGAAAGTGATGTTGAGGCAAAACAGGCCGAGGCAGATCATGAATAGACCAAAGTTAAAGGTCCGTCGTATAGCGTTGTTGACCATGATGAGTAGGACGAGCGCGGCCGATATTAGGCTCATGATCGGGAACAAGGGATATGTGGGCTCCATAGTGAAAAGGTTGGGGGGCGCATGGGCGCAGGCAGCGGTGGCTGAAGGCGCCAGACCCTTTTTGTAGCGTTTGTATGGGCGCGCACGCAGAAGTACGTGGTCAGTGAAAGGCTGCGAGTAGTGACACCGGCCAAGGTCGAGCTATGGCGAAAACGCGGAAAGGGAAGATCACGAACACCGCTCATAGCAGAGCCAAGGGCAGCGCCGAGCGATAAGAATCATCGGCGTACCGCGTATACTATATGAACCGACGATGGTATAGGGTCAAGCACGAGCTCGAAGCACGGCCCTGGGCCCGAAAGAAGTTGTAGCGCCCACTTCTGTTGCGAGCATTCTTGGAGTCTATGGGTGATCTTCCCACGCGCAGGTTCTGCAGAGAGATGATCGCCACGTCAAGAAGTGCATGGCACTGGCTTATGATGGATGCTATGCCCGAGCGCTCATACTTACATCCTGCACAACCTCTCAGGCATTGCCCCGTTTGGCCCGGAGATACGTCCGGAGATGCGTACTGGTGAACTTGCCGGAAAAGGGGATGCTGAGGTCTGGCAACTCTTCACGGTCCGGTCAATCCCCTGTAGAATTCCAGAAGTCGAGATGGTGGGAATCCACAGGCACGATGCAGAGCTGCAAGAGTGCGGTAACAACGCGGAAATCCTATCGGATAATGCCATTTGTATGTCGATGGTACACTGCGTGTTTGTCGTAGTGGAAAAAAGGAACGTGTTCTTCTGAGCTGGGCGCGACGTGCTGTTCGGCCTTGTGGCCACCTTGAATCCTGACTTCACTTCGGGTCCACTTGAGGCATCTGGTTTCTCGGGACAGCTGTTGAAGATGTTCCGTGAGAATAGAGGAGTACCGAAGATAGACAATGTCTTCATCCTGTCAGCACTGAGGCGCGTCTGATTGGTTGAAGCCGGCATTTACCGGAAGCACATAACCTACAAACACGTGCGTAAGGTTGATAGACATAGTTCGAAGCGTTGATTCGCAAGCTGCTGGCTGCGCGTCCAGTCGAAGCTACCAGCAAACTTGAACGTGTCACGCACGTCGCACATGGACAAACCCGATGACCTAGCGAGGCGCTAGGGTATAAAGTCAAGGCGTTGTTCGCAGCATCGCACCATAGTACTCGCCCCCTAAAGTTGGTGTCTTCTCAGGAACCTGTCAAAGCTTGTTCAGTGTGAATTCCAAGGTGCGGCGACTTCATCATAGCCTGGCTATAGGACGAACCTTCTCAAGGTCCCGATCCTTCTGGATATGCGGTATAACACTTAGCTCTAAGATTAGCCTGACCCTCGAACATCGTGTGCATTCATTACCAAATGCTGATTACTTCAACGTAGCAGGCACATAACCCACATACGTGCTCGTCAAAGTCCGAGTGCGATCCAAAGGGGTGGCGAATTTATCGCTACACTGTAGAACATATCGTTAGCATGGTTGCATATGACATGTTTGGTGCAATTCGCGTACATCTAGCGTCGTTGCCCGGTAAAGTTGGAAAAGACAATGACAGTGACGAGCTCGTTGAAGCTTGAAAGCAACGTCTGGCCGAAAGATGCTGTTGGTGGTCCAGGCGCCCAGAGTTCACATGAAAGCGCATGCTCGCAGATCCTCTGCTTTGCAGAGGTCAGGTCATATGAGAGCATACTCTAAATATTGGTATTGGGCCAACGTACGACACAGCCAGAAGTGCGTTTCAGTGCACACGACCAGGTCCGGTGACTTCACGAGGCGGTGAAGTATATAATCGCAGCAGCACCACTAGCAATATCGAGAGCGTGTCCTTCCTATACTCTTCCTATGGGTTTATCTATACTCAGACCATCTTAAAGATGGTATACATATCGAGAAGGTGCGATGACTGCAACACAACGGGCCTACCTATGATGCACAAAAAACTTGGCAAATGACCCGATCCTCTTGGATATGCGGCACAACCTTAGCTCTAGAACTGACCTCATGCTATCCTTTTGCCTTCGCGACATGCTCATGATGATCCTCTCGCCCAGGTTACCGCCCCGTTCGCGCCATCCGCAACCAGAAACATCCCCCAGGAGGTCAGGATTCATTGGGGTTAGAAGATGCCCGGAGGAGGCACTAGAATAGATGTGTGATAGTTGGAGCGTCGGTCGTGCATTATCACAGAACGTCAATGGCTGAGCATGTGTGAATACTCTAAGCGCAAGTGATGGTGGTCAAAAGCCAACCTCGGAAAAATAAGCGCGAAATAAAGAGGGCAGGAATTCCCACGTGCGCGCGCGCCTCAGCCTCGCGTCCCGCGCGCGCGTCTTCGCCATCGACATCCACGACCACCCGGCAGTTCATCCTTTGCGTCTCACGATGAGGTGCGTGTCGTTCCCCTTTCTCTTACCACTGATGCTCATATATCTACGTTTATAGCCAGTACGTCAATGTGCCGAAGTCGGAGCTAGACGAGGCTCAACTGCGCCAGTTGGAGGAGCACGAGATCAGCCAGGGTCCATTGTCCGTACTCCAGCAGGCGGTGAGGAATCACACGCAAGTCCTCATCTCGCTTCGCAACAACAAAAAGCTGCTTGGGCGCGTCAAGGCGTTTGACAGGCATTCGAACATGGTACGTGTTGATTTAGTCGTACTTACAAGTACGATGCTAATACAAATATGCGTTGCAGGTGCTCGAGAATGTCAAGGAGGTGAGCTTCAGAAACATCTGCTTACTTGGCAGGAGCTGACGCTGAATTACGTAGATGTGGACAGAGATGCCCAAGGGCAAGAACAAGAAGGCCGTGAACAAAGATCGGTTCATCAGCAAAATGTTCCTTCGGTGCGTACTCGATTCCTTCTTTACCTATATACGCGATGCTCATATCTACCGCAGCGGGGACTCTGTTATCCTTGGTATGGCAGTCATCTACATTGTGCGCGCGTATGCTTACTTGTGCCCTAGTCCTCCGCAACCAATGAGACGTTACCACTGTTGCATCCTGACATACCAAGCACGCGGAGCACGAAGGATGCCAGACGTTGCGATATGGCACGAACTGAGTGGCGCGAGCGGCTGGCTCCAAGCTGCAATCTTGTGTGTATGTATATTACGCCCTTGCTCAATATCTGGTTGAATAAGCCACACCTTGTTGCATCTGTCCACCTCAATGAAGAGTCTGCCAATAAATGTTGTGCATTCGTCATAAACCTCTCTGGCACGCCGAGAGGACGTGTCAGCGCCTTGGTTTTCGTTCTCGCGTTGGCTATATTCTTGTCGCCACGGCTAGCCTTACAAGGAGGCGCACCTAATTCGTTTGTTGCACTCGGTCTCAGGCGGTCCTTCCCGGTACGACTAACATGTCGGGAACAGTCAAGCTATTCCTATGCGGCTGTAGACTGACCTAAGACTGACCCAGCAAAAACGCCGACTTACAATTGAACTATACCTCACCGTTCGCGCTGGAAGCTGCAACACTCACCCAATTTGGCAGTGCGACTGACACGACATGAAACGTTATGCACGCAACGGCTGGACTCCGGAAGCTTATGAAGGCTATCATAGCAAATTCGACAACACGGACAGCGAAGGTATGAAAGTAAGAGAACTTGCGGGGCCACTATCTCATAGCTGGGAAGTATTGGCGTAACTCGCGCCGACCTGAGGCTATCTTCTCTTCGATCGCATTCTGACAAGTACATCAGTCTCCCTATCACGTATATGTAGCATTGTCCATACGATATCCGTGAGGAAGCGATTTCTATCAAAATCAGAGCGAATCCACCGGATAGTCTCCTTCCTTGCACCGGGCTCCGGGATATCTAGACGTCCATCAGTTGAAAAGCAAGCAATTAGCGGGCACCGAATTCACGTCGAGCGGCACGCAATGCGTATCTATAGAGATTACGAGCTCTGGCTTGCAAGATGAAATGCTTTAAACCCAACTGTGGTGGCGGCATGGGATCAAGTGCTGGATAGCGTGTCACGGCGATTATTAGGTACTTGTCACAAGGCCGTTCCCGAGCCGCGCAGCGGTTCGCTAGCTGGTCGACCTGAACCGTAAACATCGCCAACAACGCACTGCTCGATTTTCACCGAAATACTGCTTACTCACTACAACTACTGGATAGCTGCATGGCTGACGACGAATATGGTGGTTCACCCACCTCCTCCACTGGCGACGCGGGTGTTGATGTCGCGCAAAATGACGGATTGAGCGAGGCGCGCAGTAGCGAGACGCCCGAGGAATCGCCCAGCAGTCCTCGCGAATTCGTATCATATACTCGTCCGCAGATCCTGGCGCTGTACAATTCTCCGCTTGTGAAGCCTCTGGACCATATGCCGTCGATGAGAGAGTGGTTCGGGTGCGTGCGCGTCTATATTGCGCGTTTGGTCGTCTAAGCGTGCATCTCCAGAGAGTGGCCTGAACAAAACAACAAAGGCTATGGCGATACTATGACTTTAAATGCAGTGCCTCGTGACCGTCGGTGCGTCCAAGTTGCCTTGGATGCTCATATATCTCGACTCATTCACTATCGTGTACTAGCTTCCGCCGCGACCAAGATGACAGCGGTGCGCCATTATGTCTGCTGCTATCCTGCTGTGTAACGAGACTAATATAATTCAACGTGTACAGAACCTGCTCCGCGAGCTACTTTCCGCTCAGGCGCTTTGTCTCAACCCTCGCAGATGGGCAACTTTAAGCACCAATCCACACGAACGACCGATCGCGACCGTGACCGTGAACGCGACAAAGATCGTGACGGCGACAAGGAACGGGAGCGCGATATACGCGACCGCGAAGGGCAAGAACGTCTGCGCAGCGTTCGTTTTTCACTCCTGTGTCATCGCGCATGGCTCACCTGCATTCTCTAGCTTTCGGACAAGTACGACCGTGATCGTCTGGGATCTTCCACAACAAATGGTCTACGCGGAAAGGACAGGGACTCTGCTCCTCATCTTAGCGTCGGTACTAGCCGGCTATCCTCTGGCACTGCTTTGACGGGCAGGCGCGGAGAGGCTCGAGAGCGTGGAGAAGGCCGCGGCGAACGTGAGCGCGAGGGTGGCACGAGGAGGAAGGCCGGGGAGTCGATTGATGATTGGCGCCGTGGTAAGTGGCCCCATTGCCCATACATATACGTGTTCTGATTACATTCCGTACCACAGGGCGCGATGAACGTATGCAATGCATTTCCCTCGCAGAAGGATGTCACAGGCTGATTCTACTTAGGTCCAGAACCCTCACGAAGGGACAGCTCGCGCCACCGCGAGACTTCACGCACGCGCCGTGAACCTTCAACGACCCGGCGAGACCGCAATCGTGACCGCGACGATCGTGGTGGTGATGACTATCGTCGGCGGGACCGTGGAGATCGGGAGCGCGACCGCGAAGAGAACGACGACCCTCGACGCTGGCGCGACGATGGTAAGCGTGAAGAGCGTCTCGCTGCACGCCGTGGCGATCGCGAACCTCGTGATCGTGGCGACCGTGGTAGCGAACGAGCGGAACGCGGTGAACGGGGCACACGCGATCGCGAGCGTCGTGAACGCAACGCAGATGGTTGGGAGACTACTGATCGGGGTGGACGCGACCGCGGCGAACGTAACGATCGTTGGACCACGGAAGAACGTGAGGATAGAGGGAAACGTACGAACGGGCGCGAAAGGCGTGGTGACGATGACAAGGAGGAGCGTCCGCATCGCGAGAAAGAGAAGGAGCCTGCATGGATGGACACGTATATCCCGCCATCGACGAGTGGCACTGGTATTCTTGGTGGCAAGGCCGATGATGGCGGCCTCGATGGCATCCAAGCGTGGAAGAAGGGCATGAAGGAGAAGGAGGAGAAGGAGAAAGCGGCTGAGTTGGCTGAAGTTTCGCGTGCGCAGGATACACTTAAGGCCAAGGCAGGGGGAGGTGGTTTGGACGAGATACAGATGTTCAAACAGATGATGAAGCGCGAGGAAGAGAAGAAGAAGGATTCGGGGTCTTCGCCTGGTCTCGACTCTACAGCTGCAGGTGAGATTGGTGGTATATTCATGATTTAGTCGCTAATATATGTTGTCGCAGACGCTGGACCACCTCCAGGGCTGGGCGGTCCCAAAGGTTCAACCTCCATTTCGCTTGCGGCACTCATGGGCAGCGCTGGTGCTGAATCGTCGCCGGCTGAGGCTCCGCCTACTAGAACTGCTCCGCAACCCATTACTGCGTCGACCTCCGTAACTTCTGACGTCCCTTCATCTGCTCAAGACACTTTGCGACCAGCAGGCTCTCGTTTCTTCCCTGCTCCTCCCTCTGCAACTATACCCTCATCAGTGGACCAGCCTCAGCCAATGGCCTTCGAGTCTGCTCCTGACAACAATCTTATGTCTCCCACCCAGCCGTACAACCCACCGACTGGTCCTCGTTTACTCTCACTCGGCGCCCGCCCTTCATCATCCAACCACTTGCCCAAGACGCCATCTGGCCTTGAGCCACCTCCTTCAACCTTCGGCCCAACTCTCAGCCAGCTTTCTGAAGCGCCCCCACCTGCCGCGTTCTCTCCAGACGTCCCGCAGCGTTTGGGACCCAACGAACAAATGCTTGGAGGACCCCAACGTGTCGCGCCTGGCGCCGGTGTACGCACTCAAATGAGCTATCCCTCCTACGAGAATCAGCTTCGCCCGCCTATCACTCTGGAAGAGTCAATGTACCCGAACGAGGCAATTCGGCACCACGCCGCACTTGAACGCGCCCAGTTCGGGACACCGCCCATGCAATCGTACGCAGAGATGGGTGGGCCGCAGGGGTTACCTATGCGTGGGCAGAGCCCTGCCTTTGATATCCCAGAACGAAGCCAGGGTGGCTCGCCGTATCAGTCCAAGGGCAGTCGGTTTGCCAAGTTTTTCGATGGCGGGAAGGTGCGCGAAATGCCACCACAGCAGATGGGCAAGCCGCAGGGCGGCATGGAGTATGGCGGGCAACTTCCCAACGCCATGCAACGCCTCGATATTGGTGGAGGTGATATGTATAATGGCGGGGGTGGCGGCGGCCTTGGTGGCGGTCCAACAGAGGGTCGCACGATGGAGGACCTCTTCCAGATGCTGCAGAACTCCTCTCAGGTGGGATCGCATGGCTTTGACATATCATTCGTAACTTACATGCTCTTCAGCGTCCTGGATCGATGAACATCCCTCCCCAGATGCACCACGCAGGAGGCGCACAGTTCAACCAGCAACAGCTGCCTATGCACATGCACCAGGCCGAGCGTAACCCACAGCGCAACCTAGACATGTTATACGATAACCGTATGGACGACCGCAACTTTGTTCCCGATGGCATGGTACCCGGTCTACGCTCGGTACCCCCGCCGCGCGGCAGAGACAGCGCGCCGATCTTTCGCGACCAGGACGACATGTTCAACGTCCAGCCACGGCTCCCTCAACAGCGCGGTATTGACCCTGCTTATGGCGCTCCTCCACCTCAGGTGTATCCGGGCCAGCCCCGTAACTTACCTGGACAGCCTTATCGCAATGGCGTATCGCCAGTGCCCAACCAGAACGCACTTCTCGCCCAGCAACAGCAGCAGCAGCAGCAGCAGCAACGCCTTCCTCCTGGTCTCGCGAACCTCGGCGGTCGTCCTCCGCATGAATCGCAGTTTGTCAACCCCGGTTTGCAAGGACTGGGCGTGGATCCTCGTCAGGCTCAGTACGGTGGCGTCGCGGGTAACCTTCCAATAGGCGCGAATGGTCTCGCTGGCTTTGCTGGTGCGCCGCAGATGCGCGGGCCGCCACCGCCTCAGCAGCTGCCCTTGGGCCTTGGGCCTAATGGCCTTGGTGGCGCGGGTTTGTCCGGCAAGATGGACCTCCGTGGGCTCAGCCCGGCGCAACAGGCGCAACTTCTTGGCCTTGGTGCAGGCGTTGGCCCTGATGCTCGTCGTCCGTCTGTCGGCATGGCGCCGCCGCAAGTGAACCAGAACGCGTTGCATGCCCAGCAGCTCTTGGCCCGTCAGCAAGCGCTTCAACAGCAGCAACAACAGCAACAACAGCAGCAGCAAGGTCTGCCCCAGCACATGCTGCCGCGCATGCTCCCGCCGCATATGCAGGGCGGTGGTGGCGGCGGGCCCATCGGTCAGCCAGCCCAGGACCTCATGGCTCTGCTCATGCACGGCGCGCCGCGCGAGTAAGCGTCTGGTACCTGTCATCCCTACTCTGGTGGCCGTGCGATCTCCTGCCTGATGTAACGCGCTCATCTCCTGTTGTTATTGCGCACTACCATGTTTACGACTCTCGGACTTGCCTGACCTCCCATACTTGCTGCAGACTCCCAATAAATGGATGCAGCTTTGATGATCTTCTTCTTGTATCTCAACTGGACGAGCCAACCCGTTCTGCGATGTCTCTAAGCCTGAGACTTAACATCCCCTCCCTACCTCGTCTGCACGCTCGCACCCTGCCTCGCTGCCGAGGATGTAGTTTTATAGACCCTAATGCACTCGAATGCACTCACGTTGTGCCTATCCTGCCCTGCCGCCCATGTCTACACAGCCGCCGCATTCACAGGTCTGTCTTTATCTCATTCATTCATACTACTGACTCGACGACATCTGCGAGAACATCTGTCGGGCAACGGTTGATATGAAAGGTGTAGTATGAAAGCCAGCTCGATGTCTGTCAACTTCCACGAACGTCATGAGTATCGCTGCGGCAACGTACTCGCCCAGCGACGCTACCGATTCATACCCTGTCCGAATGTATTGCAAAGGGAACACGGACGTCCGTTAAAGTCGGCCATGTTATCGCTGAGTATGAATATGCGTCGGCAGCCGCAGCAACGACGTCGAGGGCACCCGCTTAGCAGTGCGGGTGACCATCGACTTCAATCCCGCTCGGTTCCCAGTCGATATCGGGTGCCGGATGACACAGCGCCTATGCGTTGTTGATAACGGTAGAAAACACGGTCGAGCTTCGCGCTGTCAAGTAAGCTCAACGAACTCCTCCTCAATGTGCTTGTTCTGCCTCGGGCGTTTCAAAGAAGCGGACGGAAGCAACGATGGCGGTGAGCATATGAACAGGTCCAGGTCGTAAATCGACGTCACTGCGGCTGTTGGCCGCGTATGCGACTCTTCTGTAGCAGAAGGGACGGATGGCGGCGCCCGATGAGCGTCGCACAGCCAGATTAGGAAGCCCGCCGCCCGTCTGCGCGCCTTCAGACGGCGACGGAGGCTCTCGAGGCGTTGTGCGCGAGCTGCCCCACAATGCCCCACACCGCGGGCGAGACACGGCGGTCTGCGCCAAGCGCGCAGACCGTGCCTTCCATGTTGGGAACAAGCTTTAACGGATCGGGATCATCTGATCTTACCTCCGGCGACCAGCATCCGACGTCATTCCGGCGGGATCGTGTGCCTCGAAGGTGTTCGTCGCTGCCTCGCGCTTTGCGCGTGTTGAGCTTGCTTTGTTCGGGCAGCATGCTTCAGCTTTCAGCGACGTCGGGGGACAAATGAGAACGTCGAGCGGGGATTCAACTTGATTGGGAGGACACATGTCGGCACAGGGAACGTGTTGTTTGAGCGCAGGGCATCGCAGCTAGTGCTTTGAGCGGACCAGCGCTTGCAATGAAGAGGATATTGGCCGGCGCTTCAGCGCGCTCGTCGGCGCACCGGACGCAGCAGAAGACGGCCCCCGGCCAATGATATCCCCTGCAAATTCGCCGGCTTGAGCGCTCCGTGACGGCTGCGCCCGATCTCGACGACGATGGCGACGAAGACATCTGAGCACGGCGGAGGCGGGGCTGGAAGGGCCCGCCCAACTACTACAAATGTCTATTTGGATTCGGAAGAGCGCCCGCAGATAAGCCCGACGCTAGTTCTGGATCCAGAGGTACATTTTGTGTTGTGTGCAGCGGCGAGAACAAGGCGCGCCTTATCCGAGTCCATCCAGGGCCGCGTCCTTGAGACGTAAGTACATTGTTTGTCTTTATCATTTCTTTCCGTGTACGGTGGAGAGACAGGTTATGAATCGGAAGCGCATACATACAGTAATAATATCATTACAGCAGCTCGGACGGTGCCTATCATCCGCGATGAGATGTGGGAGATGGGCGGCGGTATTCGGTATTCGGCTCCCGAGCGAGCATCGCGCTCCCGGATGCGCTTCGAGTGAGCGCTGCCGTGCAGACCGAGTGTCTTCTGCGCTTGAAATGGTGGAGAGGACTGGCAGATCTGTCAGAGAAACACTTGGAAGACATCATCCAGAGGCGCATTGGCAGCACCGGAGGGAAAAGAAGATACCACAGCTGTGCGAGGGTGCGATGGAAAGGCAACGCGTGCTCTGATTGCAGTCGGACCGATAGCGGGACACAAGGCCATGAGATGATGGACATTGGACCGGGGCATGCAGGCGGGCATGGCGGCGTCATAGGGTACGTTGAGATCGGGTCCATATCTCGTAGAGAGCACCTCTGCCCTGGCTGCAGCTTGGTGCTCGAGCGAGCATCGGATACACGAGGTTCAGCGACGAGCAAGAGCAGGAGAAGCGGCTCGCGCTTTGCAAAAAGGCGCTCGAGAAGTACTCGGCGCAGATCAGACCGCGGGACCTTACCTAAGAGCTGCGAATCCACGCCCTGGGCCATGCCTGCAGGCAGAAAACGTGTTGTTGGGAGCGCTTGTGAGAAAGGGAGGATTGAAGTAGACACAAAGGCGTGCTGTTTGCCGAGCGACACGCCGCCAGCACACTGCAGCTCCCTCATAGTGTCGGACGTGCCACCTGCCGGAGCGAATTATTCTCCCCCATTGTCCTCCCAAAGCGTCACTCGGACCCATCCTCCTGCTGCACTTTACTGCGCATCTCGAGGCCGATACTGCACCCGCTCGCCCAGCTTCTCGATCGCTGACCGCCTAGTCTTTCTTTACATCTCCCGCACCTACCAGTCAATCCTTACCCAGGACCCAGTACCAGATCTCGTGGTTCCGTACGTTGCGTCCTGTGTACCCTCGATATCGCGATATCGCTAACAGAAAGGGTTGGCAGCGAGCTTATTATCACCGGGAGCATACTCAAAACATCAATAATCGGTGAGCATTTTGGTTCCGCTGGACGACGTCGAGCGCTGTTTGTCTGACTCGTACACTTGCAGAATACAAAGGCCAAAGGTGAGACACATTGCATGCATGCATGAGTGTTGTGGACTGTAATATTTTCGTAAATGTGGTTGTGGTCGTGGTCGTCGAGAAACGTGTTGTATCGCGCAGCCTGATCTGGACGGCGGTGCCGGGCCAGGCTTGTGCTGTGAGAACGGTTGACAGGCGATAGGGACGGAGTGTCCTGAGAGGGGAGAATGGACCGGGCGTCATCGTTGCGCGCGATCAATCAGCGCGATGGCAGACGATATCGCCCTTTACGAAATTCGCAAATAGCTTTGATATTTCTGGGAATTCCCAGGGAGATTCCCATCTGTCTTTCCAGTCGTTCCCCTCTTCCCTTCGTCTCGGACCACCACCTACGACAAAACTCACGAACAGACACTTACGCTGACACGAACTTTGCCCGGCAGGCATCCCTCCCCCGCCGCACCTGCCCGCCGGCGCTCTCTCCCTCTCCGATCTCATCCATTTCAGAGTCGACTTGACTCGCGAGCGAAAGCGTAGACTAGCAGGTGAGCCAAACGTCGATCCCTTGCTGCGTTTCGTCCTTTTCGGGTTTCACTTTGGCGGTCGCTGGCGCCGTATCCTCGCCGACGGCCTGGTTGATAGGCAGCCATCACTACGACCCAATCGCACAATTAGAATAGAAGCCCTGCCTCGTGCTTTGTCTCTCGACGTCGAGCATCGTCCCCTCCCACTCCCTTTTCGCACGACCGCCCTTCGCATAGTTCATTATACCTTTAGATCTTATAATCTTTGTTTCTCATGTCGTTCTCTACCGTTAATCAGAGCTCGCAAGCTGACATCCCCGCCTTGCGTCCTCCTACCTCTAGCCCCCTCGTCCCGTACTCTGGTGCCCCTCCCACTACCTCCTCCGGCAGCATGAAGGACCTCTCCTCCTCCTCTCGCAGCTCCCGCTACAACGCTCTTGCCCTCAAGAAGCGCCCATCACCACACGGCATCCAGAAGCGCAAATACGCCTCGCCTGCCACCGCCGCCCCGCCCCATGCTCACTCTCCCCGCGCCCGTCTCGAAGCAGCACTCCGCCGCCAGCGTGAGCAGCAGCTTGTCGCGTGGAAGAGGGAAGGCATCTACCTAGAGGAGGAGTACTACGACGAGATCCAGCTGTTCTTACATGAGATGGAGGTACGTATTATTTACGGACTTCTTTGATCCCGACCACCGCCGCTCACATCCGCTACAGCGACAGACCATGGGCTCGACCTCGTCAATGGACCAGCAACCGGAGATCAAATGGCATATGCGACCCTGCCTCGTCGACTTCCTGGTCGAGCTGCACTTTACGTTCCGCTTAAGGCCAGAGACGCTCTACCTGTGCTTGAACATCATCGACCGTTACGTCTCGCGCCGCATCGTTTACATCAAGCACTATCAGCTTGTCGGCTGCGCAGCGCTGTGGATCGCTGCCAAGTTCGAGGACGCGAAAGAGCGCGTGCCGTCGGTCGAGGAGCTTGTTCACTACTGCCGCGAGACGTACGACGCATCGGCGTTCATCCAAATGGAGGCACACGTTCTGCAAACCATTCAATGGACACTCGGGCACCCCACTGCTGAGGCTTGGCTTCGTATGCTCTGCTGCTCGCCGACACCGCACATGGAAGAGGCTAAGGTTCAACACGTCGCTCGCTTTCTCATGGAGATCACGCTCTTCTATCGCGAGTTCGTCCAGTACACGCCGTCCGCCATTGCATTCGCATCTCTCACGCTTGCACGCTTCATCTGCGGCAAAGAGCGCCGTGTATTAGAGGAGACTGAGGAATGCCTCGAGATCGTCGAGCATCTTGACAACCGTCTTTCGAAGCACGTTAACGACCTCTCGGAGACGCTCATCAAGAAGTACTCGTACGCGTTCTATTCCAAAGCGGCAACGCTCGTGGTACAGTACTATCTCCAGGGCGGTCGCTTCATCCGTCAACCGGTGTCGTCCTTGCCAATCCCGATGACGCCAGTACGGTCGTACGCGTCTCCTGTGCGCACTCCCATGTCGGCGACGACAACGGCGTCGGACATGTCTGATGAGATGCCGATCACGCCAACGTCACCCGCCTTCTCGTCTGACTACTTGTCGTCCGTCGCAATGTCAGATGATAAGGAGAACATGTCTTCGCCTGGACGCTTCGAGCCAGTCGTGAACAAGCGGGGCTCAGAGAACGTCCAGGAGCAATACCTGCCGCACGACTTCGTCGCACATCGGCGAATGGCGCTTCAATCGTACAACTCGTCCTCTCCTCGTACAACGATGGTCGCATAGGCTGCATCTTCACTCCGCTCTCGCATCTCTTCACCCTCACCAGCAAAATGTACCACCATCCACCAAACACGTCTGTCGACTGCATCAATTCGCGCAATCTTGTCTCAGCATCCTTCTCACATCATGCATCCTCTCGTTCGCCGCATCTCTGTCATCGCTATCCGTACAAACGAGGGAACACGCTCCGCGCGCGGCATGGCTGTACAATCAGGACGCATGCCCGATGTGTATAGATGCCATAGCTCCGCGCCGGCCACCGTCGACCTCGTGGACGCGCCTTTTCGCGTCGTCCGCATCCTTCTTTCGCCTCGGTCTCGTCTCCTCTCGCCCGGTTCCCTATGCAAACCGTCTCGTCCATTCCCTGACCTCCGACCCGGCCCCGCACCTTAGCCACTCCATAGTCCCGGGGCGCTCGCAGGTCTGACAACCTACACGCCCCTCGCCCGCTGCCTGTTGATATTTTATTCCTCAATTTACTGCAGGGTTGTCCACTTTCTTCCATTTTCATCACCGTACCGTCGTGCATACACTCATCTTTCCCGCACGTCCACCTCGAACGTTTGCTCGGAATTGGTTACTTACCGTCACATTGTCCCGCGTCTGACCACGTTTATTGGTTTTACCCTACACGCGTCTCTTTTACCCCGCCTAGCCCGGCTCAGTAGCGCCCCCATCTTTGCATCGCAGGTCAGCGCGCGCTCGCGCGAACGGCCGTGCCACCCTTTCCCATTCCTCGCATCTCATCTGGACCCCGCAATTCAATATTTCCTGCACTGTGGTATAGTTCAGTCAAACTGAAGTCTCCTTTGAACTACTGTTTCATGCGTGGCCCCGATCCTCGATCACTCAAGCCTTTCCTCAAGCAAAACTCCGCTCAAGTACAACGCATTCCTCTTTCAGCCAAGGTTTAGGTCGGTCCCGGGACTGGGGCTTCAGGTGAGCGTGTCCCCTCGCGACAATATCTGCCGAAAGCGTAGCATATTCCCTCGCGCGCATCGTGTGTCTGTCACGGAGCCGGCTTCGAGAAGTTCATCTTGTTCCCTGCCGCCGAATAACACGCCCATCGGCATCTACACCTTCTCTTCGCTTTCTCGCGGGAGAACGGAGGCGCGCGATGGGATTGCTCCCGCTAGGTGCGTCTCCCGCTTTACCCCTGCCGCTCTCAAGTTTCTTTGAATGCGCCCGGCGCCATGCTTCAATCCAGAAGCCTTCATCCACATGCCCTCCGTACGCCGCAATCAGTTCAACTCCTTCCTGCGCGACGGCATGTTAAGGGACTATTATAGGCCGAGGCGCGTCCTGACTCCTGTCTGTCGTTGTGGGCGACGGTTATCACTCGATGGGCCTCCCACCTTTCATCTTACGCTCGTGGTTGACTCGTGTATAGTCCAGAAGCAGTAGAGCGCACATCCTTTGCTCACGCTGATGCCTGATACTAAGATAGATTGCGATACCGTGTCGCGAATGTGCGAGCGGGTGCCACTGTTTGAGCATGTGCGGCTTGCGGCGCTGTATTAAACGATGCGAGAGTGTCAGACTCTGCGTATACTGTTGATGTTTTTGAATGCGCGCAGCCGTCCAACCCTACCGCAAATACGACCGAGAGCTTCCCAAGCTTTTCACGCAGGCTTTACTTACTGTCAGGGCCAGCGATTCCCTAGACGGGAACATTCATCTTATTGACAGTCTAGACGCGGGACGCGCATACGCCTGATAATCCTGCAGACGAGCCGTTGGGCATAATCAGGTCCATACAACTCACGCACACTCGACGGCACTCCGTTGAGCGCTAGTCGACAGCGCTCTCAGGATCATAGGGATGGTTTTTGCGCCGAGCAACGATATACAGCTGAGAATAACAGAGTTTCCTGCATCATTCCGAGCCCGCGCTCGACGGGTCGTACGTTGTTCTGGTGAATACGCTAATGTACGTCCTCCACTTCTGATATGGCCCGCGCACACGACACATGTTGATGGTGCCCACTTCCATCGCGGGCTGGGCACCCGCGGTGGTGTTGACATTTTCCTGTGGCTTGATGGAATTCTGCTGGGAGGACTGAGGCACTGAGGGTCCTCGGGGAGAAGGCGCCGGCACAACTTCTCCATATTCGATATGCTCCCCGTTGCGACAGGCCAGTGGATCGACCGCGTGCTCGCAGAGTATCTTTCTGATTTTTTGCAGCCTTACATTATTATCGGATCTAACAGCCTGCATTCTATGTTTGCCTTTGAATCGCTCCATGTCACGGCCGCGGAAGGAGAATTGGAGCTCAGTTGGCTGTACATGCCTGCAAGGGTCGATCTGAAGCGTATATGCGGCGTACTTGACAGTACCTGGCAGCATTGCGGTTTTTTCAGGGTCATAAGTGGGATACCGGTAGCATAGAACCTGGACAAGCATGCTAAGGGGAGCATACAATGATGCGACGAGGATATAGTTTGAACTTGAATGGAAGCCAGCTCGGACTGAGAGGAATACTCATAAAAGTTGCTGGCTACACGACTTACAAGAGACTCCACGACGATCACCTCGCCCGCACGGCCGTACACGGTAATCTCCGAGGCATACACTCGGCCGTATCCTTCGCATCTCCGGTATCGAGTCAGCCCGGAGGTGCCGCTGCAGTGTAGAGCGATGGACCATCATATCTGCGGAACGATGAATGCAGGGCCATGGACCTATTAGTAACTGCGAGCAGGTTGTTAGCTAAAGTGTCCTTGCCAAGCTAAGCAACGGAGTAGGTGTTTGTAGACACAACACAATTGATAGATGTACTTACGCCTTGCGCAGTCGGCGATATCACCGAGATGAACTATGGCTAACGAGAAGTCCGTGCCCCGCATTCACAGGCTATCTCTCGTGTTGCTGCGTTCCATACACGCCTACGCTTCAGTGACCAGTCACAGAGAGCACGATCACAGGAAGACAGATAGCACAAGCAAGTAAATTGCCAGTATCCCCATAGTACAGCAGTTCGAATACTTCTCACACGGATCCCTTCATAGATATCTTATATATCCAAGCTCCCCAGCACCTACTCGAGAACCCACTGGTCACCGTCCTTCTTGATGTTGACCGCGCGCTTCTCGTCGAGCGATATACGGCCAGCGTTGAGAATGGCGGTCGTGAGTACAGTGTTAGCGATTGTCGGCAAGCCCTGCGCGTCGAAGTCGGAGGCAGACGCAGAACCACTGTTGACTGCACGCGCTGCGTCGATGAACTTCTCGATCGAGACGTAACCGTAGCCGCGCTGGCCGTCGAAGTAGCCGTCGGCAGAGGGAGAGTACTTCATGTAGAAGGGGTTGAACCATGACTTGCCAGTGTCATCGACAGTCACATCGTAGCCGCGGTGCGCTTGGTCAACATTGATCTCGCCCTAGAACATACGGTTGTCAGCTTCCAGGGCGGTTAAATAGACGCGACTAAAAACCTTCTCGGCCATGTAGTACCAGTGCTGCGCGGAGTGTACGCCAGACTTCAGCGGTGCGGTCCATGACGCGGTGTAGACGGCGGTACCCTTGTGCTTCGAGCTGCTCAAGGATTGCCAGTCGACGAGAAGCGTGATTGTGTCCTCAGTCTGAGGAACACAGTTGTACGGCTCGCTTGTCGCGATACCAGTCGCAGCGCTTGCAACAACCCGCGTTGGTACTGCCTTGTCTTGAAGGATCCAGCAGCAAATGTCGATGTGATGCGAAGAAAGATAGTAGCTAAGAAGATGTTTAGCTCTGATACAGAGAAGACGAAGGGCTGCACAAACCTGATATCCGAGTCCTTCCCTGCCCACGCACGGAACGTCTCAAGCTGGCTCTTCGGCTGGCTCATCCACGCATTGAAGAAGTTAAACTCGCCGAGCCCGGCTGCGCGTGCACGCGCATCGCTGTATGCGGGGTCGAAGCTACAAAAAGAGTTCAACAGGCTTCTCGCGGGGTAATGGCGGACGCGAGGATTCACCGTTTGTGGTGCTCGACCATACACACGACGCCGTTCTTCTTCGCTAGCTGGATGAGATCGGAATGGTGCGACAGGAGCTGCGTGGCGGGTTTTGTAACAAGAACGTGCATCTTGCGCTCCAGGGCGTATTTCGCGATCGGATAGTGCGTGCTGTCAGGAGTGAAGATAATGACGGCCTCTCCAGGCGACATCTTGTCGATGGCAGCCTTGTCTTAAGGGTAAATAGTTAGCGGCCAGTCGAATGTAAACGGACTCTAAACTCACAAGACTCCGGGTCCACCTTGTCATTGTCGGGGAACGAGTCAAAGCTGCCGAAGTGTCAATCGAATTCAGAGTCTCGTGCATGGCAGCGGTGAATATACGCACGAAGTGTCCATGCCCTTGTAAACGTTTGCAATATTCTCCTGCAAGTGTTCACGAATAGCAGGATATTTCGAGCCAGTAACCGCGGCCATGCCAAGCTTGTCGACCTGAAGAGACGTTCAACATGAGTAGGTGCCATCGAATGACTAGAGATATAGACAGACCTTGCCCAGGCGGCGCAAGTCAAAGAGGGTAAGGCCCACGACCTGTACAGATCATATGAGGCGCATACATGTCTACGACGCGAGTGGTACGTACACCGATCTGAGCAAGAGGGTCAGCCAGCTACTCGCCACTTCTGTTGCGGTGCGCACCTTCTTGTCTGATTTGGAGGCACCACTTCCGGTCCATCCAGTAGTGTACTCGCCCTATCAGTCCATTTAGCTACATAGTAACACCAGATACAGCAGCGATCCTCACCGAGCCACCTGTGATGATGCGCATACTGTCAGATCTTGCGGCATAAGCGCTGATTGAAGGCGCACTCACACACCAGCACGTTGAGTTTGTCGGACATTTTGGACAGCTACAGTCGAGCGTTGACCTGATAGCGCGGGGGAAGTCCGGATGGTACTATCGAAGATCGTGCCCGCCAGTATCGAGCTATATAAACCCTCCATCGAGGGGTCATCGGCTCTGCAGGCGGGAGAGGAAAGCGGGCCGGCGGCGGATCCGGTGATGGCGGCCCGAGCCCGCACCGTTGTATCCGAGTATTTTAGGAAATGCAGAGTACGTGCTCTTGTAGGTCCCCGTGGTCTTCTGAAGGTCCGTCTGAACATAGCGTTCATGAGAAACGCGACGAAGGCACGGAAAAGGCACGCACCATGAATTTCGCTCACGGCATCTCCAACTATCGACGTCACCTTTAAAGCAGCAGCACAAATCCTCGGCAGAGAACTCAGATATGTAGTACATTAGTAGCTTCTCAGACCAAAGATACTTCCTTAGCGCTTAGCCTGCTTGAGGAACGAAGGTTTACGGATCCAGATGCGATTGGTACGAGTTCAAGATGGAAATTCGGATAACCGTGACTCGCCATATCAGGAGTGTGCCTGATGCGCGCCACCTTCAGTGGGCCTGACGTTAGTCCTCATGTTTTGCGCTCGTGTTCAGCAATACACGCTTCTCTTCTCTCCGCCACCATGTCTACGAATACTGCACCTCCAATCGCTCCTTCAGACTCGAATCTCATTCCCAGACGCGAATTCCAGCGTGAACAGCGCGACCCGTCGACGTTCTCTATCCTCGCTTTCTCAGGTTCCTCTCAAGTTCGTCTTTATAGCTTTCCACCAGAAGTCACGGCTGGCGTGCGTGATTTGCTCGACCGCACGCGAGAAGTCTTAGGCCACAAGGAGGACGTGCTGCATAACTATGTCGAGCTTGCCGTAGCCGACAAGCCGTGGTCGAGTCCAAAGAGCCTACCGACCGAGAAGCTCGTGCTCGACCTCTTCGCCGTTCTCTGCAGGCATGGCTTTCAGTTCCTGTCGACTCTTGACTACGGCCGCGAGCAGGATGACCGCGTCGTCATGGCTTTCATGCGACCTGGTCATATCTCCACAATCTACACTCAGTCGCCGCCAAACAGCACTACTGCTTTCAGCAGCAAGGCCTTCCTGCAGGGCCTGCAGTCCAGCCCGTCAATTTCACACAAAGGATACATCAGCCAACATACCAAGCAGCCATCAGGACAAAGCTCTACGTCACTCCCTCGCTCCAATATCCCGTCTGTTCGCCCACTTGTACAAGTTCCCTTCGCGATCTCTTTCCCCAATGCCACCACCCTACGCGTCATGTGCCCCCCTCTATCCTCAACTCCTGCCATCCTCCAAACTGTCAGAAGCTCTTGGCCTCGTGGAGTTGTTTCCGAGCGCAAGATAGCGCAGGATAGTTGGGAGTTTAAGCTCAAAGGATACAAATGTAAGTGTTAGCACACAAGTTGTATTACACTTAGCTAATGGTCCATTTTAGGGTTCCAGGAGGATACTTTCGCGACCGATTCTCTCAATTATATTCTTTCCCTTCTCGGCTCTTTCGATAGTCACGGATTTCGCCTTTTGACTTCTCTCGCCGTCTCCAATCACGCCCGTTCAAAGGACCTGTGGATCTTTACCGGCGCGTCAGACCCCGCGCAGCTTGACACACCTCCGTCAACGGACGATTCCTCCGCTTCTGGCTCTCAGCCGAATCTCCTCCCTGTAAATCAACGCCCTAGAAGCAATAGCGTACCAGAGGAGCCCGGACGCGCCCCTTCCGTGTTTCCGCGACCCTCACTCGGACACCGCCGAAGCGCCAGCCAGGACGGTCGCGAGCGCAGCTCACCTCAACGTGTGGCAACCGTACTTCGCAAGCCCGGGCCTCGCGCTCAAGTGCCTATCTCTGCGTTAACAACAGATGCAGAGGCAGAGACTGTAACAGCACCTAGGTTGCAGAGGCTCAACTCGGAAGACGGAGTGCGAGCTCAGCTACTCAGCACTGTCGAGGATGAGGTGGACATGACCGGCATCGGGACGAGAAATCGCGCAAGAGATCGCGCTCCAATCTTCCCCAAACCTGCAGCCTCGAATACCCAACAGTCCTCGCCCAGCCCGGCCATATTCTACCAGACATCCGCGCCTGCGCCAGCACCAGCGCCGGCACCAGCTCCATCGCACAACCCATACTTTCCACGCCTCAGCCAGATTCCGCCTCCAGCGTCTCAACTCGCGCGACCCTCAACGCCACCACAGTCCGCCAGTCTTCCGCAATCGACTAGTCCCCCTCGTACGGCCCACGCACCCCCTCCCAAATTTGTCATCGGTGCCCCAGGACCAACCAGCGCCGAATCGTTTGGCTCGATACCTCCGCCCCCGCCTCTGCCGCCTCGATTCGCCGCACCCATATCACCTCCAGCTATGAGCGAGCACGAGTTGATGCTTAGACCACCGCCTCCACGGCCGACCGACAGCTCGGCATCCAGCGGCGTCACTCCACCTCTGCTGGGCCCGAACACTTTCCGCGATACGCAGGGCACTGAATCGTTCCGCGACTCTGCCCTCAGCATGGGCGACTCTAGTTCGTCGGTCATACCAATCACCTGGGTGGACTCGAGCAAGGAGCCACGTCAGACGCGTCCACGTTCGCCCACGCTTCCCGGTGCATGGTTTTCTCCGGACGAAGAAGTCCCGGAAGAGGAGGACGATGAAGAGCCGCACGGTAGCCTTGAGTTCCAGCCGCGGCGTCATAACGACATTACGCCCGATCGGCAGAACGTGAATGTCGGCGTACACGAGCTCATTCACGAGGAGCAGCGCAAGAGCGCATCTGCCGAGCACGGCCACGTACCACCTGAGCAAACGCCGCCGCTTCCGACCCCAGTGCCAGCAGACAAAGCTCAGACCGCTCCTGCACCGGAAAAGGGAGAAGGTTGGGTACTCGTCAACGTCAACCAGCCGCCTGGCACTGTTCCATCATCGCCACCCTCTGCGCAGAGTCCGCCGTCCAAACGCTTGACACGCTCGCGAGGAAACTCCCGTGCGCACCCTTACGATTCGCGTAACACCAGCCTCAGTGGACAACGCCCTAGTGATCTGCCTGTCAACGCGCCTACGCTTCCGGCGCAGACATCGGATGAACGCCCTCAGGCTCAGACTGCCGGGGAGTCGGACGGTAGCGGCAGCACGGAAGCCAGCTCGCCACCAGAGGCTGAGATTCCGCGCTCGCCTGCCGGCAAGAAGGTCACAATCGCGGAGCCTGACGGACCGGATGGGGAACGCGGTGCGGGACAGTCATCGATCAAGCGAATCTTCTCGACCAGTAAGAAGGGCCGCGAAGGCGGCGTGCATAGCAAGTCTAGGAGTTTTGAGCAGGAGGAGCGTGATGCGGAGGTTGAGAGCAGCGATAACGAGGCTACCAGCCCTGGTACTAAACGCCGTGTCGGGCTGCGTGAACGCTGGCGTCGTCGCGGCGTGCAAGAAGTGACGAAGGCGGAAACCCGCAAGTCTGTGGACTAATCCATCCTACTCTGGCCGGTCGGACAAATCGGAGCGACCGCTCACATAATGATGATTTAACGAGAGTATCTTTGTATCTGGATTGGACGGACTTGACATTACCTCCCCTTTGTTGTTGTTGACCCCTCACATGCGTCATTAATCATTGTTTGTTATAATTCTGCACAACTCGTTTTGCTTTGCTAGAGTTGTATCTTAGCCTTTGCTTGCTTCGGACTCGCATACACCTTCTGTTTCAGTACACCGTAACTACCCTTTGATTATAGACATTGCTTCGGACAGTCTTTGGACGGCCTTTATTATAACCTCACAAGCGCTTGGGCGCCACATACAGGATTCTGGACTGAATGGTAGCGTATGTGTCCCTATAAAATAGTTCCATCCTAATCTATGGGCAAGATTGCTATAGATATGTTGTGAATCATCGACGCTTCTTCGTCGTCTTCTTGGAGGAACTGTGCTGGGTCGCGGACGTAGACGCGGATTTCTCTGTGGGCTGTTGCTCTCCTCCGCTCATCAAGGCATTCAAGCTAGACGTCGCCATCAGTCGAAAAGTATCAGATACACATGTACATCGACGTACCTTCCCGCAACATCGCCACTCATGAAAGAGCTTTGAATGTTGGTCAACTTCGCCTGATTCGCTTGCATCTCCGCTTGCATCTCGGGATCCATGTTTTTCTGGGAGCAAAAATGGGGATTCTCAGTGTCAGGCCATAGTGCAATGTCGAGACAAAACGTACGGTGATATATGGCACGGCAAACATCATAACACCACCAGCCAACATCATGAGGGTCATGGGATTGCCGACCATACTCAGGATGTTGAACGACTCAGGCGGGATGTAGTAGCTGTTGGACTGACGCGCAGAAAGCTTTATGGGGTAGGGAAGTATTACGGGGGACGCCGGATTGAGTGGTGAACCCGGTGGTAGAGGGCGTACGATCGGCTCGGACGGTGTATGCGCAAGCACGTCTATCCGAAGCTAGAGATACGTTCACATCACACTGATGTCTAACCAGTGTATATATACATACCTGGTCGAATTTATGATTGTGTGCCAGTACTGATAGGATGTAGGTGCCGGGCTCTACGTCCGGACTTTTGAGGCCGTCAGACTCTATTCAACGTTCAGGATCGTTACGCACATTGACCATCTTCCGTCCCTTGTAACGCTTCCAGATGCAAAGCCATCGTCAAGAATAACTCGAGCGCGACCTAACGACGCATAGTCTTCGATGCGGGTTCAATATCCATCGTTTATTATCCCAAGCAATCCCGCGCACCTCTGCAATGCTCATTCCACTGCACAAAGCCAGATAGATCGATGGCCAAAGTCGACGTCACAAGTCTGGACGTTGATAAGCATATAATAAAGGTATTGAACAGGCGGGGACAAACCCGAGAAGCCCAAGAATGCAAGCACGCATCATGTTGTCGAACGTGGACGCGGGAGCTGAGTGTGCTCGGAGCCACACGAGCGCGCGCGCGTCTTGATCACAACTTTTTGCTCTTGACCTCCACCACGGACTCGTGCGCGTCTGGCTTGCGCCGCCTCATATACCCCCCTCATCGTTTGCACTCTCGCTTTACCTCTATCTCATTATGAGACAAAAACGAGCCAAGACGTATCGCAAACTCATGTCCATGTACCATCACAGCTTTGGCTTCCGAGAGCCATACCAGGTGTTAGGTGCGTCCTGACCCTTATTGTGTATCAGATGTGATATCTTACATGCGATAATCACAGTGGATTCTGAGATGTGTAAAACCGCTGTGTCCCAGAAAACCGACTTCCTCGCTCAATTGGGCGCTTCTGTACAAGGAACCGTGAAGCCCAGTGAGTCCCCTTTCCGATCGTGTTCGTGCTGTGCGGCTAACGCTGACAGCTCTCGCACAGTGATCACACAATGCTGCATACACGAGCTATATCTGCAAGGGAAATCTCAGCAGGAGGCCACAGATCTGGCAAAGACGTTCGAGCGGCGCAAATGCAATCATAGGGAGCCTATACCTGGAGACGAGTGCTTGTTGAGTGTCACTGGTACGTTTGTTATATGCGGTTTACTTGAGCATTTGCCAACGATTCCCGACAGGCGACAAGAATAAGCACAGATACGTTATCGCCACACAGTCTCAGCCGTTACGCCAAAAGCTTCGCGCTATTCCCGGTGTCCCTATCGTTCACGTCAATCGGTCTGTCATGATTCTCGAACCACCGAGTGACGCGACGCTTCGCGTCAAGGCTCTGGTACGTACCGTCTTGACTTTCTCAAATTCTCTCTTGCTCACTCCGAGTTCAGGCAGAAGCAAATGCGCTCGCGCCGTCTACGTCTGAGGCCGCGCAACTCAAAGCTGCAGCACCCACTTCGGAGCCGCCAAAGGCGAAGAAGAAGAAGGGCCCAAAGGGACCCAATCCGCTCAGTATGAAGAAAAAGAAGGCGTCGGAGCCTGTTCAGGCCAAGAAGTCCGGGTCCATGCCTAAGCGCGATGCTGCTAATACAGGCGAGAAACGCAAGCGTACCGACGAAGGGGATGTGGATGCATCTGCTAGGGACGCAAATTTGAAGGATGGTGAGGTACTTGGGCATAAGAGGAGACGACATCGAAAGGCGGGAGCCGGAGATGGTTCAGGAGACGGCGCGACCGTGGCAGTACTGTCTTAAGTAGTAAAGTACATCCCAGGCGAGCGTCTTTGCCGTCCACCGCTTGACGTTCGACTCTTTTATGTGGCGGTCATTAGTATGCATAATACATTATCTGCGAGTATCTTCGAGGCGATGAATGACATGTTAGGGAAGCAGGCGACTTGGATAGGTTTAGGTGAAAGAACAGGTTATGGGCGAGTCAATGTAAAGGTTAAGATGGGTACAACGGAGCGTCTAAAGTAGATCTATCAGTCTGAAATCTCGATCACGTCCTCAGGGTTAGGTGGAGGCGCCTTTCTCTTTCGGGGAACTGTGGACCCAGGTGTGGCGCCCAACGGGGGCGCCGCCGAAGCTGCAGTCGCAGTATTCGAGACTGGCTGAGGTGCCATGAAGGCAGCAGCCGTGAGCACTGACGGCACAGCTTGGCCTTGAAGACAAGCGAGGACGGCGGCTAGCTGACCGGGGGCGGGCGCATAAACGCTGTGAATCGATGCGTCCTGGCCGAGTTGTCGCAGTAGATGCATGCCTTCGCCACTCCGCTTCGACCACAAAGCGAGGGGCTCGTACTCCTCAACACGCTTCGTGATGACCAGGTCGGACATCCTTCCTCTCCCGCCATACTCCGTGTCCAGTTTGAGCTCGCGAAGATGGCGGAGCTGAGAAGACACATGGTCCCGTCGACTCTGGCTGGCTTTCCAGACAATTTTCTTTTGAGAGGAACCAATTTGGAAATTGATTGCAGTGCAATCGCTGCATGTGCAACTCGAACTAAGAGTTCTCGCCCATTGCGCTGTCTCGTTGGCGCCCGGCCTCTTCCCGACCACGGAAGTGATGAACGAGCGAATGCATTCGCGGAAGAACTCGTCGAAGGGACGTGTGTCTATCGCGAGCTTCCAGCTTTGCAACACGGAAACGACGACGGGTACGAGTGGCACGATGATTGATCTCACCGTATCCTGTCGGGAAAGGGGGGTCCGTGAGACGCTCGTTATGTTGACCACAAGGAATACATACCGCAGTGGTACACGTCGTGAAGACCTTACGGAAAACATATACTGTCATCTCCTGGTGTCTCGCGCGCAGGCAAAGCCATAGTAATCTCTTGACAGTATCCAGAGCAAGAGTTGCCGCTTTCTGAGCGCTATGTTGGGCATTGCTTGTATGCTGATAGTATAAAGGTCTAGATGGCTGCGGATCCTCAGGCACCTTCGGAGGAAAGGTCGTGGATGATGCCGCCGCCAGAACGAGGTCACCAAGAAGCGTATGCAGTTGCTCACGACTCCAACCGGCCTGTACATATTCGTCAGAGCGCTCTCGCACAACCTTCACGATATTCTCCCAGAAAGTCAGCTCTAGCTTGAAAACTCGGAGCTGAGGAGCTAGGCTGTCGGAAGACGTTGTCAGCTAACGGAAAGAGCGCCTAAAATCACAACTGTTCATGAAATCGTCTCCACGCACAAAGTAGTCCCACACGCGATATCACGTTTAAGCTCGTCTAGTAGCAATGTCGTCTCGTCGACCGATGGTTTCTTCAAAGTTCGCATTGCCGCGTGTTTTTGTTCCCGAATGACGCGTTCCACAGCTTCATAACCTTGAGCAGCGGCGGCCAGTTGCGCGAGCGTCGCGAACACCTGGGCATTGCTAGTTGCTTGTACTTGAGCCTTGGTGAGGCTGAACAACGACGTCAGCTCCCGCAGAGCTAGAAACCAACAAGTAAACAAAGCATACGGCGAGCGAAGCGTTTCTGCAACACGGGCAACCCAGTCTTCCGGAAGGGGTGCATCATCCTCCTGCGATAATTGTTGAAGGCGCCTGAGAAGTTCCGGCCAGAAGTCGTACACATAATCAAACCGTTGCAATGTCGGACATAAGCTGCAATGCTATCAGTATCCTCTCGCAATAATCGTAGCGTCCACACAGAAGCACTCACATCGCGGAGAAGAATCCCTCTTCGGCGCGTACAAGGGTCATGATAAGATCGACATCATCGGCAGTGGGGCAGGTGAGGTTGAGAACTGCCCACTTCCTAGTCTCGTTTACCCAGGCGATGGCCTCAAGATGCGGAGACCATGACGCCTCTAGTTCATCAAGGAGCGCGAAACGAGCCCGATTGGATGGCGAGTGCAGGAGGGCCCTTTCGTAACTGTATCATCGTGAGCATCAATCATGAATTGAGAATACAATCGCTTAACGTGAGTTTCGCGACTGAAAAGACGGGTGATTCCCATTGCGGAAGCGAGACAGCAGTTGCTTGGGACGCCCTCAGGCAATCAGTGAAGGCCATCCACCACTTGTGAGAAAGGTTCAAAGCCTTCAGTTGAGGAAGCACCCTGGGAGAGCAGTTTAGCTTCGAACGTAGATGGACAATGATGCAACTTGCATGTCGCAAAAGAAGCCCATTGCATCTGGCAGAGATGTTACCAGGCTCACGATGGGGTCGATGTCGTCAGGTTCAGGTGTACGCAAAGAGGAAAGCACATAACGTCGTCGTTCTGCTATCCAAGCGGGCGGTACCAGAGGCTCTTCTGCTTCGCCTCCGTTGTAGGCCGCAAGCTCGTCAACGAACTGAAGACGTTTCCGGGTCGACATCGTTTTTGACACAATAGCATCAAGTCTGCAACATCAAGGTATGAAATCAGCCCACCGTTTGACACGAGGAAATTGATCGACGTACGCTGGATGCATACCAGAAAAGTTGAACAGGCGTAACGCACTTTGAACACGTTGCATGCCTAGAGTCTCAATATCGCTCTCGCCCTTACACGATTTGAGAGCATCATGCCATATCTCGGGGTCCTGCCATTGCATGGATAGGTCGGCGACCATGCATGCAACCTCCGGCGTACCCGTGGTCAACGCTAAAGAGACATTGCTAAGTTCCGCTGTCGTTGGGCGCGCTGACGAGCACTGTTTCAATTCAGCGATGGCAATATCTCGTCCGCCCACAGATGTAACGACGGAGATGTTGCGAGATTTGGGCCAAAATACCACCACTGTCCGGTGATAGACTTTTGACACAATCAGCGCACGTAATCAGCTTGTAGTCAAAGACAAAACACGCACAAAGTTCCAAGCCGCCCGCACCCTATGAAGTTGTGAGTAAGGCGAGGTTACCGAGTTAACCATATAAAGCGCTCACATTCCCTTGATATCCCTCGTATTCCTTATCGTCAGGCCGCTGGTTGTCCCAGTACTCCTTATCCACGAGAAGCTCAGCCTCATCACTGCCTTCGTCGCCCCAATCCGAATCGTCATCATAGTGGGCTTCAATATCTTGTAGCCGTCCGATATTGATGCCCGTCGTTCCCGAGATGAGCTGAAGGCTCAAACCACTGTCTGTGACTTCGCCCATAGATACATCGTTATTGCCCCAGCGCCCGCCATAGTCATCATCGGCTGTCCCGCATACACTGTAGTTGAGATGCCCGAGAGCGACGCAGAAGCCCCTTAACTCTGCAACCTCTCGCAATAGATTGACCAAAGTACTGTCAACCCCCTTGAGGTGCCCGAAAGATACGTTGGCCTGCGAATAGTGGTGCGAAAGAACATGGATGAGCCGTTCAGGACAGCTTTCGCCAGCGGCATCCCTAGCTTGCCATGCCGCGAGGGCGTCCTCGAGCTTCTGAAAGACGTCGTCGAACGCAGGAGCTCGAGGCATGGGGACGTCAGCGCCGGTGTGCATGAGATTAAACGCGAGGGCTAGTCGAAAGCCCTTCGTGACAGGTTTGACTTCATGATGAACGTCTAAAATATCCAGGTTTATGAGTGTGAAGTCATGTACAGCATGACAATGGCCTAGTCACGAACCGGTGTACCACGCCAAAACGGACGTCGTGGCGATGCCTTGCCCACTGGAATCCAACGTTTTCTCCTGCCTACCATGTTTGACGTGGACGGACCCCCCTTCATGATAAGATGGCAGAACAATGACGACAGTGGCGAACATGCCCGGGCTCTTCTCCGTGCTGACGAGCTCTCAGTAAGGTGCATCCATCACCGCTGAGCACAAAATCCTGAAACATACTCTTGGTGCATATGAAAGCTATAATCGGCCGTCAAATCAGTCATCTCTTCAAACATATACACGTCAATACGCACTGTGAACCGGTTTCGTAGAGCAAGAGTTTGTACAGCTCGTGACGGACTTGTTTGCCTTTTACCCCGAGTTGCTCGCAAGCGTTTGACATCGCTTCTCCCAACCAGCCATCCCACAGCGGGTTGCCGAACTGGACGTGAACACCGTCAAGTTCGTACGTGTCCCGAACACTGGTGTCGATAACAGTGCGTTCTCCCTTGCCGAAGGCAGCGGGATTGCACCGTACGCGCAGTCTTTCAGCCTCTGCCGCTGACAGAGGTAGTCCAATGATACCCAGTCCATCAATGTCCATACAAGGATTGGGCGCGGAGGGGTATTTCTGCCAGGTAGCGTATGTGCCTTGGAAGCCGGACTTGCATGCCTTGAATGCGCTCTTGATGCTGGCCTACGCGCATAGCTCAGCACAAGCGCAAGGGTCAACCAGGATTGAGTAATCACCTTGATGTCGGACATTTCTACCTCTTCGTATTCATCTCCATCTTCCTCCTCTCTCTCGACAAGAGCTGAATCGTCTACTATCTCTACGTCGTCTTGCTCGCTAACCATAGGCTCGTCGTCCTGCCCTCCCTCAGCACCACCCGTCTCGCCCGCACCTGCCATGCCATTCCCTATAGAGCGCTCCAGATTCACGTTCGTATTCTTGTCGATAGTCAGATTTGTAGCGCGGTGATTGGTGTATTTCTCTGTGCTTACCGCGGCCGTGCCAGCGGTAGACTGATCGGGGGCGAGGTGCTCGCCATGAGTCGGATTGACGGTCGCTGGATCGTCCACGACCATGGGAGTCTGACTCAACATGACTGTTCGCTGTTCTCAGGGCATTCACGGGCCAAGATGTGGAAAAGGCGACTGGTAGTCGCGGTTGACATGAAACCTGCTCTACGACTTGCGGTTCAGATCGCGCTTCGTCACAAACGTGACACGACGCGCGTTGACGGGAATCATGAACTTATCGTTAACCTCACTGTTGTGACTTAAGAGGCTTGGCTTCGAACTGCGGAAGCATAAGTGTAGACGTACGAGTCGCAGATAACATATAGTTCTAGAGATATACTATAGAGCATGAGCAACTTATTCAAAGTAAACAACTGTTCACGTTCAGTCAGAAATCTCGATAATATCTTCTGGGTTAGGCAAGGGTGCCTGCCGTTTACGCGGAATGATTGATGCACCGGCCTTCCCAGAGTTCGATGAAGCAGGGTGTGACGTGGTAGCAACAGGAGGAGCGGCTAGGGAGGATGTGGAATATTCAGAGTCTCCGAGCGACGACGGCGAAGCGTCGCCTCGAAGGCAGCCCATGACCGAGGTCAATCGACCCGGTGCAGATGCGTAGAGGCGCTGAAGGACTTCGTCCTCGCCAATGGCTTGAAGGATCGTAGCACCGAGCTTGCGCTTCTCAGCCCAGACGGCCGCGGGATCGTATTGGTGAACGAGTTTTGTCACTACGAGCCTGTGAGGATTGCCACTGGTACTCGTAGTCAGTTTCAGCCCCTTCTTGCTACGGAGCTGATTCTCGACGTGCGCGCGGCGGTGGTAAGCGGCACCCCACATGCCCTCGTGTTGGGGAGAGACGATCAGAGAGTTCACGGCTCTGCAGTCGGCGCACGAGCACGAAGAACAGAGTGAATGTCTCCACCGTTTACTATCTTCCGGACCGGGCTTGCGTCCCAGGACAAGGACAACATAAAATCGGATAGCCTCGCGGAAAAATTTGTCGAAGGGCGGCTGGTCCACGGAGAGACCACGATTTTTCGCGAAAGCGGCGACGACCGGGATGAGAGGAACTATGTTTGATTTGATGATAGCCTGTCGTCAAGCGTTAGATGAGTGTGACAGCGACTGCGGATGAATTCACTTACTTCCGATGAAGAGATCGTAAAGATCTTCTCAAAGACCGATGAACACAAAGAAACGTTGTTCGTCTCAGTGCACAGTGCCAAGAAGACCCGGACAGTAGTTGCGAACAGACTTAGTCCTGGCCGGGCGGTAGCGGATGTTGGCACATTCGTGAAGGACAACGGGACACAAGAGATGGCCTGATTCACCAGAATCGTCAGAAGCTTCTGTATGTCCTCCTGTGCCCAAGATGACTGCGCGAATTCCGCGGCGCGGGTGCGCACTCCATGAACAAATCCGCTCCAGAGAGCGAGGTCCAAATGGAAAGTACTGAGTTGTGGCGCAAACCTGGTGTTGACAGGATCAGCAAGAATGTTGTTGCACATATTCATGGTCCGTACTGTGACAGAGCGTATTCCCGGTCGAGCTTTAGCTGATCGAGTAGCAAAGGGATTTCCCCGTCTTTCGGTTTCTTCATAGAACGTAGGGAGTCGCGCGTCTGCTCACCAAGCATTGCGACTATCGGCTTTAGACCATCGCACGGTGTGTACAGCCGTTCTATCATTTGGAATACTGCCTGGTTGGTCGCAGCCTTGGCTCGAGCACGAGTAAGACTGGGCGAATGTGAATAGCGGCCAAGACAACAGAGATGTATCACATACGGCGTTCTCAAGGCATCCGCGACGAGGATCTCCCAGTCGGGAGGAAGAACGTGGTTACTATCCCTTGCATACGACTGTAAATGACCCAGTAGATCGACCCAGAACTCTTCGACGTAGTCCATACGCGCCAGCGTTGGCAGCAAGCTGTCATTGGATCTAATCAGTACGAACCACGCATTGGCCTTTTCATGTATCACGTACATCGTCTCCAAGTAGCGAGGCTCCGTACGCACAAAGGCCGTAACAAGCGCAGCATCGCCCGATGCAGGTTGAGTAAGGTTGTGAATAGCCCACTTCCGAGTGTCAAGAATCCATGACTTCGCGTCCGCGTGCGAGGACCACAGATGCTCAAGGTTGTCCAGAATCTCGAACCGCGCCTGGTTGGACGCGGCGTGCTGAACCGCTTTTTCAAATCTATGACAACGAGCCTTCAGCGGACCGGAGGCTACGAGGATGCGAGGACTCACGTGGGCCTCGCTGCATTGAATACAAGAGTTTGCCATCCTATAAACGACTGCTGACCCTCGATCCATGCCTTCAACTGATCGATAAACTGGAGCCACCAGTCGTAGGGTAGATGCAACGCCTCTAGCTGTGGCAAAAGTCTGCAAGCACAATGAGTGTGTAAAACGTGAGCGGATAAACGAGCCCTCACGTATCGCGGAGGAAGTTGAGACCGTCCGGGAAGACCACCACTGTGTCCACTATAACGGCTATATCCTCTTCTTGAGGAGAGCGCAGAGAGGAAAGCACATAACGCTTCTTCTCGGCAAACCACGCGGCGGATATCGAAGCCACTTCTCTGCGTTCCGCGTTGTCCATCTCAAGTGCGTCAATAAATTCCAGGCGACTCTTTGTCGACATGGTGTTTGAGACGATTAAATCCAGGCTAGATAAATCAGGGACGATCAGAAACACGCAGTGACCCCTTGACCGTGAACACATACGCCTCCCGCAGTCCAGCGAATCCAAATGTGTCGAGGGCCGTGGAAACGCGCGACAGCCCCAAGACTGTGATATTGCTGTCGCCTTTGCATGCCTTGAGGGCACTGAACCAGACCTGACAGTCCTTCCAGCAAATAGCCAGATCCGCGACCATGCATGAGACGGCGGGAGTTCCGGCAGTCAGAGCAAGAGGAATGTAAGAGAGCTCGACGGCGGTGGGTACTGTCGAAGTACAGTGCTCTAATTCCCCGATGGCGACGTCACGCCCTCCCACCGCAGACATGACGGCCGTGTTGCGAGATAGCGGCCAGATGGCCACGACAGTACGATGATAAACTGCGCTCGGTCAGTATGAGCTTTGCGGCACGTATAACTTGCGGTTGTACGTACAGTATTCCAGGCTGCCTGCACCCTAACGTATGATAAGCAAGTGATGTTCATGTCAGACGCGATGCACGTACGTTTCCCATGTAGCCTTCGTACTCTTCATCGTCGGGGCTCTGTGTATCCCAATAGTGCTTGTCTATCATGAGATCACCGTCTTTCTCAAACGAGTCGGAGAGCGTCTGTTCGCGACCAATATCCGCTCCGTTGAGACCCGACTTGAGCTGAAGAGTAAGCTCTGTATCTGTAACCTCGCACATTCCGGGGGTCTCTTCTTCCTCTGAATCGTAACCCTTATGGCGTCCGTTGTCTTCGCCGTATCCTTTCTCTGTATAGTCAAGATGGCCAAGGGCGACGTAGAAGCCATGCATCTGTGCAGCGTCACGGATCAACGAAACTAGCGTAGCGTCGGGGCCTTTGAGGTGAGAGAAGGTGAGGTTGGCTTGAGAGTAGTTATGAGAGAGGACATGGATGAGACGCTCCGGACACTTCTGGCCTAGGAGCTCCTTGATATGCCACAGTCGAAGCGCTTCCTGAATCTGGTCGAAGACGCCATCGTCAGCTGGGGCGCGAGGGATGGGGGCCATCTTGGTCGCCTTGTGTATTAGGTTGTACGTGAGAGCAACACGAAAGCCACTAGTCACCGGTTTGACCTCGTGAAAGACATCTAAAGCAACAATTTCGTGAGAGATAACCACGGCGATACAAGAGATCGTACCTGTGTACCAGGCCATGACAGACGTCGTCAAAAGGCCTTGCCCGCAGGACTGCAAGATCTTGCGCTGGCGCCCGTGCTGAACATGAACGGAGCCACCCTCATGCTGGGAAGGCAAAACTATGACGACTGTAGCAAACATTCCCGGGGCTTTCTCAGTGCTGAGTTCAAGGTAAGAAACGGGATGGCGTAGGACACTCAAACATCACTTACTCCTGATGAAGATGAAAGCTGCGTGTATCCTTGTTAGCCGCGCTGATGTATACGGACGAGCGAAAGGATCAACTGACTGTGAGCCCGTTTCATAGACTAACAACTTGTATAGCTCATAATGGGGGCTCCTTCCCGGAAGCCCGAGCTCTTGACAGGCACTCTGGATCGCCTCATGCAACCAGACCTCCCAGGCGGGGTTTAAAAAACGAACCAAGGAGGCGTCGAGCTCGAAAGTATCGCGGATAGTAGGATCAATCACGGTTCGCTCGCCCTTGCCAAAGGCTGCAGGATTGCAACGCGAGCGTAGCCTTTCAGCCTCCGCTGCGGAGATGGGCATACCAAAGACACCGAGGCCGTCGATATCAAGACATGGATTGGGGGTGGTGTCGTACTTCTGACGGGTGGCATATGTGCCTTTGAATGTACTCTTTGAGGCATCGAATGCCTTCATGAGTTCCTCCTGCAAGAAATCAGCACTTCTGCACAAAGCTTGTGACACCTTCATGGCCGCGCACCTTGACGTCAATGCCTCCCAAGCCTTCCCCTTCAGCCACAGCAGTAAGTGGGTCCTCCGCGTCCACTCCTTCAACTGAGTGTGTAGCTGTCTTTTTCATAGTGTTATCTGAGGTCTACGAACACAGGAATGCGTAACTTACTGCTAGGCTTGCATCTGTCGCTGTTGCAGCCGGAGCGTCAATGTCCATACTATCGGGTTGTTCTTTGGCTGGAATATGAGCCATGGAGACAGAGAGTAAAGCAAGGAAGGGTTGCACGTTGGTCGCACAACAGGCGCGTCGTGGTCAAACCAACTCCAGTAATCGAACATCCCTTCTTCGACGCGTCGCGTCACGCAGTGACGTACCGCGCCTTTCGTCTGACCCTGCCAGTGCCGCCCCAGTTTCTCGCGCTGCAGCCTGCTACACCTTGCGCTAAGGTTCTCAAACATTTCCATATGCAGAAGAAAGTCATAAACTCCATGGATACGATGAATGTTACAAGTGCTACAAGTAAGGGCAACTACAATAATGACGGTATCCAGCGACCGAAAACGACAACAAAAACTCAGAGGCCACCACGCAAGCGGAGGACAAGGTGCAGGGTCGACTCCTTCTGAATGTTGTAATCCGAGAGAGTGCGACCATCCTCAAGCTGCTTCCCCGCGAAGATCAGACGCTGCTGGTCGGGCGGGATTCCCTCCTTGTCCTGAATCTTCGCCTTCACGTTGTCAATTGTGTCCGATGACTCGACCTCCAAGGTGATCGTCTTGCCGGTCAAGGTCTTGACGAAGATTTGCATGCCGCCGCGCAGACGGAGGACGAGGTGAAGCGTCGACTCCTTCTGAATGTTGTAGTCGGAGAGGGTACGACCGTCCTCAAGCTGCTTGCCGGCGAAGATCAAGCGCTGCTGGTCCGGCGGGATACCCTCCTTATCCTGGATCTTCGCCTTGACGTTGTCGATGGTATCAGAAGACTCGACCTCGAGCGTGATGGTCTTGCCAGTCAACGTCTTGACGAAGATCTGCATACCACCACGAAGACGAAGAACTATGGCGCACGATAAGACAATGTCCGACACAAAGGAATAAGAACTTGAACGTACCAAGATGTAGGGTAGACTCCTTCTGGATGTTGTAATCGGAAAGGGTACGGCCGTCCTCGAGCTGCTTGCCAGCGAAGATGAGGCGCTGCTGGTCCGGGGGAATGCCCTCCTTGTCCTGGATCTTCGCCTTCACATTGTCGATAGTGTCAGACGACTCGACCTCGAGCGTGATGGTCTTGCCGGTGAGCGTCTTCACGAATATCTGCATGCCACCACGGAGACGGAGGACTGGGATCGGGAATGAGTCAGCGGGCTCGGGCTCGACGATAAGCTGAACGCACCAAGGTGAAGGGTAGACTCCTTCTGGATGTTGTAGTCGGACAGCGTCCGACCATCCTCAAGCTGCTTCCCAGCAAAGATGAGGCGCTGCTGGTCGGGAGGAATGCCCTCCTTGTCCTGGATCTTGGCCTTGACGTTGTCGATGGTGTCGGAGGACTCGACCTCGAGAGTGATGGTCTTGCCAGTGAGAGTCTTAACGAAGATCTGCATGGCGAAGGGGATGCGTGCGCGAGAGTGGGTGAGGTGTAATGTGCGAGAGGTGGTCGTTCAGGAGAACGAGGATGCGGGGTGGCGACCGGCGCGGCTTCGGCTTATAAGCCACCGCCGGATCTCGGAACCGATTCGAATTCAACACCGCTTTGTTGACTCCAACATTCGGGTCGGTGCTAGAAATGCTAGCATAAGCTAGCGAGCGAATGTCTCACTTTCTCTGGCGCTCAGACAGTAGCAATATACAATACATATAACCATAAATCATTGTACATCCACAGCGAGACTATCTTTCGCCGGCTCATCGAACCATAATCGTATTGACAAGTCCTTTTCCATGGATGCCGTAGCGATACAAGTCTTCTTCGGGTGTACAGCCAGCGCAAGCACAGTATCTGAGCAGTCGTCAGTGTGATGAGTAATGCAATGCGTAGAGGCGCGAACCTCGGTGTCCCTCCAACACCTGAAGGACTTGACGCGATTGCAAGTCCCAGACGTAGACTTTCGTGTCTTCGCTGCCGCTAATGACATACTTGCCGCCGGTGATACTGAAGGCAGCCGGGATGCAATATGTTCTGTTGGTGTGCCCGGTATATGTTTTCACACATCGGGAGGTCTGGTAGTTCCAGAGGCGAATCGTCGAGTCTTGCGTCGAGACAAGAACATAACGCGAGTTGGGAGAGAAGGCGACATGTGAACTGCGTGACAATAAACCACCGAATAGGGAGAACCTGATGGCAAGAGATGATACGCACCATATAGGATTGTCATCGTCTACCAATGTCTTCAAACACTGCCCTGACTCGGCGTCCCACAAGCGTCTGTTATTCAATTTAGTATGTCATCTCCTGTCGACGAGATCGGGGAGCTCACATTAAACCGTCCATGGAACACGAAACGATGAGTGTCCCATCGTGATTGAAGCTCACAGCTGTGACAGGGTCCGAGTGCGCGGGTAAGACTTTCAAACACTTTCCTTGAGAGATGATCTCAGTGAAACGCATAAACGGCCAGGGTACTGAACGTACCTCGAGCTACGTCCCAAACCCGTACAGTCTCGTCGAAGCCGCCCGACGCAAGCAGATTGGATTGTGGATTGTAGTTCACGCAGAAGACAAAGTTCGTATGCCCGTGAAGCGTTTTCACGGTCTCTTGCTGCATGCAGTCAGCGTATGCGAGCTTCGATATGCGCGAGGACTACATACGGTGTCCATACTCCATATTCGCACTGTCTTGTCGTCAGACGCGGAAGCAAGGTACTCAGAGTCGCTAGACCAGGCTATATCTGAAATGCCCTGCGTGTGCCCTATCAATGTCTTGATAAAGTCGCCGGTTTCGGTGTCCCAGATCTTCACAAGCTTGTCCGCGGCTTCGCTTGGGATAGCACATAAGTATACACGACAGTAGACGAATCTTGTTCACTATAGCACACCTGAAGAGGCCAACATGCTACCGTCAGGACTGAACTTCACAGCAGAGATAGAACGCGTATGTCCGCTCAGTATAAAGCGCGTTTTGAAGTTCGGGCGCGGGGATTGGGGTTCGGGTATAGCAGGAGTAGCATTTGCCGGCGTGTCGCCATTTTCAGTGACTCCAGACATGAGGACATCCTGTAGCTCAGCGCTCGTCGGCTTCACGTCCTCGTCGGCCATGGTGGTGTGGCTCCAGCCAACGACGCGAGAGACGCGCGCGCGACGCGTTCGCGCACGTGCACCAAAATCTTGTCTTTTGACGACGACCACGACGCTGCACATATCTCGCTCGCTTTATCCCTGAATCTTGTAAAATACGATGTACAACCCTGCATCCGAATGGGAGACTCCCCCGACGAGGCCCGAGTTGATCGAGAACCTGGTCTCTGGCGTAGGCAAGTTGGCGCCCATTAGGTTTTCTGCACTTTCTCATCTAGGATCTGCCTTTAGATCGGTACAACCCCTCGAACGTCGGTATATTGGAGGACTATCTGTATCATCAAATACGTAGTCAAGAGTATGACTGCCTCGCCAACCTTGCCATCCTCAAACTGTGCGTTCAATCTCTTCTATCGAGAGATGCGCGGCTCCTTATATCGTATGCAGCTACCAATTCAATGCACAATTATACAACCCAGATGTGATCGTCAACATCCTCGTCAAAGCATTGACGAACGTACCGTACCCCGACTTCAATCTCGCCGTCGCCTTGCTAGATGCGCGGGGTGCCTCCGCACAGCCGGACGAATTGACGGAGCTGCTTCCTCATCTCGTCACTCTGCACAACCATCTCCAACAATGTCGCTTCCCGGCCTTTTGGGCACTTTACCGCTCCGAGGAGCTGCAGAGTCTGCGCGAGAACTACACGATTGAGGTTGTTGGCTTTGAGGATTCGATCAAGCAGGTCGCTGTGAGGATAGTGAAGGCGACGTTCCAGCGCATCGGCAGCAAGCGGCTAGCATCATATCTTGGCACAAACGGTACGTTGGTTCTCAAGTGCTGTTTTCCATAACCCTCATGATCCCTGTAGACGATGTCGCTGCAGCGGAGGCATACGTTGCAGAACTCGGCTGGAAGGTCGACTCTGCTGCTGGTGTGATCGAGGTGCCCACCAACCCCGATAACACGGTTACTTCGACAGTGGTGCAGGAGAACATCAAGCTCCCGCGTACGTCTATTGCCACCATAATTGAAGCCATTGACTCTGATCTGGCCGCTACTCGCAGAATTATCCAAGATTATCTCGCACGCGATGCAGGCTGTTTGATTTTCGTGACTGCAAAAGCATGTAGCATACATGTACCATCTTCAGACGTCCCTGCCTTTACGCGTTCTTTATGCAGCTTTCAAAGTGCACTCAAACGCCTCACCATGTTCACGCGAAAGTGGTCATCAGGTTGTGAGACAGTTGTGCATTGGTATATTGACCGAGAGCGTACACTAGAACAGGTCATCCATTCATGAAAGTCGTAATCTACGAGACAAGTCGGGTAGGGGATTATGGGTTTGGATATCGTATAATACTTTTTGTGGTATGCAGTTGGATCCTATAGCATTTTGACGAGCGACGGAGGTTTACTCCGACATGATAGCGACAGTCGAGCCCCAGGCGGCCATGGCGATGGCAATGACGAGGAAGACGATATCCTTCGTATTCCTACCCTCCAGGGAGAGCTTCGCGCCAATCGGACCAATAACGCAGAGCAGGAAAGCAGTGAAAGATCCAAGGATGGCCATCATCGCACTGAAAGAATGATCAGGACGGGATAATTATAGGGAGGATGTGAGCAGACATACCTGAAGTCCGGAAGGAGGATCGAGACAGCGACGGAGATAAGAACAAAGGTAACGCGCTCGACTATGTACAAGAAGCGCTTCATAGCGTAGTTGGTACGCTCCTTTGCGGGAAGTGTTACTTCGTGCCCTATGCTCTTGGAGGATGCGCCATGCTCATGCGGCGGTGTACGATGTGCAACATCGAGGCCAAGGACAACCTCGAGCGTGATGTTGAATGGCCTCGATGTCAACGGGAACTTCGTCAGCGATGCGATGACGAGCATCCACAGCACGGTCTTGTTGAGCCCGGTACTGTATCCGGGAATGCCGAGGAGGTTCTGGCTGATCTCGTCGCTGACGTCGTCGCCGAACATGAGGTATCCCGCAGCGCCGATGAGAGCGTAGAAGACCGTCGTGAACGTGAACGCGTAGTCCATCGCCTCGTCGAACCGCGAAGGATCCTCCATATCGGCCGCGAGCGAAGGCATCGCTGCGTGAGCGCCAAAGCCGGCCATGAACAACCCGAAGGCCATCCCGAGGTTCTTCCAGTTCGCGAACAGAAGATGGGTCTCGGCCGGCTCAATGAGACTGCCCGGCGCGTGAGCCTTACTGAAGCCATCTATGAAGATGACCGCCGTCAAGCACAGAGTCGAGACGATTCCCATCAGAGAGGTGTAGCTGAGGGTGGAGAGTGGGAAGAAGACAGAGGGTATCAGACTAAGAAATGGGTCAGTACGTATGAACGAATGATTGAGGGTAAAGAGGATCACATACATGACAACGCTAACGAGCTTGTACGTGTCCGAAGAAAAGGCGGGAACGACAGCATTGAGAGAATCCGCGTAAAGAGTTTCGAGAATGACACTTTCCATTGAGTCAGTACAACGGGCTATCAAGTAAAATTCGCGCATATACTCACCTGACGGTGAAGACCTCCAGACAGAAGATCACGCTGATGATGGTGGCAGACTTGGATCCAAAGGCCTTGAGACCAATGTCGGCGTAAGAGCGTATGCGGGCGTCGGAAATGACAATGCGACCGAGGAATTTGGCAGTGTAGCAGGTGATGTATCCGTAGAAGATGATCAGAAAGGTGCCCATTCCCCAGCCCGCGCATGCGAAAGCCAGAGGCTCGCTGAGCATTCCGATGCCGAGAAGCAAAGCGCCGGCGTTGAACAACTGCAGGGGGTATGAGTATATGCGCGCATATACGTTACTGAAACACGTACTGTTTGTCTGAACGTACTGCGCCCGGGAGGGCGCGGCTTCAGGGACACAGTCGACACGCGCCGATGCAAGTCGCCACTCGGAGCGTGCAAAAGCGGGGTTTGCTCGCTGGGCCTTGGTCCAGTGGGTACAGAGAAGTCGTGACTACGAGTCTCGCGGGTCTCGGGTCGCGTCTGCTGCAGCATCGCGGCAGGGTTGGCGTCCCACATCATCTCCTCAACCGACTCATGCTCTCCGGGGCGGGGGGTCGGGAGGTCGTCTTCGTCGTCCTCATCGAATGCGAGCTCGGGATCAAACGGCCCCGCGAAGCCGCTTGAGTAAGACGATGGTACACCAGCTTGGCTATTTGCATAATACTGTGAGCGGTTGTCTGAGTGAAGAGTCAGCGCGCGTGTGGCACGACGAGTTCGACGCGAGGGACGCACGGGATGCAATCACATCGCGGATGCTGCTGGTGCTCGCATAAGAGCCAACAACAGGCTCGGGGGTGGTATATGAGCCGGAGAACGGCATATCGGGCGGTGAAGTCGAGTCAGACGGGCGGATGGGGGTGAGGGCAAGCCTGGCTTCCGAGGCCAGAATGATCGCAAACTTTTATACAAGGAAGATAGTAGTGCGGCGGTTGACAGCTAGCGGAGACGTAACGGTGCATTTTATCAGGGGCTGCGGACTGTGAAAGCTGCGAAAGACGGTAGTCCCGATGGAGACGTCATGGAGCCTAGGAAGAGGGAAAGATCCGCCCGCCAGGCCCAGACGAACCGGCACAACGTTCGCAAACCAACCAGAACGGCGCAGAAAGAGCCTCGTAGATCGCGGGCAAGGTCCGCCCGCCGGCGCCCCGCCGCGGTTCCACCGCTCTTCGTAACTTATCTGACTTTACGGAACGATACTGGTAGAGATTGCATGCATATTGAGGCCATGGACGGCCCAGGACATTCGACTGGGCAAAGGCTGGAGGAAAGAAGCGTAAACCCTGCACGGCTGAACGCCGGGCAGCGTGCTGATCGCAGGCAGTTCGCACACCTTCTCTTCTCGCCGAGTGTAAGTACAGAAATCTGACGAACGGTGATGGCGTCCTCTTCATTCTAGACACATCCAGGAATACACATGTGCATCGACGAGCTACAAAAGGACATTCAGAGAAGGTAAAGCTACTAAGTATGCACATGTAATGGTATCGTAATATACGCGACGGAGGCCCCAAAGCGAACAAGAAACACGACTTCGAGGCGAAGGAAAGCAGATTGCAAGGGTACAGGCATCAGACAGAAAAGAGTGTACGAGTTGGTCTAAGTAAGACTCTAGCTGACTTTGACGAAGACGGACATCCGCAAAACGTTCTTCGCAGACGGACATGAAGCGGAGAAGGCAGATGGCCTCTCAATTGGGGACAGCGCGCTGGTTTTTCCAGGTCATGTATGGCTCTCGCGAGATGTCCGATCCACCCTTCACCCGCGAGCTCCTGCGCGCTTCCGGCTGCTTCGCGTTGAGATCCTATATCATCACATGAGTTACCAGTTGCGATGAGAGAGAAAGACCGAAGACGTACAATGAGACGCTTGCGCATCCCTGGCGCAATGTGCACCCACCACTTGGTCAGCTGCGTCTTGAGCGCAAGCTCGCGCACACCCTTCGGGTTTAACCAGGCGGTGAACTCGTCCATCTACGAGAACCTTCGGTCAGACGACGAGCGGGGATCATGGACACTCAAAACCCTACCTCGTCCATCTCGGAGAACACGGCCCACTCGCCGACGCCGAGCATACCCTCCTCGCCTTCCTCCAGTAACCGACGCGCATGCACGTCGTCAGCGCGCCTGTCCATGATATCCTTGTCAAACGGACTAGGACCCTGAATGAACAACCTCCCAGTCTGGTACTGCACATTCCCTCCGTTGTTGAGCAGATTTGCAGCGCCGACGCCGTCGAACCACCAGATACGATTGTAGAACCTATCGCGGCCAACGGGCTTGACGCGAATACTGCCGAGCAGTTTACGGAACTCGCGCTCGATACCCTCCAACCGGCGCTCAAGCTTGTTGACCTCCTCGTCCAGTCGCCGCTGCTCAGCGAGCGCTGCCTTGGCGCTCTTCTCCTTCGCGCGCGCCGCCTCACGTTGCTTCGCGTGTGCTTGGTTCTGTGCCTTCTGTGCGAGGGTCTTACCCTTGGACTTGCCGTTCGGCTTCGCGCTCGCCTCGGAGCCATCGGAGAGCTCTGAGAGGTCCGGGACCGGTGTACCATCCGCGGGCGTCGCGCCGTTGCCGTTTGCCTTCTGCTCTTTGATGATCGTGTCGCGTTCCTCGATGCTGTCGACGCGATCAGTCATGCGTGACATTGCGTATATACAGTTCAAACTTACTATTGCTTCCTGGACCGGTTTACCTCGATCTTCTCTTTCCGCAGAGCTGTAAGCTGCTCCTCGCACAGTTCCATATAAGCGTGAATGGCCTTGCTCGAAACGGCGATGTCGCAGAGGAAGGAGAGGATCGCCACGCGGTCCTCTGGAGGAAGATGCCAGTAACGTTCGCCTGGGTGTGCAGGGTTGTTCGGGCTGAGATTTGTCGGCGGTGGCGTGTGTCCTTCCTCATTACTGGCATCGTCAACGTCCACATCGGCGTCTGGCGCGAAGAGTAGGCGCGTTAGAACCCGGCGAAGAGTTGGGAAGTTATCGACGGTCGCATGCTGCAAGGATAAAGTTAGTCACGGTCCCATAAACGTAGATAAAGAAAACAAACATCTTTCAAGCAGCCGACGAGCGACTCCTCCCATCCGGCACGATCCTCTGAGGCTCGCAGAGGTGCGCGCTCCCAGTTGTTACCGACATCCGCCATATGGCCGGTCAGCTCCATGACTTTGATACCGAAGTGCTCGGCTCGCGTCGTTTCGTCGTCCTCGGGGAGGTCCATAAGCGATAAGACAGCGCTATGTCGGTTAAAGTGGACGGTTCGCAGAAGGTAGATGAGCGTTGAGTGTATTTCGGCTAACAGGAGGCATGGCGGATCTTCATATTGGTGTCTCAAGGCGGCTTCGTACTCGTCCATGGTGAAGGTAGAGAGATGTAGTGGATGTCTAAGGTGGTGAAGTCAGTCGAAGCGTATGTCAATGTGCAGATGATAGCTTACCCGTAAACAACCAAGAAGTTCCATGTCATCAAGAACATTTCGCCAGCGCCTGGAGTCTCGTTTAACGGTACAGCATATTTGTTGGGTACTGGCCGCTTCGTCTTCGCGCCCGCCTTCTTTTCCTTGTCGGTGAGCACGACGTCGAGATCCTCAGTCGGGTAGCGAATAGGTTTCTTCTTCTCCTTAGCGGCAGCCTCTTGTGCTTTAGCGTCACGCTCCGCTTGGGCATTTGCGGCGTTATTCTTCTTCTCCTCGGCTGCTGCATTGATATGTCAGAAGGCTTCGAAATGGAGCTGAGATGGCAGTTGACTGACCCTTTTCTGCCTCTAACCGCTTCTTCTTCTTTTCGGGTCCCTCCTTGTCCTCCCAGATCTTCTTACGCTTCTGTATCTCGCCCTTCTTGGTATCCTCGACACCTTGACGGGTTTCCTCGGGCATAACGGTGCTGACGCCGTAGCGCTGAGCGATGGCAGGCTTTACTATCCATGGTGACGCGACGGCGGGATCGCGGTCGACGCAGTCACGCATGAAGCGGCGAAGGATACTCTTTGAAAAGGCGAGACGGTCACGGCTGTGAATCTTGTATCAGCCACACTGCCGTAGCTTGCCACAATAGCGAGAACAAACCTCATGATGTTGCACTTGACCTCCATAACGCTCCCGTTCCACTTCAAGCGCGCCTCGCGCGTGCTGACGGCCATTTTGTCGCGCGCGCCTTCAGGCTTCTCCTCCTCAACGATCTGCACGCGATAGATATACGAGTTCGGGTCGTCCTCCTTGTTGACTTCCTTCGCAGGTACTTTGAGATCGCCATTGATACCGTGCACAGGCTTGCGACCGCTCATGCCGGGTGCTCCATTGCTAGAGGATGCGCCGGGAGTTTCATTGCCGTTTGCTGCATTCAGACGCGGCGGGTAGACCTCGACGACGAAGGCGGTGAACCTGTAGAGGGCATGTCAGGATATGAAGGTAGAGCACGGGTGGCAGAGACGCACTTCTGCCCTTTGATATCGACAAAGATTTCTGTAGAGATTGTGGCGTTGAGCATAGCCAAGAGAGAGCTACAACGGATACGCACTCTCGCCCTTGTAGTAACGGTTCACGTAACGGTCATACACGGCCTCGACGAGGTGGTCGAGACGACCCATGATCTCTGTAAAACAGATACGCGTTCAGCAACGCGTCGCGCCACGGGGTAGCAGGCAATGAAGTTGAATACGCACGCCACTGGACAGCCTGGAGGATGACGGGCTTCAACGGTGCGGGAAAGCGACCATGCATGATGCGTGCCTCTATCTTCTCGCTCTGGAGGGCCTCGAAGTAGTCGAGTCCACTCTTACCCGTGACCTCGCACTGGAACTGCTTCATGCGGTAGAAAGAGATACGACCGGCATAGGCACTGGAACAGACGAAGCATACGGTCAGTCTTACAGCGGTCGCAGAAGTGGCGGAGGGGCGACGTGCTCATAATCCTCGAAAATCTCGCCTGTGAGGTGGAGGTAATAAACGGGCCGCTCCGGGTCGTCCTTGAGGGCCTGGAGGAGGGCAGGACTGGGCTCATTGAGCAGCACGCGCTTTCTGCGGCAGGTTGGCATGGCCGACTGATAGCGCGGACAGGCGGGAGGACGAGTTGAAGGGAGGAGCCAAGGAGCGCGCGCTGATGTGGTTCGCGGGTGGGACGGTGCGTTTGGAACCAGCGCACAGGGCAGACGCGGCGGACTGCATCCATCCTTCGGAAGACCCCCCTGGGCATCACCCCATATTTCTACAGCCACAATCTCGCACGCAGCTTTCTACCTCGCCGCTCCGGCCTTTCCAATACGCAGAAACGATCCACCACAAAGTCGGTCATATCAGCCATATGAGACGCGTTCAAGGTTGGAAGAGCACAACGCGTCGCCGAGCTTTGCTGGAAACTTTATCTGCTTATGGCAATTACAGTCCAACTAAATAATCTTAAAAGTCCAACTACAACAACGTGTTCAGCTACTGATATGCCCGTTCATTTGCTCAGTCGGGCTGACAATGGGAGCCTGGTACTCCAGCACCTGTCGCAGCACGGCGTTTCTGTGGGTAGTTTGGTTAGCGCCCGGCGTGCGGAGGCAGCAAGTGAGGGAACACCTTTCGCGGAAACGCGTGAGGATGGCTTGGGGGTCCTCCGTGCTCGAGGCCTGGGCGGATGGCCGGCGACTGGACGATGTGAGCGGTAGCACCGGGGAGATGTTCATATGCGGCAAACCTTTCATCGAGGCTCGTGGTATGGACCACAAACATCTTATCGTTCCAACTAGCGTCTTCACCGGTAGGGATATGTCCAGGCGCATCTGTTACTTTGACACCCGTCACGGCGGCGGGGCCCGAGATGCTTTGAGCACGAGGTGATGTACGACCAGAAGGATCATAATCGAGCACGATGACCTGTTCTGACGGACTGCTGGGGAGCAGAGACAGGGGCGGGTCGTCCGCGTACTGGTAGTGAATGTATGGGTGGCTTAGTGTCTTCACCGATGCACTGCAGTTTGGGGACTGTGAAGAGTGTGATACGAGTATGTACCGTGGCGGGCCGCCGGGAGATGCCATTCTGGCTATAAGGTCAAGATGAACGGTACCAGGAGCAAGAGCAGGTTTAGGTAGACAATATGATGTCTCGGGAATCTATCGATACGGGGCGCAACAGACACGGCTGGTCGAGCCGAGAGATGAGAACGTGGGAGGCCAATGAGCGTGCAAGGCGGGAGTAGGGTGCTCGAAGCAAAGCGTCCGTCAAGGTCATTGCGCGCCGCGCGCGGGGCCCGAGGACCCCTCCTTTGGCTACCGCGCCCACGAACCACAACCCCGTTCTATCTGCATCTGCAGCCTTGCCAATGTACAGCACAGTACAGATACAGTATAGTACTGTCTCAGTGTCTGAGGCGCTCATCCGTCGCCCGAACGACGATCATACATAGGGCACACCGGGGACCGACGCCCGCCTGAATTTCGTGGGATCGCGCGTCCGAATGATGCTTTGAGGGCCTCCTTGCAGACGCTTCTCTTCGCATAAAGCTACGAAAGCCTGCATGTTGGCCATGTTCCGAGAGTCAGAGACAAAACCTGATAACTGCTATGCTTCTGAATTATTTTAACATAGGTGATCATGTAACGCCTGCTAACACCCACACCCTGGTTTGATCCCCCACATCTGAATCCGCCGGGACCCCTGGCAACGCAGGAAGCAAACGCGCGCTCCCTTCCCTTGGGCCCGTACCCGACAATTACGTTGTCAACCGTATAAGATGGGAGACATGCATCGCGCGCGTTCGCCCAACAAGACATCTTGCTTTCCGTTTCTGCCTGGGCTGTTTCTCAACGCGCTGCGCGCTCTGAGACCTACTCGCTTTATAACCTGCTGCACCCATCCCTTACGCCTGGCCACCTTCGCCGTCACGCTCGCTTGACACCTCCCCTCATTTTGTTTCTGCACGATGCGCGCATTCGCTAGCCTCCTCATCTCGACCTTCTTGGCTCTCGTAGCGGTCCAGGACGTCGTCGCCACTCGCTCTGCATTCAGCAAGAGACACGGCGGGGGCGCGCATAAGCGCGCAGGCGATCTTCTGCCTTCCTACAACGGAACGATCAATCGCCGTCAAGGGCGCACATGCAACCGGTTCGTGATCATTTACTCGTCGGTAGTGAGCGGCGAGCGCTCAACTTGTCCAGATCTCACCGCCCAGCAACCCAGGCGACGTCCTCGACCGCGAGTCCAGCGGCGGGTACGGCGGTCGCCCTTCAGGGTGCCACATCGAGCTCTAAGCCGAAGTCGAAGACGCCGACGCCTGCACCTGCACCTACGACTTCATCCGCAGCTGCTCCTGCGCCCACTACGTCGACTAAGAAGGCACCCGCCCCGGCGACGACTTCCACGAAACCCAAGACGACCAGTCCTGCGCACACCGTCGCCCCTTCTTCCACTGCCTCCTTCACCTCGACCGGCGGTTCGAGCTCGGGCTCAAACACCTTGACATCCGACGAACAAGCCTACCTGAACGGTCACAACACGGTCCGCGCCCAGCACGGTGCAGTTGCTCTCACCTGGGATGATTCTCTCGCTGCCGCGGCCCAGAAGTGGGCCAACAACTGCAAGTTCCAGCACTCCGGTGGAAGCCTTGGACCGTTCGGCGAGAACCTTGCAGCGGGCACAGGCGACTTTACCATCGCGCAGGCTCTCAACGCATGGGCGTCGGAGCCGTACACCGGTGAACCGTCGCACTTTACGCAAATGGTGTGGAAGGCTACTACGAAGGTCGGCTGCGCGGTGCAGTCGTGCACGGGTATCCTCGGGTCTGATCCTGCCAAGTTCTACGTCTGCGAGTACTCCCCGCAAGGAAACGTCATCGGACAGTTCGAGTACGTATCGTCAACATATTATATTGGCCGTATGCTAACTTTAACCGCAGTCAGAATGTCCAGGCGTGAGCGGGCTTGCCCAGGCCATGTCTCTTACCAGTGCTCTCCTTTCCGTGTATACCTCTTGCTGATGGCTGCGCTGTCTCCGATTCGCGCTCTCGTGCTTGTATATAGTTCAACTTGTGCAGCACCTATCAAAGCGGGCCAGGATGCCCAATGTCTTTTGAAACGATTAATATTGCGTGAAATTTACGATCTCAGTGCTCTTCCAAAGTATTTTGGCATATAAACTGTAGATATTGCGCGTTGTATCACCACATACATACGACAAGCGCCACGATCACCGAATCGCCCGTACAGTCTCAGAACCCTCGTGACCGCGTCAAGCCAATCAGATCATGCGCCGCCGCTGTTGTCGAGTGCGAGGTCGCGCCACTCGCGTCTTGTTCTATACGTTCACCACCGACCTCAATGTTGCGCTGCATATCCAGAGACTTTATAGCGCTCTGAAGCAGTAGAATCTCCTCATGGGCATACTACGAGGTCGACATCCCTTGCGCGCTGCGCTACAAGCAGCACTATGGCTGATCTTCCTCGTCATGGTCGTATTGTCTGTCTTCCTTCTGTTTTCTCAGGCAGTACGCACGAGCCCCGAAGATACTTTGAGGAACAACATCGATGTGATAGTAATTGGTGCTGCCTACGTACTGGTCATAGTGCTTAGCGTGCTCGTATGCATCAAACGCCGCATTGCTATATTCCGGAGGTTGCAACGAATACACAAGGGAAGCGCAACGCGGGGTGTTGGAGAGGCGCCTAAAGTATGCCAAGTCGCCATTATAAACAAATGTGAAGTACTGACTATGTGTTCAGCAAGTCTTGGACTTCATAACGCAAGAATATGCGCGCTCGTCGCTCATTGCGTATGAGAGCATACCGAAGAATGTGGTGCAAGAGGGCTGGGGCCGCCCCAGTACGTACTTCTGCGGCACCCCTAAATACTGCACTCACTCAGACAAATAGACTCAATCTACGGAAATGTTCACTTTCGCCGCGCTCTGCTTGACACCATTCCCGACTTAGACTCCCTTGCGCGTTCTGTGATCCCTCACCAACCGGTTCTACGCCCACATGAACGCATGCTCTCCCACTTCCGATTCATCGCTCCGCTGCTACCGCGCGATTCCGATGGTCTCAGTCCTTTGCACTACTATGATAGTGCCGTGCAACTGGCCAGGTTCGCTGAGAGGGAGATGACGGAGAAGGAATACGAGGTTGCTGTAGGAGCCGTTAGAGCCATGAAGGATGTGTGAGTCTGCACTTTTCGATTAGTTCTCCGCGTATGTCACTCATCAGTGTTGTTATGAAGGCTTGAAGCGCTCGAGATGGAAGCTCGGCTAGGTTCGACGATAGACCTGAACGGAACTTTGCCGACATCGTCAACAGCACCATCATTATCATAGCATCCACCTTCGTACTGTACAATATAATGGGATCCATCGTGACTGGAGGAGTATAACATTACGCAAACAGGAAGCGTTGACGAGGTGGCTGAAACTATATAAGCATGCACGTTGCAAAACCGAGTTCATGCAAGGGTCATTAAGCAGAAGGCGATAGCGTAAGCAAGTTGGTTGTGGTACAGAGATGCGTTTGATAAGTTAGGAAGAGCTAAGTGAAGTCGTATATGTATCAGGCAGACTCGTCTGGAGTCACGACAATAATAGGCGGACTAGACGATAGACTGGAAGTTGAGCTGGAGGTCCGATTCACCATAACGATGGCATCGTCGTCCTCGATGCTATCCGATTGCTCGGCTGCAGGAGAGAAGAGCATGGGAGGTGTTCGGCTGGCCGACCGCAGCTGCCAGGAAGGAAGCGTAAGTAAACCCGAGTTCGTCCCTCCCTCCGACGTCTGCCGCATCGCGACTGCGCGCGGCTCTTGCGAGTCATGGCTAGAGGCGCTCGCACCACTAATGACGGTGACCAGGCTCTGCGCGCTGCGACTCCGACCCGAAGTCATCAATCGGTGCCTCTCCTCGTCCTCGGCCAAGTGAGAGTTACGCTCTTCCTCTCCTGGAATACGCGGGTAGTCCCGGAACCGGTCATGTCCAGCTGTCTGCGTAATATCGTCAAGAAAACGGTCTGATGCTGGCGTCGTCCAGGCCGCGACGCGGTCAAGCCCGCGAGCAAACTGCTTGCGGTGGTGCAGCATCTCCTCTCGGAGAGTCGAGCTTCGACGACGAGACCGGTCGCGCGTTAAAGGGGGTCTCGTAGACGTATCAGGAGGTAGTGGCTCGCTGATTTGGCGAGGGGACTCGGTGAGCCTTATCGCGCCGTCTCTGGCAGGTGGCATGTCCGCTTGAGCACTGTCGGGTAGTTGCGGACTTAACCAGGATGTGTACGCCGATCCTAGTGCTGCAAATACGGCACCGACGATTGGGCCCCACTGGCCTATGAACCATCTAGATTAACGTATACCTGAGCTGTTGATGATGACGGACGTACCGACAGAAGACATTGGCTCGACGCCTAGGCGTGTCTCTGGACTCCAGAAATTCTCCTAGCAACCGAAGGTCAGCAAGCACTTCACTGAGCAATATGTTAAGTTGAAGCACCTCTCCCAATACAACTATTGTCAAGATGCAGACGCAATACACGATGCGTTCCACGAGGTTCAGCCCGCGTTTGATGATGGCGTCCATCTTCTTCTCGTCACGACGTAAGCGGATTTCCCTAGCACTGCCGGTCTCGGGAGACATAGGCGACGGTAAAGCAACTCCGGCTGGAGTATCCTCCGCCGGTGTGTGGCCATATAGCAACTGCCAGTTGGTTCTTACAACCTTCTGCCACATTACTATCAGGCTCAGCAACGCAGGTATGCAGCACGCAGCGCAGAGTAGCGTGGCAGTGTCGAGTGTCATCCCTTTATGTGGTACTAGGATATACTGAGCAGGGTTCTGGGGATCTTGTCGTATCGGCGAGAAGGCGCTGCCGCACTGAAGCGCACACAGGTTGGGATCACCGCTGCTCATGTTGGCCGTGAACTGGGCGATGGTAACATTGACCCCGTTCGTATCGACACAGGTCTGCTCGGTGGCTCGAGCGAAGCACGCAACTAGGCTTAGAAGACCTGTATAGCGTCCTTAGCCCTGTCGATAAGTTGAATGTCCCGAGGACGAACCTGCGATCATAAGTAAAGTCCACAGAAAGATTATGTTCCGTCCATCGGTTTGAAAGTAGACCCTTGAGTATCTGACAGTGATCGGAGCTGATAGGACGCCGATAGCTAGTATCTGGAAGGCTCCAAAGATATCCATGTCTATGGCATCTGCATAACATGGGGCTCGTGTAAGTAACAATGGAAACGTTCGATGAGAAGGAACTCACGCTTCTGAGAGTACACAGCAAGTATGATGGAATGAAGTGCAGCGACTGCAGCGTATATGAGGGCTGCCGCCGTGGCCGCACCGCGCATCCAGTCCGTCTTGAGAAAGAATATGCTGACAAGCACCAGTGCGTAGTACAGATAGCGAGAACCGACGCCATACTGCCCGCTCAGCGGCCACGCTGAAATAGTATTAGGATCAGCACCTCCCACTGCTCTCGGTTGCATACCGAGGCCTCACAGTAGAGGATATCGCTTACCACATAAGACTGGAGCGCCCGCGGAGGCCCCAGACTGGGAGATGTCGAACTCAACGAACGGGAACCCCGAGCCTTTACCGTGAGGTAGATACATGTGCAACGTCCAGATTGGATCCGAATGTATCCTCGGAAAGTGAACGGGACTCAGGACAAGCTGTGGCTCGAAGCTCGGATAGAGCGGTCACGGAGTGCTCGACGGACGCTCCAGGGTGATTAGGCCAGCGAAGCAAATATGGGGTAAGATGGGCGTCTTGCGAAGGTTACAAGGAGAGGGAGAAAAGCGATGCTCGGACATGTGCGGGTGTCTGTATATCAGGCACTGGAAAGGCGCTTGACAGCGGATAATCGGGCGCTGCATGCACGGGTTCCCACTCCCTGCAGGGCCAAGACTGAATTAATTCTGAGCACATGAGCTGTTATGCTTGCGGGGCGATTAGACGCCAAACACAGCCTGCTCGTTTGAGGGTTGAAGTCATAAGCATAGCTGCAGACGGTGGCGGGCTGTTGAAGGTTGACCTTGAACCACCGTCTTCGAGCTCCCTTTCTCGTAGGCGCCACGTGCTGTCTTCGTGATGGTCAACCGAACCGGGGATGGAGAAATCGGGTCCTGGCAAGCCATCATCACGCTTTTGGTCTTTATCGCCACAAGTTGCGTAGTTATCTTCCAGCGTCCTCGAGCGGCTATTGCGCCTTTGAAACTGACATCGCTGGCCCAGTCGCCGTCCTTGTGTTTCCGTTTCATATCCCCGTCACTGTACCACTGTTCATCGTCCAGCATGTTGACAAAACACTTGTATGGGCTCGCATACGACCCCCTTCAGCGTCTATAGCACCCAGCAAACCGCCAACGAGACGCCCCAAACGACATCCTCACCGTTTTCTACTGCCTATCAACTTCGTAACTGCTCCGCTCATAGCGGTGCTTCTTCTACTGGCCATTGGGACTATAGGACGACAGGAAGTGCATGATGGAACCCTTGGCGCCGATAACATAGTGCCGATAGACATTATGGTGTGTTCCAATAGTATGACGCTGGGAGCTTTTGCTGATTTCCGTAGGCTTTCTTCATTGGTCTGGTACGTCAATACTCTTCGCACAGTCGCACATACCTTCTAATGAGGATTATGAATAGGCATATGTGGCGATCAGCATTGACGCGTCCGGATTGATTCGCTTCCTCGCCTTTGTTGTGGTCAAAAAAGGTGGGAGCGTGGGCCACCGCCTGTACTTCTACCTCTATGTATTCTTCTTCGCACTTGGCACTTTTGTCGGAAATGTGAGCGACGAATCATTGCGACCGCCCTTCAGGACCTTACCGTGCATGCAGGATCCTATCATCCTTTCTGGAACCGCCTTCCTTGCCTACTTAACGCGGGTAGCGTCCAACATCAAACACCCACGCGCTTGGATTTACTCTCAATTTGCTGTCGCCAATATCTGTGCGTGCTTCGGCTTATCGATTGTCCTTTTGTCCAGCGAAGCTCATGAAGTGGACAGCTTCGGCAATTCTCGTCTCGTCTAACCCAACGAATCTTGTGCTTGCAGGAGCGTTCAAGATTACATTCACCAATTACACGGCAAACATGATTGTGCCCGTGGCCATCACAGGCATCGCCCTTTTTCCATTCCTGCTTTACTTGATTTTCCCTTCAGAGGGTGAGTTACGACGCACTCACTATGCACACTACACGAACGCGAATGCTCACCTCGGCGCACAGAACTCATCCCGATCAAAATCGAAATACGAGAATTGGATACGGAAGCTACCGCAGGTATCACGGATGGCCCAGCCACCATGGACTCTGCGTTGGAGACCGAGGAACCCGAGCTCGATAAAGAAGCCCAGGAAGCCCGTGAACGCGAAGCGCTACCACTGGAAGACTTGATTGATCCTTTCCTCGACAAGTCTGGAGCCATCTTTGGAGGTGTGATAATTACGATCACTCTTGCCACCATACTTGCCACGAACGCCGCGCACGCTGGAGCTCAGGTTTACCAGATCACGTAGGCGTACCCGATCGTCTCTCTGTTACAGGCGGCTGAAGAGTTTCTAGTACGCCGGCTGCTGTCATCACATTGCTTCGCGACATCATCTATGACTGGCGCAACCGCAACGACAGGCAACATCCGGCAGAAGAGAAGCAGGACTCGGCAGGAGAGAGCGGAGGGCCTTCTAGTATGCTGTTTGGTCGTCCTGGTGGCGGTTTCGACGTGTCGACAGGAAATAAACAACTATCTGACCCAGAGTCTGCCATCACACCCTCACAGCCGGAAGCGGCAGTGACGAAGGACCGGTATTCCAATATACCCCCAGACATGGAGGCCGCGCCATCTGGTGCGACCGGGCGTTCGCGATCCTATGGCTCCAACGTTTCGTATCAAGGATCATCCACCTCGCCGGAAATCCCTCCGCTCTCAGCGGACTTACAGCTGCAAACCCTGGACGATAAACGTACTCAACTGCATGTCTTCCCGCCTTCTGGTCGTTCCTCAACCTCAAAGACGCTTGGTTCGGGAATGAACTCTTCGCAACCTGTGCTGCCACAGGGTCGCCGAACGCTTGTGGATGTTCTGAGGGACGTCAAGGAATACAATGTCCGAACTTTCCCGACCGTGTATACGGTCATGCAGCATCTGCCGTTCCCCCTTGTTCCGTACGTGTTTTACATGCACACCCTCCATGTACCGAATTAACGCCCAGACTCCCAGATTTGCCTTCTGCATGTTTACGCTGGGTATGTCGCACACCTCTCTTTCTCTTTCTCTTTTAGTCTATGTTAATGCCCGCAACAGTGCAAGGCCTTGTGACCAAGGGCTGGGTAGAGCTCTTCGCTGGATGGTGGGCGGCATGGGTAAACAAGACCGGAGTCGTAGGTGCCATCGGCGGGATGGGCTTCCTCTCTGTAGTGATGTGCAACGTGAGCGTCCCGCACTACGTAGTCGTGCTAGTCTAACATTGTCCAGTTCTCCGGCACAAACATCGGGGCGACCATCCTCATCTCCCGTGTTCTTCAAGCGTGGATGAGGACTCACCCTATGTCCGATCGCCTACGGGACGCTACTGTGAGTGTCGTCCTCTCGTTACCTGCGAAGAGACTATAGCATTTCTGATAATCTCCCCAGCTCTACGCCTTGGCTTTAGGCGTCAACTACGGTGCATTCAGCTTTACGTTCAGCGCCTCACTCGCTGGTCTACTGTGGCGCGACATCCTCGCACGCAAGTTCATAAACGTTAGAAGGCTCGACTTCGCTCGCATCAACCTCCCGATTATCGCGATTTCCATGGCCATAGGTTGTGGCGTCCTCACCGCGCAGGTGTACATTGTGAAGGACGGGAACAACTCTACGATAAACACCGGTGCTTGATTTCGATGACGACTTCTTACGCTTGCATTTTTCATGCATTGTCACGGACTCACGGTCACATAACTACGTGGAACTGACCTGCAATAGATACCTCTGTATAGTATGATTTTCTTTCGATTCCTTCACATAGATCACGACAGGGAATTAAAACTCGAGTCACCATTCATGTAATTCCCGCGTAAGAGAGCAATATTTCAAGCGGCTAATCTGGCGGCCCACAGCAATATTGCATGTGTAACGCAGAGGGAGAGGAAACAATACACTAGATATATGGGCTCGATGTTAATGGTATGATAGGGTATGCCCGAGAACCTTTGAGGCTGTTATCTGGTGCACATCTGCGTGCGGAAAACTATATTTACTTCTACAGAGAGACGTGACAGAGGGAGAGGCGAACACTAAAAAGGAGAGGAGGGAGGAGATATAGAAAGCATTGATGATCGGAGCAAACGAGAGGGTGGGAGGAGAACCGATGAAACGGCGTGCGATGCGAGTGTGACGGCGGAGGGGGGAGCGCGATGTGGGATACAGATGCAGACCAAATAATCCGGACAAATGGAGAATGTAAGTGTGAATGGGACGCGAGCGGTGCAGTAGGGAAATGTAAAAGGGCGCAGGATGAGCAAGTAACGACGAAGGCACGCCTGCGCGCCGTAGAAGATGTTATGCCTTGCTCGGAATGTGCAAGTTGATAGCGCGGAACCACGTCAACGCGTCACTAGTGCTGACCGCCTCGAAGTACAGGATCGCCTTGTTGTCCACGAGTCGAAGCACTATCCAACCATCAGTCTGATGCTCCCAAAGCGCAGATTGCAAAAACGTACCGTTCCCGTGTACAATACTCGCCGGTTGCGGCAATGTCTGCATACGAAGTACGGCCCACAAGTCAACTTGACTACCCGGATCCCTCCCGTCACTCGGGTCTCGACAAAGCACAAGCAGGTCATTGCACAAAATGCCAACCAGGCTGCGCGGCGTCTGCTCCGGCGCGAGACACTCGACCTGTACATCCGTGGTGTCGCCCATGCCATCGACGACCTCAAACCCAATCGTGACCTTGCGCACGACGCGCGTGAGCAGTAGCGGACCGTCCATGATAAGTCGTCGATGCGGTTGGACGAGTGGGCTCGGGAAGCGGCCACGTATTCGGCTTTGCCATTGTACGAGCTTGCGCCTACCCTCGGCCTCACGCTTACCCTCGTTCATGTTCGTCGCCAAACTGGAGATCTCCGCCAATGCCTTGTCCAACGGATCAACATACTCGTACGTCGGCGGCGTGCTGCTCCCCAGTTGTTCGAGGAGTAACTTATATCGCGGAATACGCTGCACGGGAAGCAGGAGGTAGCCCTCAAGGTTGAGCTGACTATGCCGTGGCGACAATCGTGCACGCTTGAGATAGTGCTTTATGCGCTTGCGCGTGCTCGCGTTCAGCGGAGGTGTCGAACCCTCAGACGAGTTGCTTCCGAGACCAAGTCCGACGACTTGCGCAGAGGGGGTGAGTGCGCCGGGGTTAGGCGAGCCGTTTGCTCCAACCCTATCTACGGTCCACAACCTGATGCGATCCACTGCGTTGTCGAAGTTGCTGTCATTTCTGTTAGTATCTGCTCATCGTCGCATTGCAAATAGAGCAACGTACTTGATATAGGTCGAGTACATCCGCATGAACGCGGCGTGGTCGACGAATGCACCCGCAACAGCTACCGCAGCGGTGAGCGACAGACGCCCATCAGGATCCTCAGACGCTGCAGAGCGCAGACGCAAGATGGCAGCGGCGGCATGCTCGAGCGCAGGAAGGAAGTTGTTGCTATGGAACGAGAACAACGCCTCCACCCCACTGAACACGACCTTACGCTCCGCATTCGGCACGACAGTATCCTTCGTGCTCGCACCAAGCACGTTCACAGGTGCCTCAGCCGGCCTGATGTATATGTCGTTAAGCTCTTGCAAGCCCTTAACGTACGTCCGCTCCGTCTCGACGATCTCGCGCAGAATTGCCGCCCGCTTCGCGCCGTCATCCTTGAACTTCCGACCCTCACTCCCGCTCCCCGAGCTATCCGTGCTCATCATACTTGTCGTCTGGCTCTGACTGACACTCCGTAATCGGCTAATGCTCTCCATGCTCCGCAGTTGCCCGCCATTGGTACTAACACTCGTCGGGCTCCCGATGACAGGCGTGCCCGTCGCGCTGACACTAGGCGTGCTCGCCTCCGAGTTCGTTCGCCCGCCAACCTCACTGACCGTCGGTCGACGACTGCGTGTAGTACCCTCCCCGGGCGTACCGGAAATAATTTGCGGCACGCTAAGGTCGTGCATGTCGCGTAGATACGCCATGACAGATCGCAGCGCGCGTGTATATGCCTCGCGTGCACGCTCCTCCTCGCGTCGCAACAGGTCGGCGGGCGTCGGGCTTGGTGTACGTGCACGGTCCGCCTCGTCTGAAGCGGCTCCATCGTCCACTGCAAAACCTGTGACGAAGGCAGATGGACTTGGTACGGGGATCGAGAGTCCGCCGGCAAAGTCGATGGGGAGGAAACTGCGTCGCTTATTGCGTCGACTAGTGGGCGATGCAGGCGGCATGAGCATACCGCTGCTACTCCCAGCACCAAGAAAACCGGGGGTGCTCGCTGTCGCACTGGGCGGCAACGCTGTCGATGGCGCATCATCGATCTCTATGACTTGTGCCAGGCCCGCCTCCTCGCCCTCTTCAGGTTCGATGATAGATGGTGGTAGCGCGTTGCCGTTCAACGATGGCATGTCTATGTTCAATGCACCGGTGCTCGAGAGCCGTACGTCAAGCTTCGAGGGTCCATGAGCAGGTGTTTGGCGCGCGAAGGCAGGAGTACTTGCGCTGCGTTGCTCCACGGAGTTCACGAGTGGTGCAAGGCCAGGACGCGGCAAGCTCGCGGTGGATGCTATCTGCATTGGTGCTGGTCGCGGCGGTGCTGCGCCGGGTAACGGCGGGGAGTCGGTCTTGAGCTTGCCCATGCTCATCTTCCGCAGGAAGCCCCATTTTCCCTTTTCCTTCTTCCCCGCCCCAACTTGAGGTGGACCTGTCCTGACACGCTTCTCGGCTGCCTCAGGAGACCCAGCTTTGCTGAATAATCCATGTGGCGGCGCGCTCGGAGGCGGCGATGGTGGGCGGGATGGCGAGCGAGAAGCAGCGGTGGCCGGAAACTCAGCCGCAGCGGATGACGCCGGAGTTTCAGCAAATAACCCGTCGCGTAGAGCTGGCCGGGCACGCGCGTTGGCAGCAGTTAAGCTATTTGTTGCACCGAGTGACGCGAAACGCGGAGGCAGGACTTCTGGCGTGCCGAGCAGGTTTGATGAGCTAGCCGAGCCAGAAGCGTAGTTGGTAGCCGGCCTGCTTGTGGGAGGCGACGCACGAGGAGATGGCATCGCAGGCGGCGAACCAGCAGGAGATGCTGGTGCGGTATGGACCCCTCGTCCTGCGCGCAGCTCTCCGGCGCTCTTCATGCGACGGACTTGCCCCTCCGTTCTTGCTTTCGCAGAACGCGAAGATGATTCGTGTTGGCTGACAGCGCGGACACCAGGCGATGGCTCGCCTCCACGCGGGCTGCGGTCACGGTCAAAATAACCGCGGTTGGGCGCAGTGCGAGTGCGAGTGAGGCCAGGACTGCGCAAGGGTGAAGCTGGGGCGGGCGGTGGTGGTGGCAACTCCGAAGAACGGCCAACGAGGGATGCACGGTTGGGCACAATCGTGTTGTCCTCGTCCTCGGCTGAATGCCGCTCAAGTCCAAGATACGGGGATTCAGAATAGCTGGGATCCTCCGGATCTGAATGTGCCTCGGAGTTCGTTGCTGTCGTTGCTGACGGTGGAGGATGAATGGGCGTCGAAGGGGGATACATAGACGCCGTGTTTTCTCTAGCAAGAAGCGGGTCGACCAGCGCCTTCCACGGGCCCTGGAACGGGTTGCCATCCACGAGGAGCGTTTCCAGCGCAGGCAGCTGACATAACCATATTGGTAGCGAGTACATCTTGTTGCGCCGGATCGAAAGCGAGTGCAGGTGCTCAAGAGCAGATAGTTGGGGAGGCAAGGTGTTGATACCAGTTGAGTCTGCGATCAGTACGCGCAAGTTCGTCAAGCTGGCCACAAAAATTGGGATGGCGCGAATCGGGTTGGACGAGATGTTGAGCTCTTCCAAGCTAACACATGCCTCGAGCGCAAGCGGTAGGGCACCCAGAAAGTTGCAAGAAATATCTAATGCCAGTAGCGAGCTGGATATTCCCGGTAGCGTCTGGTTAAGGAAGGTCGGGATGGCGTTGGGCGTGCTGCTCGAGCCAACTAACAGATGTGTTGTGCCTGATGTAGTGGACCGAGTGTTAGAGTTTGGGAAAGCAACCGAGCAGAGCGGGCATCAGTCGCGCACCTGGATCAACTCTGAGCTTAACGGTTGCAACGCCATCGCCGCGGACGATGAGACCGCGACCCTCCTCGGCGATCACGATGGCGGCGGTGCGCTCTTCCTCCCGGTCAGGGTCGTCGTCGTCATCGTCATCCATGTCGAGGTCGGTATCTTCGTCCTCCGACGTTAGATCAACCTCGTCGCGCTCATCGACCGGTTGCCAGCTGAGGTCATAACTGGGTGTCGTGCGCAGGTTGGGTGCCATTGCAGGTGCCGCGGGCGGTGTGTTCAGAGGCTCGCGGCCGGAAATAGAGTTGTTGCGGACAAGACTGGAACGCGAGCGCAGGGATTGGGAATAAGACTGGGACCAGCGCGATGTTTGGTCGATGGGTGCGCGGTAGGACGACGAGGGCTCGACGTCGTCGGAGACTGCGAGACCGATGGGCGACTCGACAGGGCTGATGGGCGACTCTTGGCTTGCAACTTGAACGTGAGAATGGGAATATTCGTGGGCGAGCGCAGAGCCGTTGCTGGAATACGCAGTCGAGCGCGTCGAGGCCGATGACCCGCTCGAAAGCGCGGGCGGCGGGAATGTGGACAGGTCGATGTGCTTGCGTGCCCGCCTAAAGCTGCTCCCGACACCAACAAGAATATCCTCCCCGGCCGTCGTCCCACTCAGCTCATCCTCACTCCAGTCCCGTGGCTGGTACCCGAGCTCATGCGTGTCGATCGCAGGCATGAAGAAAGCAGAAGGTGGTGGTCAGGAAGTGGAAGGAAGCAAGGTACACCCGACTAGATACTTTGTTACCGTAACGCTGTAAAGCTTTCAATATCAATCATCACTTCACACCGATTCCACCAAATCCTCTCTGATTAACAAAATCGCCGACATGCTCTTCGGGCCGCCCGCCGTCAATGCACTTCGCCGTCGTTGCGCCCGATATACTACTGTAGTACTCTGCTATACCGTTACGCATTCCCCTTTCACAGCTTTGCTCCCAGGTTTGCACCCGCCGCACACCTCGTCTCCATGCTGGATGATCCCGCCGCTACAACCTTGGCCGAGTTTTCTGCGCACGATCTCTGACGTACTCGATCCGCCACGTACCCGCCGTCGTGCGCGAGGATTTTCGGGTTCCAGACCATCTTTAAATTATCAAGGGGCCCTCCTCAATAAACGAGGGACTTGTTCCGCGAGGATCTCCGACATCGGCGATATCACGCTGCTCACACTCGTCTCGACTCCCTGACCGCAAGTCTCGTCGCTGGAATCGCTGATGACAATGTGATGGATGTGGATGGAGATCATAGACGTAAACGCGCCGTGCACTGACACAGACCTCTCCAAAATAAGTCAACCTCAACGCCCCCTTCAGAAGTCGTATACATCCGGGCGGTCCGCCCGAAAGGCGACAGACTTCTTTTTCCTCTTCTTTGGTTCCGCAGCCCCGCTCTCCTCCGCCTCCGCCTTCACCTGTACCTGCACCTCGATCGCGCTTGCCTTATCTACCCCACCCTCGACCGCAACCTCGACCTTTGCGAGACCTCGCCCACCGGCCTCGCTATGGTTATGTCCGGGGTCGTGCCGGGCCTCGGTCGAAGAGGCGGGCGCCGTCCGCCGCTCGCCGACGCCCCCCTCAACGTCCAGATGCATTGTTTCCAGCACAAAGCGCCGGCGCATGCATTTGAACGCCAGATTGTTCTCTCCGCCTGCTCCGCCGGCGAGTCCGCGCAATGTGCTGAATCGATCGCTCGGTGCGAGTAGCGTATGTGGCGCAGGGAGCGAATGCAAACGTACGAAGCCGTGGTACGATGGGAAAGCGCTAGCCAGGATTGGATCACCTAAATTAATACACGTATTGAGCCATGCAAGCTATCACACAGGGTGTCGCAATATAACCTACCGGTAAACGCGGCAAGGGTCAGTGCGCCGTCCGACAAGAAAGACAGCTTATTGAGCCACCCAGGGCCGCCGAAGCCAGGCACCGAGAGGTGTGGCACCAGCGATATACTCGCGCAGGCACGCGGACGCGCACGCAATAGAGCACGCAGGGAGTGCAGAAACCTCAAGATGTCCTGTAGCCGCGTTAGTCTGAAACACAGCATCCCCTACCAGCATACACGCGTACCGTGCTGGTTAGGTCGCCCCACTCCGGTGACCCGAGTGCAGGAATGCATACCCGTACTACACCGTCGCCTACAGTATCTAAGGTGTTCTTCAATCGACCCAGTATAGCCACCACTGTATCAGAGCCCTTCTCCTCGTCACTTACGCCCACATACTGGACCTTTGCTGATTGCAAGACCGAAGACGGTATACGCGCTGTGAGATCAAATGTACGGCAATACTCGTCTGTACTGCGGCGTCCGATTAGCTTTCATCGTAGCATGTAAACATACATTAGCTTACTCACTCGTTATCCGACGCAGATACGGTTGTTTGTACGCGTTTCATGTGCTCGTATCGCCATGCGATCTTGACCTTGCCTCCCTCGGACCCGTTTTCATCTTCCCGATCCTCGTCCTTCGCACCGCCTTTAGCAGCCACAGACGGTCCAGGCATCCACATCCCTTCCTTAAGCCACTCTTCAGGTGCGCCATCAACCACGACAAGCGTATGTCCCGCAGCCAGCCCTTGTGCAGCAAAGTATTTCACGACCAGCTCGCCATACGCTGAGTGCGGATCAGGAGCGAGCGTCAGAAAAGAACACGATAGAGGTAGCCCGCCGCCAAGAACATCATCAAGCGAAGGTATACCCGTCGATGTGAGCTGTGTGAAGGGCGACGATGGGCACGGCCGCGTTCCCGGCAACGTCGCCGTGCGGGTTGCGGGTGCCTTTCGTTTGAACGCAGACATCGGAGGTTCAGAGCAGATCAGATATGTCAAGTACAGTTGACGAGTTGGAGAAACCCAGTTCCGATTCAACTTCCGAAGTTCAAGTATAATCCGGTAGCGAGCCGGTGAGCACGGAGATCGAACAAGTCAAGCCATCCATCATCGAGGAAAGGAAGAAAAGGGCGTGAGAAACATGCACGGCGCGTCGACGCGTCGAGTCGCGTCGGCAAGCGCGTCTCTGGCGGCGACCTCGTCTTCAAACTCAAACTCCCATCTCGGCCCGACGCGTATGCCAGCGCCGCGATTCGGGCGAATAAATGCGTACATTCGTACGTTGAGGTGGCGAAGTGTCGGCCAGGGCGCGCTCATCGTACGCCCAAACAAGTTACGTGACGGTTGCTGCGATGGTTGAGGTGTACACTGGAAGTAGGGCTTCAACATGTTATGCTTCGGTCATATGTTCGTTGACTATGTTGCACGTATAGGTTTCGTGAGTCGTCTATGTTGCAACGGTCTTCATGCAGTGCTCTTGACTTCAAACAATGTAGATGTACGGGCCCTCGATGCTACCCACCTTCGCCGCCACAGGTGATGTCGTACTCGAAGACCGAATATCCGTCCTCCTCGGTCGCCCATTCACGCGCGGCGACCTCATTACATTCATCTCGCCCGCAAACCCGTCGCACATAGTATGCAAGCGCATACTCGGTCTACCAGGCGACGTTGTATGCGTCGACCCTACGGGCACGGTTGCGCCCAGTGACGAGCATGTAATTGTACCGCGTGGACATATTTGGGTGCAGGGCGACAATGCCGATAATAGCCGGGATAGTCGGTATTATGGCCCCTTGAGCATGGGGCTCGTGCGAGGCTTCGTATATGCGCGAGTGAGTGCCTTTGTACCAACTGCGTGTAAGGTGTTGACAAGGGCGGCGTGCAGATATGGCCGTTTGGCACCAGAAAGATATTTCGTGGAGAACGCAACACTACGTACCTAGACTAACTGATGGTGTTTACCATACTCTATTGCCTCTCGGTTGCCCCACCGATAGCTATTGATGGATAAATCATGTTGAGTAGCCAAGAATCTTCGTGCGCATGGCGGGGCGATGTCCATATCATATTGGCCGTTCACGACAGCGAGTACTGGACAACTCCTTCCATGCGAAGTGCGGTTTGGATAGAGATAGGTATATGTATAGCGACCAGATATTACAGACAAAAACCCGCATAAAAATGCTCAGACCGACGTCTACATCAACCACTGCCAGGCCGCCTCGAGCTTGTTGCGGGGCACCGGGTCGTCCTCCATGTCCGCTTCGATCTCCGCAATATTGGTGACGAAGTCCATGTCTTTGGCCGCGACGGGGCCCTGCCTCTTCCAGATACGGCATCCGATGTAAAGTATCGGGAAGAGTGCGAACGGAAGGTAGTTAGTGACGAAGTCGGACGTGACCCATCCGCCCTTGAGGAATACCGCAAAACCGGAGAACTGGGTGTGGAAGGTCAGTACTACCCAGGAAAATGTACCAACGCGAGAACTCACGAAACAGATGACAAGCGTAGAGACCACAGTGTACCATGCAAGGTAAGGCTGTAACGGACTGCGGAAAGGCAGAGTCCTGCGGTCGATGCCCTGTGCCTTCGTGCCGGCGTAGAAGCGCAGGTATGTCACGCCAATTCCGAACCAAGTCATCAAGCCGGCGATCGCCTGGGAGTTGTTCAGTCACTCGACAAGGTATCGTTGCAGCAAGAAGATCGCACCGTCATGTTCGAGAACCAACCGAAGACCTTGCCGGCACCCGTGCTCACACCCATGAAGGAGAGGAGCGCAAAGCTACTGGAGACCACGAGCGCAGGCCAGGGCAGACCGTTCTTGAGCGTCTTGCTGAAGATCTTGGGCGCGTTTCCGGCGATGGCAAGACCGTAAAGAGCGCGGGAGCTGGTGAACATGTCCGAGCTGGCAGCACTCCAGGCAGATGTCAAAAGACAGGCGTTGACGATATGCGGGAGGACCTGTATTATATTAAGTACGCATTCACGTGCAAATATATGGTGTCAGCTCACCTTGATGCCTCCTCGGTTCATCGCAATAACGAACGGCGAGGAAGCCGCCGTACCGTCACCAATGTTAAGACCGGGGTCGTTGCTGGGAACAAGCAGGCCAATGACAATAACACCACCGAAGTAGAAGAGCAGAATACGGATGTACACGCGTTTCTAGGCATAGTGTTAGGCATAGTGAGATGGAAGACGGTATGTAACTCACGATGGCCCTCGGGATGTTGCGGCGGGGGTTCTTGGCCTCACCAGCTGCGATGGCGACAATTTCCGTGCCGATGTAGGAGAAAGCAGCTTGGGTCATGACAGCCCACCAGCCGAGGAAGCGACCGGTGTTTCCAGGGATGCCATTGTATTGAACGAAGGGACCCGGGTTCTTCCAGTAGCGGAAACCTAGGCGATCGTGATTGGGTGCACCACCGAGGTCAATGACAATGCCCATGATGATTAAGCCGGTGATGGTGACGATCTGGGAAAGAGCTTATCAGCCTGGGTATTCTGCGGAGTGGCGTGTGAGGCTAACCTTGATAGACGCGAAGATAAATTCGGCCTGGAGTAGGTCGTGAGCACAAGTCTTTGATCGCGAATGGGGGGAGACGCACCTCTCCATAAGCACCGGCACCGAGGAAGTTAATAGCGACAACGACGAGGAGGCAGATGGCGACCCAAGCTGCGTTCAATTTGGTGTTCTTGTCCCAGTAATCGACAAGCACAGCCGCGGCGGAGAGCTCAGCAGGCAGCTATGAGAAACGTCAGGGTCGTCCGCCTTTTTACCCTGTCATCTTAATAGCACGCACCACAATGACCCAGTTATACCCTGACAGAGAATAATGAGGTTTGGTTGTAGGTTGGGATAAGATGTAACGCACAATAATTCCATCCCATAGCGAAGGAAAACGCAGGATCGACAAATCGCTCTGCCAGTTTGATGTGCCCTCCGGCGATGGGAAGGAAGGAGCACATCTCGCCGAGACTGTTCATGACGGCGTAGGTGATAGACCCGACGACGAAGTAACCTACACGGCGGTCAGCCCATGCTAGCGGGCTGAGTTCACACAAAGCTGCATACCAAGCAGAAGACCGATGGGACCACCATGACGAAGAGCATTGGCCGTTCCTACGATGCAACATCAATACGGGTATACTCCCGAAGTCACGCAAGATAACACACCAAGGAAAAGACCTGGAGTAAGTCGTGAGCAACGTGAGCATACTCTCAGTCGGCAGTGACAACGTACCGGTCCCGATAACACCACCGATAGAAATCATGGCAACTTCATGGTCGGTCAGCGGATTGCGCTGTAGCACACAGGACGAGCGCACGTACTATGCCTGTTCTTCAGCTGGCGCTTCAGAGTGGGTGCCTCAACGAAGCTGTCGCGCTCATGGTCGTAGGACCCTTCGACGTATACGCCATCCTTTGGGGCCTTCTCGTTGATTGAGTGGTCCGACATCGTCAAAGGAGCGAGCAAGACGGTGCGCGGATGGAGGCGAAGGGAGAAGGGCGCTCAAGGATTGCTGGTGAGAGCTTGCGTCCTTATATACCGTTGATGCAGGTGGCCGCAGTTGCGCCGCAGGTCTTATCTTCTAGTCCAGGTGGCTGAGAAAATTGCACGATGCTGTCAACATGCTACTCGTAGGCAGCTATTTGCCAAGGGGCAGATTTTCGTACGGAAGCTGATGGAAGATCCGTACACAGGAGCCGTCCATATAACTACACAGACAGGACCTCTACTTGGACCGCCAGCATACTAGGGAAGGGACGAGCTTGGTCCAACCGTCTAAACCGCTCGACATTTGATCGACATCTCGTAGATAACAACCCGACGTGACACCCGTATCTCTGTCCCAGATATGCCGTATAATGCTGTAACTTCAGCGCCACTCAAGCAGCAACAAAAACATGACCGCTATCAGTGTGCCTTGACTTCTTGACGATCTTGCGTACCTCTGGAAAGATGAGACGTTCTCCGAAGGGAAGACGTTCTGGCAGAGGCGTAGGCGCTGCCCGACGTGGCGTCGTGGATGGATTGTTGCAAGTGCATGAGGCGCCTGTGCCTGACCCCGCCTCCAAAAGATAACTTGCTTCCGTATACGCACCGGTGGCCTGAGACCGGATGTGTCCCCCATCAATTTAGCTCCATCCCGATCGGAGATCAGATCTGAGGATCTGAGGAGTCGCGTGCCGGCAACACACGGGTATCGCGGTTGTTGAGTGGGATAACGGCTTTGCTTCCAACTACTTTGTATTGTATGCGCGAGGATCGGCCAGACTCAAAAGTACTGTGCGCGTACGACACGGAACTACTCGTCGATGGAAGGAACATGGTCTGAGATACTACCATACACGTCCTTCCTTTGACAGGCTCTAAGCGCTGGTACCAAAGAGGAACAAGGGCGGTCAAGTATAAGGCTCGCGGTGCTCTTGTAGCCTGCTCTGCATAGCCCAGACATAGCCATCGCAGTCTAGCGTGTGCGTAGCCGTAATGCCCTCTCCAGCTTCGGTATCTTCACTTCCAAAAGGACGCTCTCTGTCGCTCGAACTTGCGGACGATGTACGGCCATGTCTCTCCGCCTTTGAGCCTACATTCCTGGAATTCCTCACTCGAGCACCTACGCCTCGCCCCCACTGCGGCCACCGGTGGACCTGGGAGCCTCTTACAACAAGCGATGCTGAAAGTGATAACATGTCGCTTGACATCTATACCTGCCATAAAGAGGTGGACTCTACCTGCAACCTGTTTGCCCACGGAGGCGCAGTCAGACCCGAACCCTGCGCAGCGATCTACCAACCGAGTAAGGTCCACCATCGACAGGCACAACAAAACTTAAGCCCTGTCGTAACGCTAGCGCCTCTTCGAGGTACGATGCCGATTCTGCGCGTGGGTTCAGTAGGCCTACTGACACCGCCTTTGCCAGTCGGGCTGAACTCTTCAGCGTACATCAAGCGCGCCGATGTTATACCTACGGCTCCTGGCAAAGGTCGAGATAGTCTGACGTATGTGTCGAAGGTGTACGCGAGTCTGACTTGTCCATCGCAGTCAGGCGCTGACAAGTGTGTAGGTGGCCTAGGGACCAAGTCGATTCTTGGGTTGGGTTCTGTAGTGAGGTCTTGCCGTCTACGCCACATATCTTCAGCGCCCACGTCTGACGCCGGATGTCATCCAGCTGTCAATCTACAAAAGCGCGCGCTACCTCTTCCCGCTTCAAGGGGTCATCATTCCCCGCCTTTTGGGCGTCCACAGTACGGATAGCGGGTTCGCATTCAACATGGAAATCCCGCACCCTGTCTTCTGGTTCGAGGCCAGCGCTACAATGCCCGACGTCTTGAAGGCTAAGGTCATATCAGCGTACTCGGACCTTCACGTCCGCGGCGTACTGCACGGCGATGTCGCACTTCGCCACATCTTGGTCGGTGGCGACGCGCGCGTCACAATCATTGACTTCCAGGAGTCTCGCGCTCTGGTCGGCGATGACGCGGTTGGCCTCGGATCCGCGACTAGATCAGAACTCGCTACTGAGATGCGTCGCGTGCGATACGTGCTCGACTTTGAGGGTGCTCGCGCTTATGAGGACTCGAAGACACGGCGGGAAGCCGAGCGGCGCAAGCGGAATAAAGCGGTTGCGCGAGACCTTGAACGTCGTCGAAGAGCTAGTCTACCCTTGAACAACCTGAAGCTCGATCCACCGGCTCCAGACGACGTCGCGATACCGCCCATTCACCCGGAGGAGCTTCGCGAATGGCGGAAGAGCTGCAACGCGACTCTGAGGCGGGTCGTCATGCCGGGGGTAAGCGAGGCACGGTTGTGCTCGGCGCTCTCCGATTTCTTCTGCATCGTGAAACAGTTGCTCGACGGCGATGCTTGTTGGAGTTTGTTGAGCGAGTCCAGTGCTTCTGTATCCCCTTCTCCGTCAAGTGTCGATCATTCATTGCCCGTATTTCTTGCCGACGTTGCATCACATCTCGACCCGAGGATTGTAGGCACGACTGCCTACCCTGCTACGGCCGAGCTCCCCGAAACGATGGCTGAACGTGTCGCGAGCTCTAGGTCGGGTGAAGGCGACAGGGCCACCTCCACATCCAGCAGGTCTTCTTCGGTTGAACATCAGACAGGTTCCTTCGACGATTCCTGCGGCGATAACGCTGTCATCATCTCAACGTATGCCATTTCTTGTAAAGACGATGATACTCGCTATACTAATGCTCCTGCCTACTTTAGTTCAACCAGCAGCCCTGCTGCAGCCTCTAAGCGTACACGCGATTCTTCAGATGATGCGGTCTTGGACCTTGAAGCTTCTCCCACGAAGCGACTGAGGCAAGCAAAGCACAGTAACACTTCTAGGTTCGGACTCAACCGCGTTTTCCGTCGTCTGTTGAGCTCACACTCGGTGACACAGTGCCTCATGCTGTACTCGTACAGCTAATATAGCGCGGAGCAAGTCTTCTCCAAAGTAATAGCATAGCCGCGTGCTTTAGCTACGCCGTGACTGCATGGCGTAGCTGATCCCTCACCGTCTCAGGTGCCACCGCTTCGTGTCTACAAAGCTTTGTCTGCTCGTGGCAGTCGGTGAGCATGCAATCGCTCATGCTGCGTTGTTTAAAAGCTCGCTGGCACCTTCACCGTTTCATCTTCGACTTTCGACTCTTCATTTTTGAAGTACTTACGAGGGCACAGCTGCTGTCGCATTTTCCCTTGCTACATTACTTATCGTCCATGACTACCTCCCTCTGTCGGCTTACTGTACTTCCTTGTATAATCAGCTTTCGTTAAAAAGCACGTGTCATCACGCGTCGGCCATCTATGTAGCACACGGGAGGTGCCTGCCCAGACGACCAAGTTTATCTTTTCAAAGCTGCACCCTGCCTACTTCTCGCCAGCCTGTCATGCATCTCACTTTAGTCTCTTAAACAGCGCGCTAGACTTGTCAACACGGTTTGTATTCGGAGGATCGTCCACTATTAACGGCGTATTCTCGCGGTCGGGAGAACATGATGGTCATGCCATCCTTGCCGGTCCGCTCTGAACTTCATGTCGAGCTTCTTGCACCTTACGTCCCGTCAAAGAGTAGTACTTCGTGCAGGTCTAGATGCAGTGCGTGTATCACGAGTCTGTGGTGTTACATGGTGGTAAGTGGGCAAAAAATGCATATGTGACGACTATTGCTGATGTAGCCTCGGTTGTTCTTCCCAACCAGGGATTTCTGTTTGAACGTTCATCACAAGGTAGTTGCGGCGAATAAGACTATCCAAGCTAGCATCTTCTTCGCGGCACGGTGGTGAACTCGGAATCCCTTCGAACGTACACGTGATATGCTCCCACTCGCTGTCGTGGGACGTCGTGGATGTAGACCGGGCAAGCGATCAGCTCAGTGACCACCGCGCGGCATGGTTTCTCGGCTATCGCACTTTCGTCGGTACAGGTAATGTTGGTCTCAGCGCAAGCGCGCATCTTCCTCGGACAGGACCGCGGCGACACCTTCCTGTCAAAGTTCGTATAAGAACCCGCCATAGAAGAAAACCCATCTTCGTCGCTCATTCTCGGACCCAGTGGAGAACATGTTCGGTCTCGCATCGTCTCTGGTCGGCTTGTCAGCCGTACAGCTGGCTTGCGCTGTCTCATCACAGACTTACACTTGGAAGAACGTCAAGGTTGGCTGTTTTTCTGAATTTACATTGATGTATGTCTGATTGATCATGTTCTAGATTGGTGGAGGAGGAGGATTCGTCCCCGACATCTTATTCAACCCCAAAGAAAAGGGCCTGGCTTACGCCCGTACTGACATTGGCGGCGCATATAAGCTCAACTCGGATGACTCTTGGACGCCACTTCTTGACTTCGCTGGCGACTCGACTTGGAATTACTGGGGCGTAGATGCCATTGCCACGGATCCTGTTACCCCTTCAAACCTCTACCTTGCGACGGGCATGTACACCAATAGCTGGGATCCAAATAATGGTACGCCCTCCAATCGTTTCTCGAAGTGCACGTGCTCATTTCTGTGCAGGGCAGATCATGATTTCCAAGGACTACGGTTCGACGTGGACGACGTCAAAGCTACCTTTCAAGGTGGGCGGTAACATGCCGGGTGAGTCACCAAGTTGGGACAGCAGCGACGGCCTTGGCTGACTGGCACCTCTGCATAGGCCGCGGTGTGGGCGAGCGTCTGGTCGTCGACCCCAACAAGAACAGCATTCTCTTCTTCGGAGCTCGCAGTGGTCATGGCCTTTGGAAATCAACGGATTCAGGCGTAACTTGGACGCAGGTGACCAGTCTTCCCAACAAAGGTACATCCATTTATGCTCCTGCGATGCGAGTACATACATGACACGCTTCAAAGGAACGTTTGTGCCAGACGCGTCTGACACCAGTGGATACAACTCGGATCCCATAGGTGTTGCTTGGGTTACTTTCGACTCGACATCAGGATCCTCCGGCAGTGCGACCCCACGAGTCTTTGTTGGCGTCGTTTCGAACGGCACAGACAACGTATTCGTGTCCAATGATGCCGGAAGCACTTGTATGTATCTTCCTTTCTTGTCACGTATTAGGTGCTCATTCGATCGTTCAGGGTCTGCAATCGCTGGTCAGCAGACGACATTCTTACCGCACAAGGGCGTACTCTCCCCCAGCGAAAAGTCTCTCTACATCAGCTATTCAGATGGTGCTGGGCCCTATGATGGCACGAACGGTGCCGTGTACAAGGTGAGCGCGCAATCTGCATCCGCGCACAACCGCTGAATACTGTCGTCTCAGTATAACATAACGGCTGGCTCACTGACAAACATTACGCCCGTGTCTGGCAGCGACCTGTACTTCGGCTTCGGAGGTATAGCTGTAGGCAAGTGTATCCTGCTAGACACGGTGTACATTACCTGACCGCTATTTCAGATCTGCAAAGGCCAGGTACAGTAATGGTCGCAGCCCTAAATTCGTGGTGGCCCGACGGGCAAATATTCCGCAGCACGGATGGAGGCGCTACATGGTCTCCGCTGTGGGCTTGGGCTTCGTCTGGATATCCTAACATCGACAAATTCTATAAGTTCGACGATACGCTCGCTCCCTGGATAGGCCCGGATGCGACGACGACTGAGCTTGGCACTTTGCAAATCGGCTGGATGATGGAGGGCCTCTCTATCGACCCATTCGATTCGAATCATTGGCTCTACGGCACCGGCGAGACTATCCTGGGCGGTCATGACCTTCTGAACTGGGACTCGACGCACAATGTGACCCTCAAGAGCCTGGCTGACGGTATCGAGGAAGAGAGCGTCCAGGCGCTTGTCTCCCCGCCGACGGGTCCGATCCTACTTTCCGCAGTCGGCGACGACGGTAAGCCAGATGACAAGAGTATGCCTCCTTGCTCATCATGTTCAAGCCGGATTCGTGCACACCGATCTAACAAAGGCACCTACGCAAGAGTTCCAGAACCCCAGTGCGTTGCTCGTGGTGTCGTTTTAATCTTCCAAACTCACATTGCCACCAGACTGGGCCACTACCGCTGACATTGACTACGCTGGGTAGGATACCTCTTCTCGCATATACTCCCCACCCTACTAACAGGTCAAAAGAAACAACCCTACAGACTTTGTTAGGGTTGGCACAGGCACGGACGGAACCAGCTTGCAGGTCGCCGTGTCGACCGACTCTGGGAATACTTGGAACCAGGACTATGGCATCGCTACAGGTGTAGCGCTCTCCAAGGTCGCGTATAGCGCGAACGCGGACACCATTCTGGTGCGCACGCAAGCTGGCGACATCCAGAGGTCCCAGTTCCAGTCGAGCTTCACGACCGTTTCGAGTTTGCCCTCGGGAAGTGTCATAGCATCGGAGTCAGTCGAGTTCTACACTGTCTTCCCTTTCGGTTCAGCGGCTAACTAGACGCAGTAAACTCAACAACGCGATCTTCTACGGCGCCTCGGGAGCCAACTTTTACGTTTCGACGGATGGCGGGTCTACGTTCACTGTGAAGAGCACACTCGGCTCTTCAACCGCTCCAGTCAAGATCGTCGTCAACCCAGCGCAAACCGGTGACGTCTGGGTATCCACTGACAAGGGCCTGTTCCACTCGACGGACACTGGCGCCAGCTTCACTGCTATCTCTGGCATCAGCCAAGCATGGGGTATCGGATTGGGCAAGGCCGCTACTACCGGCGGTTACCCCGCGATCTTTGCGGCAGCAAACCTGGGTTCTGTCGGCTACTTCCGGAGCGACGACGAAGGACTCAACTGGGTTCAGGTAAGGGCAATGACGACTTTGTATCGTTGACGGGCTGAATTACCTTGCGTCCAGATCAACGACGCGGCTCATGGCTTTGGTTCTGCAGCCGCCAATGTTGTCGCTGGTGATCCGCGCATCTACGGCCGGTATGTCTTTGTGTGAATGGTCCGTGTATTATTGATCTCATTTCGTAACAGTGTGTACATTGGGACGAATGGCCGCGGTATCTTCTACGTAAGTTCAGAACAGAGCCGCTCTTTTATCGTACGCTCAATACACAATTCTAGGGCGACGCGTCAGGTTCTGCCCCATCCCCGACAGCTACGACGTCCCTCGCGGCGTCGTCGACGACGAAGGTTGCTTCTTCCACAACGACCAAAGTAGCGACGTCGACGACGTCAAAAGCTGCCACGACATCTGTCACATCGAAGGCGACGTCCAGTGCAACAACCAAAGCCTCCTCCACAACTACGAGCAGTGCGACCGCAGCTACCCAGTCGGCCTACGGCCAGTGTGGAGGTATGTTATTGGTAGTCTTCGGCTCCTCACAGCACTCAACTCCATGTTCATAGGTGTCGGATGGTCTGGAGCAACTGCGTGCACGTCTGGCTTCAAGTGTTCCGTCCAGAACGCCTACTATTCTCAGTGCATCCCGTCATAAAAGGCTCGAGACTGTGCCATGTCAAGTGTTTCGGATGTAGGATTGCGTCTTTTCGGGTATCTTGGATTCATATATCATTCGTTACTCGTGCTCACTACCATCGTCTGCGTCACGGGCCTTCTCCCATTCCTAGAGTAACGATCAGTGTCTAGCTCGTCGTGAGACGTGCTATCTTTCTCACCTCGAAGATGGAACGTCGTGCTCCAAGTGGCACACTGCGACATTTTGTCAGGTCAAGCTGCGCCAGACTAGGACACGCGCTGATAATGGTGTATAGTCCGTCACCTTCGATAGCAATGAGCACAGATGCCGAGATTTAAAGAGCCACATACTAGTCATGCGCGTAGCAGCGACATCCAGCACTCGCAACGAGGGACAGGCGGCGATATAGGGCGCAGCAATGTCGTCGATATTCGTTCTACTCAAAGACAGGACTTCGAGTGCAGGAGCGCCACCCTCTTCCTCCAGCGCAGCGAGATCGGACGATCGCAGAGCTGTCAGGCCGGTCAAATTCAAGACCTGAGGAAGCTATACGTAAGAAAGCGAAGACTTGCGAGTTACACAAGCCACGAACCTTTACTCGTTCGCGCATTGATTCTAGTAAGTCAAGAATGGGCTGTCTACGTTGCCCAATCTTAGCATTACCCACGAGGTTCAGCGCCGTGACGCAAGATCCGATGGCCTTGGTCACAGCCACTAGAACGTCGTCCGTCATAGTAAGGGCCGATGCATTTCCTAGACCTACTGACTGCCCTCGACCGCCGCCCATAGCACCGATATTCAGCGTCCTCAACCCCTGAGCATGCTGCAAGATCTTGATGAGATGGTTTTTAGGAACGTCCGTCGAAGTAAGGGATGATTTCTCCAATCCAGTCATTGACTCCAAGGACACGGGGGAAAGGGTCTTCACGCGAGTGAATGACAAGTCCAGTCGACGGATGTGGGGGCAGCAGGCTAGTATAGCATTCAAGGATACATCGGACAACGAGGTTTGGCGTAGCTTCAGTGTCTGCAGGGCTGTCATCTTGAACGTGTCCATGTGGAGTTCGCTCTGGAGTTTAGCGAAAAGCGCGTCTGTCTAGAACAAGAGTTGAGATAGGGAAGGGTGGAGTGTGAATGACGGCATCTACCCAAGTGGGAATGGCTACTTTGAGCACTCGAAGCGCGTCTTTGCGTGCGTTCAAGAACGGCGCTAGTTGAACTGGGGTCACAGACGTGTAGTTAAGATTCAGCGAATCCAGTGCACCACAGTGCTTGGCGGCAGAGCTCAACGTCCTGGGGCCCACACGCGAACACCCTCTGTCGCAAGTCAATCACTAAGAGAACAGTGACGAATAGCGAGGATTAATTACCGCAGGTTTAGTGATTGCAGATGAGGAAGCTTGGAGACTACCTTCTCGAAGCCAACATCTTCTATCTTGTCAAAGTTGTATAGGGATAGGCTGATGAGTGAAGACCCCATCAGAGGAACAGCGGCGATGACATTCTTGTTCATCCCGCCACCAAGGTCACTTGAAAGAAGCAAAGCACTGCCGCGCAGAAAGTTCTTGAAGCAGTGCGCTGAGTTTCATGATGAGGTCTCACGACGTGATAGCGTACATCTCTCAAGAGGTCCGAAGACAGCAGATTTGGGTGTGAGGCCATCAGCGCCGCAAGTAAACGAGGGATTGTTGAATCCGGGACGAGCTTTAATAACTCGCGTGTCTTTTCCCAGCGGCTGTTCGGCTGCCAAATGTTCGTGTCCGATGAAAACATGTGGAAAGAAGCTGCGAAAACGTCGATACACAGCGAGCTCAGAGTATGTACATTGGTCACGACACGCCGAGTTGAATATGCAGCAGATGAAGGCGCATTTGCTTGGGCGGAGGGCGTATCAGCTTCGGATGGGGCGCCAATCCCTCCAGCCGTCGTGCGACGTCGTTTCGTAGGTCGCCCAGAGGACATGGCGGATGAGGTGCAAGTACGCGAGGGCTCGCGAGAACCGGCACGGCAACATGATGTCATCACGGCAATCCCCACAGGTGTACATGCGCTGTTGCGTTGAAGCTATTCTAGTACGGTAAATGCGCGCGAGCAATAGTCGCGGTTTATGCAAATCGATACAAAGATCGCGGTACATCTAACGGTACGATCGAAGGCCCGGGAGAGTGAAGATAGTAAAATTAACTATGTAGGCTTATTAAACCACTTCCTCAAGTTTGTCTGTCCATTCGCCTCGACCGCACGTTTGACCTGCTCACGCTCCACCATGCATCTATAACGCATGAATTGACGTGCCGTGTTTGAACCGCCCGGTACTGGCACAAAAGTGCGCGAGTCAACGAGACCCTCGAACGTCTGCATTGCTGTGAGCTTTGTGGCTTTCATAAGGGAATAGGGACTTACTGCTAGAAATACGGCCCGGCTACATGCGATCATACCAACGCCGCCGCTGGACACAACCGCCATTGAAGCCTGGCTGGCGGAGATTTGTCGTCGGCATGACTCATAGAGCATCTCAAAGGTGACCGTGTCGTTGGCAGCCGTACGTTCATGGTTAGCTGCGATGAGCAGGCAGAGTGCGGGGTACGGTAAAGCTATGTGAATGTCAGCATGCAGCATTGCTATATAAACAAATAGGACCCACAGCTGAGAGATTCAAATGCGGGTAGGAAGCGCTGCGACTCGATTCCTTTCAGTAGTGCGGAAGCCGCTGGCCAGGGCTTTGACGGCGAGAGAGCAATGATCGGCGTTGTCTGCGCAAACGATTCAGATAAAGTTCTTCATAAGACACCGAGTACTCACGAGCACTCGAGCAAGAAGCCGCGCATCCCTGACAAGCCCGAACGTCTCCGACAACGCTTCCTTCACCGTTCGATCTGTCAGGAAGCGTTTTACAGCGGTTGCCCACATGTCCGTCCATTCGTCCAAGGGAGCTGGTATAGGCGCCAGGAGCGCGCTATATGCGAGGCCGGTCCAGTTATGAGGAGTAGCAGTACGCAACATGCGACCCGAGAAGCGGCTTTTCACGCGCTTTTCGAGCATAGTGAGGGTATCGACTCGCGTCGTTACGCCGACGACAGCAAGCCCTCGAGTCATTGTGCCTGCACGACAACTCTGCGCTGTATCAAGCAGACAGTACAACAGAGCTTGTCGGCCGTGTTCCGCGAAAAGGTCGAACGCATCGATAACAACGATGGTAGGCCGCCCCAGTGTCGGGAGTGAGGATATGAGGGTCGGTAAATGCGAAGGAGCCTCTGTCACCTGGGAAGGATCGTCCTCAGTCAACGCATCTTCATCGTTCTCCAGCTCAGCACCGAAAGCCTTGTCGATCTGCTTCGCCACTTGCCGCGCGATCTCGCGGAGAGCGACCCTATCGTTTCGCTGCACATGTCCAGAGAGCCGCACGATGATGGGCTGATTGGGCAGAGAGCCAAGAACGTCATCAACTATCTATGCTCCGTCAAGCATCGTTCAACCGAAAGAGCGACGAACGTACCGCAGTCTTGCCACTGCCGAGAGGACCGATGAGCAAGCAGCTATTCCCTTCTCCATGTTGGACAGTCCCGCCCAGAAGGTTCGCAAGGTCCTTCTTAGCAGCTACATTCGGAGAGTGATCCTTAGCATCTTCGTCCTGATCGCATATTGGTAGTTGTCGAAGAGCACCAAGAACGGCGCGCTTTTGGTCCGCGAAACATGCCTGTAGATGCTCTGGGAGGGCAGACGGCAATCGTATAACAGTAGATGCTTGTTTCGAGTGTGCAGGGACAGAGCGTTCGTTCTCCGGAAGTGGTGTCAACGATTCATGCTCGTGTTCGGACAAGGTTGGGAGTTCATTGGGAGGTGTGGGTGGAGATCGTGTGTCAGGAGGTGTGGGTAATGCGCGACGCTTCGACTCAACCTCCACGCTTTTCGACTGTAAGCGGCCGCGACCACGAGTACCGGTGGGTAACTCGACGAACACATGTTTGGATGATGGTCGAGCTCGAAGCGACCGTGGAGCAGGAGATATACGTGACGAAGAGGCTTGCGGGGCATCATTCATGGCAGCCTTGGATGGCCCGGGCTTGGACATGGCTTGTTGGTTGGTGACACGAGAGACCTTCTTGACCGGTTCGGGGGACGATAAGAAGTCGACCTCATCCCGAGCATCATCAGAGTGAAGTTCCTCGGGAAGGGCAGCGGGGCGAATAGACCGAGAACTTGGGGGAGCTTTCTTTGCTGCAGCCGTACTCCGCTTGGCCGATGGCACAGGCCCGCGCGTTCGTCGCTGCGTAGTATCTAAGTCGTCAGCGACATCGGCGTCCGGTAGAGTGGCAGCCGAACGTGTAGGCTTGATGCGCGAGGGCCCAGGAACATTGGGTACGGACTTCGCCGCTGCAAGCGAGCGTACGCCAGGCGGGCGTCCCTTTCGCTTAGGCGGCGGCGGTGGTTCGGAGGATTCGGATCTCAATGAGGGTGATGGGGGAGGAGCTGCTGCAGGTGCTGCCTCTATCCGACCCTCTGCCAACGCTTCCTTGTGTTCCACACATGGACCGCAGAACCAATCGCCCTTCGGTTTCTTCCGTAGAGGAGGCTCTAAGCACCCCATGTGCCACCCACGATCGCAACGATCACAAAAGAGCATCTTAGCCTGTCAGGAAGGTCAGCTAGGATTTCTACGCACAACAAGAGGTCGATTGAGCTCAACGCACGCCGTTATCGTCTCTGAAACACTCCTCGCATTCTGTGCAACTATTGCATTGCCATTTATACGTGCGTATGAGTTCCGAAGCCTCTGCCGAGAGACCATCGCAGGAAGGATGCACTGAACATAGTGTCAACGCTGACATACAAAGTAACCATTGTAGTACGTACTCATCTCAGAACACTTCGAACATCGCACCAAGCCCTCCTTCTGTACAGCCTTCTTCTTCCCGTCGCATTTAGAGCATGCCGCTCCTCTCTTGACTTGGGCACGGCTACGCGGAACAGGCAGGGCGAGTTCATCTTCCGATTCAGACTCTTCAGCTGCAGCGCGCCGGATGACGGGTTTCTTCGCGGTGACTTTGGCAGGTGCAGCGCGCCGCTTGGGCTCCGGTGCATCTGCCGTTGCTGTCGCCTTTCTCTTGGGAGGCATGCGTAGGAGACGAGGAGGCCGCGGTGGTGGTGGTGGTGGTGGTTAGTCGAGACGCGTCTTGTCTCGCGAACGCGTTCCAACCTCTTGACGCGGTCACGCGGATAGCGCGAACCACATCAGGCGACGCGTTCCACCAAGCGCGTGTGCAGTGATTGAGGTGTGGTTCACCACGTTGCCCGACTCCTCGCGGACAACGCGCTATATATTGACTCGTACGAATACACGGTATCTAATGAAGGTGGGTAACGGTGGCTACAATCTACGGAAGCAAGGGCTCGTGAACGTGAACAGAAAGGTATGAAATGATGGAAGCGTTGGGAGCATAGGTGGGCATGGGTAGAGCTACAGGGATGTGGCATGACGAAAACATAATTCTCAGAAGGCATGTGCCTTCTTCATGACAGCGACCGTAATCGCGCAGGCGACGATTGCCGACAAAGTCAGCACAAGCGACATCCTGAGCACCCCGCGCCGGCGCGGTGGCACTTGCGATGCCGCCATCGCATCGACCTCGACATAAGTCGGAGGACGCTCATTGAGCTGTACCTGTACAGACATGTTAGTATGAGCGGCGACGGAAGAGCTCACCGGGAGCTGCATTTCCACATCATTCGCCACATTGCGGCCGTTCCAGCGGACCAGGGAACGACGCGTCGACCCAGGAACTGACACCGGGTTCGCAGGCGTCTCACTGTACTTGGGTACCATAGACTGGACGAACAGTCCGGCACCTAAAATATCTTGGTACTCGGGACGCTCGAACGTCGCGCGAGAGGTATAGGCCGGAGCGGGTGTGGTTGGGAGCGAAGAGGGATCGTTCGAGATGTGGACCACAGACTCCTCGATTGCGAAAGTCTGTGTATTGGAGCGATGAGTGAGCTCGATCGACGAAAGCTCACCTGTGGTGTGTATCATGATGTCGTCGGTAGCAAAGCGCGCCGGGCGCTGAACCACGCGGAGGAGCCGGGCAACGAAGCCGGTCAGCGAAGTATGAAGCGAGAACATAGTCCTTGAATGAATGAGTCGGTGGAGGATGCGGAAGTGAATGAGCGTTGGATCTGAGGAAAAGCCGTGGAGAAGTTGGTTGAGAGAGCAGGGAGTGTGGTGGTGATCGTGGTGCAGGAATGAGATGCGATATCTTCGTGGTCATAGCTCGATCGCCTTTAACCTCGAGAACCAGTCCACAACCACAGGGGACGCGATAACGTGACTTTGGGACGAACCATTGCCGAATTTACAGGTCCCGAAGACAAAGACGACAGGGATAAAGAGACGCGTGAACTCAATGAGGGAGGCAGTGACATTGTCCATTGTCCGTATGGAAATACATGAGGCTTCTCTCGTATTCTATTGACAAGTCTTTGGGACACTAACGTACAAAGAGCTATGGATCAAGTCCTGCCTCAACGTCAGATGAAGAACTGAGGGATAGATCACATCAAACTCACCTGTCGTGTACACAGTTCTTAACCGTCACCTCTTGAAGATCCTGAACGTGAAAGGTAGTCCTTCGGCACACTTCCAAACGCCAGCTATAATCGTCGCACAAGCGCCAACTGTCCCCCACCACAAAACTGACTCCAGCGTGCGCACGACGTGCAGCTCTCTGACACCGCGAAGATGCAGTACCGACACCGGGATGTGCACCAGCAAAAGCTGGAGTAGGTTGAACGGCGCTGGGAATACGTGCTGGCTTGAGTATATCGCCAGGGCTCCGATGAAGCGTTGTCGTGCGCGTGCACCGACGGGCTTTGAATAGCGCTCCCATGCTTCGAGTGGGGTATGCGCTGCGGCGCGGAGCGTTGCGCCATAGAGCACGGTGGTAACCGTGGAGAATATGATGAGTACGAGCATGATGATGGCCAGTGCAAGGAATGCTTCGCGCGTCTCCATGGGTGACGCCGTCATATTGGCGAATGTTGAGAGTCCATTCAGGTAGAACGGTGGAAGAATCGGCAAGTCATCGACGAGGGAGATGGATAGGAGGTATAATGTAACCAACAGGCCAGGGAGCCAGAAGAGAAAGGCGGGCTGGAGGGTATGCGCAAATTCACCATGAATAAGCTCCGCGAGAGGTAGAACCGAGTCGGGCTTGAAAAGCAGGAATGGAGTAGGCATGCGTGGGACATGTAACAGTAGGATGTGCAAGATGAAAGCAGCGAGCAGCAAAGCATAGGCGAATCCGCCGGGGTATGGGGCCGAGGGGAGGGTTGCGAGGAAAGCAAAGGCGACGAGGAAGCAGGGTATTAGGTTGATCGAGAGGCGACAGACAGTTGAAACAGCATAAATGGTGATCAAGATCCCGCGGAGGCCAACGGTTAGGTATAAGTTGCTGAGAATGGGTCGAGGTGGCGGCCAGAGAAGATAGTGTGCAAGGAGGACGAGATAGATGACATGCAAGAGTAGGTCTACTGCATGAAGAATCCTGTTGACTGAAATCAGTTGCCATTCGGATGATATGTCAGATAGCAGAGGTACCTCGGAGACGCCAGACTCGCTATGACCTGACCTATACGCTTGACGGTGGTGTCGGCAGGATGGACGGCCCATCCATACATCCAGGTATGCATATAGCTCATTATGATGAGACTGTCCGTTAAAAGTAAGGACGGCGCGTCGGGGTCCGCCAGCATATCGATCACTACGCCAAGTATGAGCGGCTTTCCTCTGAGCATGTAACAGAGGGCTTACCGCGAATCATCTTCGAAGAGCCATCCTCCAGAGGAAATGGGGTCCACAAGCACGTCTCGAGTTCGTGCGTTGTGCGTGGCTGCGAACTAAACGTCGCCCAAGCATTCAAGGCTTGCGTTTCGTACTGATATTTGTCCGTGATATCGCGAGTCTCGTCCGACCATGTCTCCCAGACATCCTTCTTACGCGAAATGTGTGTAGGCCGTCGAGCTATCGCGTTGAGTTGAAGCAGTACAATGAGTTCGTATGCAGCCTTTTCGACGGCGTCCATATGGGTGATCATGGAAAGGGCCGTGTCGAGCTCGTTCAGGCCGTGGAGCTTGACGTGTTCTACGGCAACAGAGATGGGCGGACGCGCTCCGGCGTGCATAGGTGCTGCCGACGCTGTACGCGCTTCACTGTCTGCCAGCAGCGGTGTACGTTCACTTGCGGGTTCGTCCCCTTGAGCGTCGGTCATGGGAGCAGGAAGAAAGTTGTGATGATCATAACCGTACGTATGACGACGAGATGGACTTCGAGGCCAAAACCCGCGCGCTCGGGTCGGGCGGACGCATCGAGCTTCCCCACGCGACTTGAACACCACTCCTCATGTCTACTGTCGCCACACCATTGCTTGACCAGATCGAGGCCGACGAAGATGCACCGCCGAGGCAACAGGAGCCTCAGACGCGCGGACCTGCCAGAGAACCTGTCGTATTGACTCCAGGCGGTGGCGGCGGCGGCGGGGCAAGAGCACTTGACCGCCTCGCGAGCACGCCCAGTGATACAGAAGCAGGCCTTGCAGGAATATTCCGTCAAGTACGTCTCGAGCACCCAGGCATACCCATAAATGTCGTTTTGACATAAAAATCAGTCTGCTCATCCAATCGCATTGTTATCCTTATACTTGTTCCGACTTCTTGCACTGGGATCATATATTCTGTCCGGCTTCTTCCCGAATTACTACGTCGTCTCTGCGGTTGTGATTGTCGTCTTTCTTGCTATGGACTTTTGGAATACCAAGAACGTCGCAGGGCGGACGCTGGTCGGCCTTCGTTACTGGAATCAGGTCGATGAGGATGGAGAAAGCTTCTGGGTGTTCGAGAGTCGTGATGTAAGTCTGCGCTACGCCCTTCCTGTGCAGGAGTCTAAAGGCAATCTGTGCAGCCTTCGCGTCCGGCGAACCCCATAGATTCGAAGTAAGTGCCACAATTCTCTTATCAAACGCCGGTGGCTAACTGTCTTGTGTGATGTAGGATGTTTTGGGTACGTATGTCGTCTCTGTGCGGTCGGCAATGTCTCAATGCTGCTTTAGGTGGCACTGTACACATTCCCGGCACTTTGGACGATACTCCTCATCGTATCGTTCCTGAAGCTGAGCATATCTTTCATTCCGATTGTCGGTCTAGCACTCGTCTTCAATATGACCAACGTTGTTGGATTCACTTACGCGTGCGTCCCGCCTCTCTAGTCCAACTCTGCATTATCTGACAAGCGAGACAGCGACCGTGACGCCAAGCAACGTTGGGCTGCGAATGCGGCAGGCTGGAGCATGGGCATAGGAGGTATTGGTGGTCAACTTCTTTCAGGCGTCGTCAAGAACAGCGTCGGACGTGTTTTCCGTTGAATGAAAATGCATACATGATTGCAACGCCTCTCGGGCACTCGGACGTCGTGTAACTTATTGAGCTGAGGGCAGTCATTGAGACGCGGTTATTCAGCACTCAATCATGGCACGTTTACTGAGGTGTGGGAGTTACTGGTTCTTTACTTGGAGCATTGCGCTTGCAAATATGATGGATATACCCAAATGGTATCAGATGGGACTAGATTGCAACAGACCACAGCCTTGGCTGTACTGCGCCGAAGGCGCGAGCCTATACAGTGTTCTACAGTATAACACTCTTCTAATCACAGGCGCCTCTATTTTGACCACTTGCCGCCCAGTAGAACTGACAGAGCTTGCCTGACTGCTTAGAACAGGAAGACCTGCGGAGCTTTAGTAAGTAAAGTGTAATGGAGGTTGAAGAGCGGCGTACCTGGTCAACAAGCTTGCTGACAGTGCGTGGCGCCGGGTAGTTGAGCTCCGCGAGGTATTTCCTGTGATGGAGATCAGTTCATCATTCACAAACATGCACTGCAAAAAACGCACTTCATGGCGGTCATCATCGGCGGAGGGCCTGTAGGGCGTTCCAACAACTGTCAGACATGGTCCAACAGAACAACCGTTTAGAGGGCGACGTACCGCACAGCAAAACCTTGATGTCTTCGCTGGAAGGCGGCATGTGCTTCTCGATCTGGTCTTTACTAACGAAGCCGACGCCACCAGTCCAGCCCGCAGGCGGGTTGTTAAGCACGTAGTAGACAGTGAAGCGGTTCGGGTGCTTGGCGGCAAGTTCATCGAGTTCCTTCTTGAGCAAGATGTCTTCTTCGTTCACATTGGCGTAGATGAGGCTGAACTTAGTCTTGTCGGAACTGTCCCGGAGCGCCGTACGCGCAACCTGGACCATGGGCGTGATACCGGTCCCACCAGCAATCATACCAATGTGGCGAGAGAGGCCAGCACGGTAGTTGAACTGGCCCTTGGGTCCCTTGATGCGGACGTGGTCGCCGACCTTGAGAAGTCCAATGTAACGCGAGATGTTGCCCTTCTCGTACGCCTATAAACACGTTGTAAACACACCGCATGATCTCGTGAAGATGAACATATATGTAGGGTCCTATACATACCTTCACGAGGAGATCGAAGTGGCCGCGGTCATCATCATTACTCGTAGGGGTGTACGAGCGCATAATCTCCTTGCCGTCAATCTCGGCAGAAACGGAGATGTGTTGACCAGTCGGAAGGCCGAGCACATCGTCCGGGTGCGGAAGTTTGAAGCGGTAGCTGCATGTATGATCAGTAACGTACTCCGTCGCATTGTGCCTACGCGCTGTTGAACCGCATGGGGAACGCGCAGCGCGATGTAGAAACGTGTGGCGCGAGGCTTGAAGACGTACATGGCTGTGTTGGGGGAGATGATGATCTTCTCCACGAGAGGGAAAGATTTCCACTCCTTCGGGTCGAGTACGGGCTTGCGTTCTGTTGGGGACGTGTCAGTCAATTCAGAACGCGAAGTGAGACATGGGACGCGTTCGCACTCGAGCTCCCGCCGAAGGCCTTGTACAGCACGAAAGTGGTGGCGAGGGTGACGAAGATCGCTAATGGAGCCTGTACGTCGGCAGCCGTGAGGCCGTACTGCTTGAGCAGATCGTGCACGAAGTCGGGGAGGACAGCAGCCATCTCTTTTGATGTATGCGCTGGCGGTGTATCCGGAGTGTCCAAGCCGTAGAGAATTAGCCTGCTGATATCGTAGCCTGCCTCACGCAGTTTCTGACCCAGGAACCGCGATCCGAAGACGAGAGCGGCAAAGACGGAGACGAAAGAGGTGAAGAAGACCAAGTGCTGCACGACCGCCATTCCGAAAGAGCAATATCGTGGGGATGACCGCGCGGAAGAGCGTAATGAACTGTATCACATCTGGAACCGGCTTAGCGCGGTCTCGGTTTGGCCTCGCTCCTGGGTTGCTATCTGAGCCTTCCTCTTCTCATGCGCTGCGTGATTAAGTGCATTCTATTGCCCTGGTACAATGCCCAGCAGGCTGCGAGCGATCCGACGGCGGTGATGCATTTGCATATATTCTCAGCACGTGACTGGCGTGGTTCAGTCACAGTGCCAAGCGCGCAAGTCCGTCTCTCTTGCTCCGCCCACGACGAGGCCAAACGCTCAACAGCGCCTTTTCTCTTTTCCTCCCGTCGGTCTCTTGTTCGACGGCTCTCTTGACTTGTTAGATCACGCAGGCGTTATCTTCGGTCGCATTTTTAAAGTATAAATCAGCATGCCCGCCCCTATCCTGGCACCCGCTCCACGCTCTGGCCCCCATGCACTCGCGAAACCACGCCGCAAAGGGCCACCTTCCGGCCTGCACATCGAGACGCCCGTGGCAAACCCGGGCCTTCTCATCGTGCCGGATGAAGACTCGGCCACAACCTCAGCTTCAGCCATCACTTCTGCCACAGACGACTCGGAATCCTTCCAATTCCCCCCTCCAAAGCAACGCTCCAGGAACATGAAAAAACTCTCCCTCTCGATCTCCTCGGCGCAGTCCTCGACAAGTTCTCTGGTCATCCCACCCCCGGAACCGCCCAAGTCAGCTCTCCCAGAACAGGAAAGGCCACGGCGAACGTCCGTGGCGTCTCTCCCCGTTCCTACTACCACTGCCGCCTTGCTGCGTAAGGAGGAAGACGGCGGTTCTCCCACTGCCCCATACGTCGATGGTCCCATCGAGATCCTCCCCAAGATCTGGTTAGGCTCGGAGGACAATGTACACAATTGGCAGGCTCTCGTCGAGCGTGGGATCGGAAACGTTCTCAACGTTGCACGGGAGGTCGTCTCACCCTTCGACTCGGCCTCTTCTCGGCCGCTCCGTTCCATCTCGTCCACTCCGAACCTGAAGGACGAGCGCAGACCCAGCGATACCTACTACCCCGCCAACAAACTCACCGGCCGGCCAGGCATGCACTACCTCAAGCTCAAATGGTCTCACGGACAATCCGATCTTGTCCAGAATGGCTTTGCTGACGCCATGGCCTTCGTTGACGAAGCCCTCGCACGCGACGAGGGCATCTTAGTCCAGTACGTGCCTGTCTTTGCTGTCAGCGCTCTCAGGGTTCTGATTGGTTTGCCAGCTGTCAATTGGGTATATCGCGATCGGCCACGATGGTCATCGCGTTAGTCATGCGCGCTGCCGCAACGCGTTCACCTCAGGTACCCAAGGAAATTCACGACCTCAAGGGAATGCAGGCCGCTTACGCCTACGTTAAAACAAAAAGCAAATGGGTTGGCCCAAATATGTCGTGCGTACTTGGACCTTGTACAAGCGCATCAGTAACTGATCCGAACAATCACCTTCCTCGCCACTTCGGCAATCACATCTACAAACAGACTTATTTATCAGCTCCTTGACTATGAGCGCACACTCAAGGCTGACACGGACTCGCTGTCAGAAGAACCGAGCGCCGCTGCACAGGACGAGGAATGGGCGGCCCGACGGGCGATGCTTGACGAGGCGCCGTCAGAAAGCGAACACGAGCAGGAGAGTTCCGAGGTTATGCAGGAGGCCAAGGCGCTGGACAAGGCTATGGAGGACCGCATCCTGGCACGCAAGTCCTCCGCGTCCTCCGTGGCTTCCGGAGGTTCGGGTATCGGCATGGGCGCTGCTTGGCGCAGTCGCTACGCCCGCAAGCGCGCAGGCTCTATCGCCAGCAACGGGACGTCTGGTAGTGCTATCAGCGAAGATCTTATCGAAGTGGAAGAGGAGCAGGAGCTCCTGGGTGTTGGCGGCGGCTTCGACACCACGACCGTCGGCACTATGTCGACTTCCACTTCCGGTCGATTCTCGGACTCGATTGGCGGTCCTGACTCTAGCGAGGATGAGCCGGAGGCCGATGGTGCTCAGTTCGCTACGCCCGTTGCGAACCGCCGGATGGCCAAGCCTGAAGCGCGCCTGAAGCCGCCGCCGATGTTCGGCAAGAACAAGCTGCGCGCTGTTCCGCCCTCTGCTCCTGCACAACGCCAGAGTTTCAGTCTAGCACCACCGCCGTCTGCTACCCGTTCATCGTTTGCCCTTCCGCCTATGCCGAAAACTGCGCACAGGTCGAGCTTCGATCTTCCGCCGCCGCCGAAAACGGCACATAGATCGAGCTTCGCTCTTGCGCCACCGCCCAAGACTCCCAAGACTGCCTTCAAGTCGAGCTTTGATCCTGAGTCTACTCCTCAGCCGACTCGCCCGTCCACGTCGTTCAAGCCTCGCCGCCGGCCTGCACCGCTTGGTGTTCTGCCCACGGTTCCCGACACGCCTTCGGGTCCCGTTGTGATCGTACAGGAAGACGAAGTTTCAGGTTCGGACGCGGACAGTGTTTCCTCTCAACCTCGGAAACGGAAAGAGTCGCGCAAACCTTCGCTCCCGCCGCTGCACCTACGCGTTTCGACATCGAACGTGCACAATGCTTCTGCCTCGGCAAGATCTGCGTCAAGCAGCAGCTTGTCATCCTCGGCCTCGGGTCACTCTTCCCGTTCCGGGCGCAGTTCCCTGTCGACAAGCAGCTCTGGGCTACCACTGGCGACTCCAAGTCAAACTCTATTTGTGTTCCCGCCTGATCTACCAGGTCACAGTGTTCGTACGCCGAGCGCGATGACGCTGACGAACAGCATGGTGCCGTTCCCTCCGATGTCGACGCCGCGCGTCGCCAGCTTCCAGAAGGGAGGAGGTCGGCGCAGCTACATCGGCGTCGTCGCACCGCCGACACCCACGACTGCGCACTCGCGCGTTGACGCGCGCGGATACTTTGGCAAGCAGTAACAATGATTTATGCCTGTACTCGACATCACCGTATATGCTCTGTTCATGCTGTTCACTTGTCCACATCCGGATCATCAACCCTAAGTATTCATGGATCTACACTATATCTCGCTTTCGTCTTCACGTCTCTACCCATTCGTTTTGGGCTGTTGCAAGGACATTTTCATTCCTCATCTCATCTTCATATTTTCCAATTTCGATAACATTTCTATTGCTTCGCCTCATATCATTCGACATTTTCTCCTGTGTATATCTCAATATCAGCATTCGCATCGCTCGTGCTCATTTGCATATTCTCCTTCCCCGCCTTCGTAGCCTCTTTATTCTTTACATTTCGCGCTTCGCTGGGACGCCCCGCTTCGTCCATGCTCGTCTCTGCCTCGCATCGACTGTCGCACGCACCCATGTATCATAGTCTGCATAAATCCCCAATTGAAGCTCATACAGTAACTACCTCGATGGAAGCACTGGAATGCCGTGACTGAACGTCTATTAACGCGCTGAGTGTACATTGCACAGACCTAAACCCGCGCATGATTAACTGGGAGTTTATATGAGGATGTGCTTACACTTTGTGAACGATGGGTACGGAAGCTTGAAGCCTGTATCATCCACGGCAAGAACCTGCCGTGAACGAGAATATGCGTTACGCCACTTCCTGGCCACACATACCCGTGGGGCCACAATTCGGCAATGCCCATGCAGTCGGATCGCGATCTCCTCGCTCTGCGCGTCCAACATGTCTTCCGCGTTCATCACCGAGAGTTCTCCTCCCGCCTCGCGGTCTACATCTCCTACACTATCCGCTGATAACATTCCTACGACCGATGCTAGCCTAAGTCATGAGGTAGATGAGGAAGTAATCAAGGTGCGTTTGTGAGATAAGACTATAGCGGATTGCGCTCACGCTATTGTCTAGAGTCGACTGCTGGAGGCCGAGGAACGCAAGCAAGAAGGCACAGAACACTTTCGTGCACGTCGCTACGCAGAAGCACTTGTCGCTTATCGGAGCGCACTCGGGCTTCTACCCCGACGTCCGGTAGTGCACGCGCAGGACAAGGGAAAGGGCAAAGAACGCGCAGTGGACGCGTCCGAAACTTCTGCCAGCAATGAAGATGCCGCGGATACTTTCGATACCGTGGATAGCGCTGAAGAGCACCCGGAAGCTGCTGCGGGACCGGCCAATACTGCAACCTCGGCGCTTGAACAGGAATCCGCGAAGGCTCGCGCAGTGCTAAACGCAAACATTGGGGCTTGTCATGTCAAATTGGTGAGTATGGCATGTCTCTATAGACCTTCAGGTGCTCACCAAGTTCCAGGAAGAGTGGGCAGAAGTCGTGACCGCGTGTACTGAAGGTAAGAACTTACACGCACTACATGATGTCGCCACAGCTAAGCGTCTATTCCGCAGCGATTGCCGATGACCCGACATACGCGAAAGCCATCCTACGCCGCGCACAGGCTAATGAAAAGATAGGATCTTGGTCCGCGCTTTCAAGTGCTCAAGAAGGTCGGTTCATTCTCTATCTCTACACGTTTCATCGCCCATAATCGGCTCCTAGATTACAACAAGCTACTTGAACTGCACCCGAAAGGCTCTGCTCAGGCGCGCGATGTGGAACGTGCACTCCGTTTCCTCGCACCGCGCGCGGAAGCTGCTCAGAAACGGGAGGTTGATGAGATGTTTGGCAAGCTGAAGGGTATCGGAAATACAGTACTGGGTCAGTCGCTACCCCATCGCCTCCTAAAACTCATGCTCACACAGTATTGCACGAACAGGGAAGTTTGGTCTATCGACAGATAACTTTAAGTTCGAGCCCAACGGTCAGGGAGGTTACGCGATGAACTTCGTTCGATGAGAGTACACGTATACGTAGGTAAGACAGGCTACGGGCAAGGCTATGTTCAACTGTAACTATTCATTCATCTTGCGGGCTTCTAAGCAGACTTGAAGGCGCCCCGCGCGGTCAAGGCTTCTTGAGCGGCCTGAAGCTCGTCTTTCAGGTCGTGACGCCAGATTTCCGCCCATAGATCACTGTAGTCTTTCACTCGTCCTTCGTCCGTGTCTCCAGATGGCCCATGACCGTCGTAGGCATCGCCAGCAAACTTGCTCTTGTTGGCTGTGTGCGAGCCACGGGGGACGCGCACCTTCTGATAGGCCTCGAGTACCGCCTGCGATGAATCAGCTAGGGTAATCACGCCATACGTTGATGCCGATGAGTGTCATTACCTCGACGTTTGCCGCATGTGTCTGCGGATGAGCCAGCAGACGGGCTAAAACATATGCATCCTCGATACCGCAACCGGCGCCAGCTCCGAGGTGTGGTAGCGTAGCATGAGCCTGCCGGATGGTTGTCAACGCTTACGCGAAAACGATTACGGAAACTACTCACTGCGTCGCCAATAAGGGCAACTTTGCCTTCCACGTACTTGTCTATCGTTGGGTAGAGGGCGTGAATCGACCACTTGCTCGGGCTCTTGATGCGCTTCAGCATCGCCTGCACATCCGGACCCCACCCGTCGAAGTCCTTGAGCATCTCCTCCTGTGGCACGTCTTTGACCCAGTCCTCCGGGTTACCTTCATACTCCATCGGACGCGAATAATCGGTGGAGAAGGCAACGACGTTGAGTATCTTGTTGTCGCGAATCGGGAACGTGATGAGATGCTTGTCCTTGCCGAACCAGCAAAGGGACTGCAAGAAGTTCGTTTTGGCGCCTGCGGCCCGCAACTCGTCCATGGGGACGAGCCCGCGGTAGGCAGCGGTGCGCGTGAACACGAGAGACTCGTCGTGTGCGCCCTCCGGTAACCCGAGGACAAAGCGGCGTACGGTACTCTTCAGACCATCCGCGCCGATCACGACGTCTGTCTCGTGGTTGGTGCCGTCCGCAAAGTTGAGACGTATGCGTCCTGAATCGAGCCGCTGGATATGATTGCAGCGCTTCTTGAAATGCTCGGTAATCATGGAGTTGTCGATATTGTCAGCAAGAGCTTCCAAGAAACTTGCACTGCTGACATTAAGTGCGAGCCCTGGTGTACAACAGGTGCCTACGTACCGATGAAGTCCCAGGCCGACATCACTCGGAGTCTCTGGATACTGTAACATATCGTGAGTTAAAGTGTCACAATTGGCGAAAATCAGTTATACGTACGTCGAAGATGATATCGTGGGGTGATTCACCTCGCACAAACCTATCCGAAGCTCTGTGAGCAGTACGAGATGAAGTAGCAAACTATAACCGTACTTGAACGAGTTCATAGCGGCATGGTTGCCATCGCCATCTGCACTGTTCGAGCTGGAGTCGGATCTGACCGCCACATCGCGTGCAAGCCCAAGCTCTTCGAGCACACGAAGGGCATTGCAACCTTCAGCACCGTGATCAGCCCCTTATCGAATCTATAAGTACCTGTGTCGTCACATACCGACGCCAATACCAGCCCCAATCTCGCCGTATTTTTGCTGCGAGATCATTAGTTACGAGCCTGAATCTAAGTTTGGAAGGAACAAACCGCGGCCTCGAAAACGTCGCATCGTATACCGGCCTTCGCGAGCGCAATTGCAAGGGTAAGTCCACAGATACCACCTCCGACAATGGCGAGACTGAAGTCTTTGCCAGTTCGGTTGTCACTTGAGGTCATGTTGGATGCGAGTGGTTGGCTGTAGGATGAGTAGCACCACTCGAGTACACTCAGTGACTTTATACAGTCTCAGAGCGGGTAATCCCCCCATCTGTTCGCGTCCGAACGGACTCTGACAGAGTTCCACTGACAAAAGTCCCAACTGTCCGAGCGCTCCGGAGTCGTGTCGGAACCCTACACTCCTTTAGAAGTAAAAGGCATGCCTCCGTCGAGATGTATACCACAGGTACAGAGCACAGCGCACCAAAGCCTGGACTTGTGTCGTCTTCCCCTTGAGATGCAGGAATGTGAGCGGAAACCCATTTAACAAGTGGCCGTACGCGTCATGCCTCCTGCCGAAAAGGTCACTGAAAAGCCTGCAAGGGATGCCAGAAAACCGGGCGGATTCCATCGGGCGATAGGCTGTGTACGTACATCGCGTCATAGAAGCGTCGACAGCCCATAGACGTA